>JAPTHN010000021.1:3000000-3599541 GCA_026936325.1 Platynereis dumerilii
CAAATGGCCTTCTCTTGATCATGACTAATCAAACTGCCTCTATGTTTCCATGTTGAAAGTATAGAAGATGACACTTCATCAGCTATCATGAATCACGAAGTGCATTTTTCACTGTGAACTGATCCTCATTTTTTCTTTATCAAAGTGCATCGCTGTAAGAGGTTTGCCATTAAGAGGTTTGTTCTTAAAAATGCCTTAGAACTTTTTAAAGGTAAGAATCAGGACCCCCCATAGCTACGCCACTGCTTCTGATTTCGACACGACAGTTGAATTGGACGTGTACACTGGGAGCTATCAAGTGCAACACCTGGAGTATAAATTAGTTATAGTGGTCAGCCAAAATGTAACCAACTTGCTGGACTGATCACTGATTGGATCACTTGCTAGGCAGGTTGGTGAATGTCGAATTCAGCTGTCATTACATGTCGAAGTTAGATGTCGTTGATGGTAAACGAAAAGTCATAGGGGAGACCGGGGCTGGTTGTCACAGGGGCAGGTTGTCACAGTGTGTAAAACTTAAACATGCTACTAAACTGAGCCAAATAAAAAACGCAAAACTTTTTCAAGGGCTTTATTTTTCTGTATATGATTCAGATTGGCTGGTATGTTTATGCATATGTATAACCAGGTGTCAAAGGACTCATTTCGAAAAAAATAACTGAATTCTGACTTTTTTTTGCACATCTACATCCATGTTTATAACATTGGGGTATGGGTAGTGGACCAGGGTATTCGGCACCCCAAAGAGCAAATCTAATGATTCCATGTGAAAGCTTGAAGAAAATGATGCAAAAGTTTTTTTAGAAGTCAGGTCAGAGTTTATCACACACAATGATATTCCAGTGAAGCAATGCAGCTACGGAAACAGGTCCCCAAGCCGCCTGTACAAATGCAATAAAGTGAAAAGGGTTCGGGGTCTTCAGAAGACCTCACACAACCTGTATAACAGTCAAGGGACAAACAGCAGTACACAATGTGCAATCCTCATGCCTTTCGTATGGGGGCAGATGTGTGGTTGAAAGAATAGCACAAGGAAGGCACAAAAATCCTGATGTTAACCTCTGTAGCTGTTACAAATGTTATTTGAGGTCTTTTTGACAGAACCTAAGCCTTTTTCATTCCCCAGCTATTATATTGATTCACTATATTGCATAGTCCGTTTGATGACTTGTTTTCATAGTCTCATTGTTGCATTGGAATAGCAAAGTGTGTGACAAACTCTGACCTCACTTCTCATAAAACAGATTTTTCAACAAGTTAGGTGGCATCAACTGAAATTAATTGTGTGGCCTTTTGCATCATTTTCTTCAAGCTTTAACATGAAATCATCAGTTTTGCCCTACAGGATGTCTAATGTCCCAGTTCACTGGCCATACCCCAATGTGATAAACTCAGTCACAGACTTGCAAAAAATTGTCACACCTAAGTGATTTTTTGCACCTGAGTCCTTTGACACCTGATTGCACACATGCATACACTCAACATCCCATCTAAAGTATATGCTGAAAAATACAACCCTGGCAATAGTTTTGCGTTTTTTATTTGGTTCAGTTTATTTCTATATAAAGCATGCTGGAGCACTGCCATTCTGTATGAATGGCAAAAGGGGAGTAACTTAAACCTATCAGGTGAATATATGCCTATATCATTCGAAATCGTAATGTCCTATTGGACATTTTTAAAAATTCAGAATTCGGGGCAGGTTGTCACATTTTCGGGGCAGGTTGTCACACTCTCGGGGCAGGTTGTCACACTTATGGTTATGAGCTCGAATGCAGGAAGTCGAACTGTGTATGGCAGATCTTGACCAAGAAAAGTTATTTTGGACATATGAGGAATCCTTTACTTGCCCAGTGAAGACATTAACAATTATCCTACTGTGTACAAGGGTGCTACAAATGAAGGCTTACCAACCAGCAGGAAAGCATTCTGATCTGGAGTAGGTTTTTAAAAAAATTTTTGAAAATTTTACATATAAATTTGAAATCGATACATTTAAACACAATGCAATATCTGCATACATCTTTTGTCATCAATAGAATGTATAAAGCACACATTCATATTTGTGGTTTTTTTTGGTTTAAAAGCCTGGTCCTAACAGGTAACAACCAGCTCCAAAAAGTGTGACAACCTGCCCCGCCTTTTTGTGACAACCTGCCCCGATTGATGAAAATTCCAAAAACGGGTGACCAAGACCATTGTTATCAAAGTTTTCACTATTTGTTCTAATGATGATTTAAAGAAATGATTTTATGTTAAGTATATTAACTGTACCTTTTTCAACAACTATTTGATAAAGACTAGCATTTCACTGCAAAAAATTCCCGTTAAATTAACTGGCAACTTTGTTCCAGGTCTAAGAACTGTAAAAGTACTAATAAACCTGAACAGGACAATGAACCGTAAAATGCAGATTGGTACATTGAACTGTTATTTTGCGGATTCAACAAAGTGATATTACGGTATAATGTACATATATAAAACAGTTTATTTAAAGTATATTTTACAGTTATATCAACTGTCAAACATACAATGCAAAGAATGCAAGGGGCTGTAGAATCTACTGTAAAAATACGGATAGTATTTGATTTAACTGTCGCATAGCTGTAAGGATGTATCGAAGCTGGAATCAGCTGAGAGAGTGAGAGAGCCAGTGACTCCAGGCTCGGCCTTGCTCATCTCTTGCTTGACAGCAGGGAAGTAAGTCCATCAATTAGTTTGCTCACAAACCATAAAATGGATGGATATTTTCCTAGAGAACCAGGTGTCAAGTTTATCGAAGTATGTTCTATTGATGCAGACTGTGCTTGGGTTATTTTGGTTTTAATAGTGTCATTCTTTAGATCACATCATAAGACTCACACAAATGTCAATGTCACATATAGACATTACACACAGTGTCCTTGAACGAAGTCTAGGGTTAAAAAAAATGTACAAAGAATCTGTCAACACAGCGTTGTAGTACGTGGTCTCAGCTTCGATTTGATGTAGAGATCTAAAAAATCTGTTGGGAAAATTTTGAGAAAATTGAAATTTAAAATTTTTAGTTTTTCATACCCTTGTCGCATGCAAAATATCAATTTTAGAACTATAAATAGCATTGCAGTGTTATCGAAATATCACAGCTTATCTAGTTATACATTAGGTTGCTGAATCAGGTGAAAAATTATAATAAAATGCATTTTATTTCTAATTTTCACATCATTTTCAACATTTAGAGGTGTTGCAAACTCACCGAATCATATAATGTGTCAAATCAAATATAAACATGGCCATTTCGGCTTTATTATTTCTTTAATTAAAGAAAAGTCGCAAATGAACCACCAAGGTGTGAGAAAATTCCTTGTTAAATTCATTAGTGAGGTAAATTGAGATTTTTAGCATCTCACCAGTTAATATTTTTCAAGTGGGATTCACAGAAACATCTGTAAAGTTATCGGACAACAAATAGTTGACAAATGTAGGAATACCTACTGTCTGCATCTCACAAGTGTGCATCTTTACCGCAGCTTTGCATGTACATTGTATTTGACATCCAAGGAAATAATATATTTTTATAGAAGTATTTCTTCAAATCAGCAAAAATAACTCTATGTAAGTGGTCTATTGGCTGAGATGATCTCTTCGAAGTTTTATTACAATGTTTCTGTCGATATTGAAAGGAAGGTAGCAATTTGTGGTATTCTGAAGAATTTTGAGTGCTTCGTTTATGTCTTTTTTTGCTAATTGTTTAGATTATTTCATGAAATCTAGTCGTTACGTACTTCCAAAATTCATTTGTTCAGTTATAGCGTGCCTTGGTGCAATTGACAAAGTTTTGAATTGATAGTCAGCAGATTCTCTTCCATGGTCACACAATTAATATTGTTTATCTGTGCATGCTAAAACTGAACAACTGAATTTTGGAAGTAAGCAACCGTTAGATTTCAAGAAATAATCTTAACAATTGGCAAAAACAGGTCAAAAAGGCACATAAAATTCTACAGAAGACCATTAAAATTGCTGCCTACATTTCAATATCGACAGAACATTGTAATAAAACTTGGAAGAGATCATCTCAGCCAATAGACCACTTACATAGAGTTATTTTTGCTGATTTGAAGAAATACTTCTATAAAAATATATTATTTCCTTGGATGTCAAATACAATGTACATGCAAAGCTGCGGTAAAGATGCACACTTGCGAGATGCAGACAGTAGGTATTCTTACATTTGTCAACTATTTGTTGTCCGATAACTTTACAGATGTTTCTGTGAATCCCACTTGAAAAACATTAACTGGTGAAATGCCAAAAATCTTAATTTATCTCACTAATGAATTTAACAAGGCATTTTCTCACACCTTGGTGGTTCATTTGCGACTTTTCTTTAGTTAAAGAAATAATAAAGCCGAAATGGCCATGTTTATATATGATTCGGTGAGTTTGCAACACCTCTAAATGTTGAAAATGATGTGAAAATTAGAAATAAAATGCTTTTTATTATAATTTTTCACCTGATTCAGCAACCTAATGTATAACTAGATAAGCTGTGATATTTCGATAACACTGCAATGCTATTTTATATGTCTAAAATTGATATTTTGCATGCGACAAGGGTGTGAAAAACTAAAAATTTTAAATTTCAATTTTCTCAAAATTTTCCCAACAGATTTTTTAGATCTTTGCATCAAATCGAAGCTGAGACCATGTACTACAACGCTGTGTTGACAGATTCTTTGTACATTTTTTTTAACCCTAGACTTCGTTCAAGGACACTGTGTACAACTTTTGCGTAATGACAGCATCTCTAAGATCATATGAATGAGGATGTTCCCTTACCTTCAGATAAGTTATAAATTAAGTTTGATTAACAGCTGTGTAAAGCATATGTTATAGATGGCACCACATGTTCTGTGGTTGAAGTCCATGCAATCTCTTGTTTATAGTTCCTAATCTGACTAGGTGTATTGATTGTTTGGCCAATTCAAATGTTTTGTCTGCATATTACAAGTTGCCAGTAAATTAACGGTTGAAGTAATTGTTCATTAACGTGAACTGAATGTTGAATGACATGTCGCAGTAAATTTATCTTGTAGCCATTTTGTAACTGACAAAGAACTGTAAATTCCCGGACAAAGTCCGTATTAAAAAAATACTGGTAAAATAACAATAAATTTACGGTTCTTTTAGCCAGAAAAATATGGTCATTTCTTACAGTGTGCTTTTTGTGACAGGAAATT
Organism: Platynereis dumerilii; assembly: GCA_026936325.1. NCBI lineage: Eukaryota > Metazoa > Annelida > Polychaeta > Phyllodocida > Nereididae > Platynereis > Platynereis dumerilii. Next base: position 3,005,223 of record JAPTHN010000021.1, read on the forward strand.
CTTAACAGACCGTGTGCCTACCAAACTCCCTCCAGGGGTCAAGATTTTTCAAAAAGACTCCAGTGAGTTATAAAAGCATTAAACAATGATTGGTTGAGCTGTGTTACTCCATAGTTTAGCGCAGTAAAAAGTGTAACAACCTGCCCCTGTGACAACCAGCCTCAGTCTCCCCTACATGTATGTCAAGAGTCAAGTCAAATAAAATATTTATTTACTAGATATACCCTTTGGTAAAGAACATGACAAAAGTAATGGTATCTGTAGGTCTAATATGAGGTCTAATAGGCGTAGTGTAAGTTTGCAAGATTATTAGGGGTTTGTAGACTGTATTTCTGCTCTTGGCCGTTGAATTGGCCTAGGGACATTGAGGAGCGGCAAATGGGTTAATGAATCATCCTTATATATATCACTGTTGAGCTATTTTGTAGGCATTTTTAGGTCTCTCACCTATTGCGATAGGTGTTGTGCTGGATTGACGGCTGGCTGAAGACAGAACCTGTATGCCGCTCAATTACTCAATTTTTAAGCCCAATTCTGACTTTTCGCCTGTGCCAGTTTGCATATCTATGAATGAACTCCAGAAATGCAGCATTACAGGTCTATCCTCCTTATATTTATGCTTTTATTTCCAAAATTCACTTCCCTCCTTATTCCATGCCCACACTGGAAGCTCACCGCTTGCCACACCATGGTAGCCACCTAGATGACCTTGATTAGGCCGCAGGGCCGAAGCCTATTTGGCAGGGGTGGAGAAAATTTGGTTGAAGCAATTGGGTGGAGAGATCATGTGGGTGTATAGAAATGAATCATTTCAAATGAGTGGGAAAGTAGGTGGATAGAAGTGGATGGATGACATTTGTTGGATTGAATTTGATGGATAGAAGTTGGGTGGATACAATTTGGTGGATAGAAGTGCGGTGGATCGAATGTGGTGAATAGGCCTAGAAGTTAGATGGATCGAATTTGGTGTATAGAAGTTGGGTGAATCAAATTTCCCTACCTGGAGACCCTCAGTTTATGCTTGCACATCAAGCAGATATATATGTTTGTGCGTCTCATGCATTCTAGTTTTCAGTAAGAATTATACTTCCACCGACCTTTGCACATTATCTTTATGTGCCTTCTCGTTTTCAAATTCGAGATTCGAACCTTCCAGTGCTTTGCACGGTATTTTTTGAAAATAGGGCTATCAAGATAACAGAATTTCAAAATCGATTTTAAAATCTATAGCCTAAAATCGAATCGTAATTCTAGGCAATAATTAACAGCTCTGTTCTCTCTTGTGTGTTTGAAGAAGTATTGAGAGCCTCAGATATTCCATTGAAAGTGCTAATAGCAATTAGGACTTGACACTTTCTTAGGTTTCTTGTCTCTCATCAGCTTCAATTAGGTACAATAATCCAATCCTCCATAGCCCGCCAAATATCGTCTGGTTGGCCCCTTAGGGGCCAACCATTTAATAATCAGGGGGAACTTGGAGTTTTCCTCTGCGAGAAATGATTTTTTCCAATGGTAATAGCAGCAGTAATCATTTATTCAATTTGCTTGACGTCCCTAAATATTCCTTTCTGAATAAAGCAACATCCTGTTAAGAAATATTTTCGCCAGTAATAATTTATTTCAAGACTGCTAAAAAAGATTTTATTCCACTAAAACTGAGCAAGAAATTATTTATTTAAAAGAAAACTCCAGCCCCCTTCTGGGAAAAACAATTAAGAGCCCGCAGTAAGTTGTTAAAGTAAAAGTACTTTTGAAGTTCCTGTCCCTCAACTCCGGATGGGGTTTTGCATCCCCTGTCCCTTGGCCATCTTACTTTTGAATTCCCTGTCCTCATAAGGTAACCCCCCCCCCCCCCCCAATTCATAGCCTCATTTTTGTGTAGGCCTAATCATTGCTATTTTCTTTTTTTTTTTCAGAATTCATTGGAAAACTCACTTTATGGACTACATTTATTTTATACATGTATTTAAGACCAAATTTGAATACTAGTTATATAATAATTATAGGTATTGTGAATTTATGACATCTTTCCACCGAGGAACTTAAGTGCAGCTTGCTTGCAGGAATTAATACAGTTTATTCAATATGATTGTCAACTTTTGAACGGACCTTTTACCTTGAATTTCAAGGGTTGAAAATTGGAATATTGGTTGATGTGTGCTTTAATTAGACTTCTCAGTCCAATTTCATTTCACAAACATGGAGAAGTAGCTGACCTTTTATTCAACGATGAATGTCTCTAAAGGCCAGCAACACATAATAACTGAATCATCAGCTGGTTTTACTGGAAATAAACCTCACAAATGTGACATTTGCGGTCGAAGGTTGGAGAGTCAAAGTGGATTGAAAGAACATGTCAGGACTCATTATGATGACGGTGAATGTTCTACCAGCTTCATGACCGAGGCAGGTTTGAATGAGGGTAAAATCAGAGAAATGGAGTTACAAAGTGGCCCAGAGGACGTCATCAGGACTAATTATGATGGTGAATGTTGCCCTGGCTTAATACTCAAAGCAGAACCACGTGATCAAATTGATGCAATGGAGTTACAAAGTGGAATAGAAGACCCCATCAAAACTTGTGATAATGGTGAATCTTTTACTGGCTTTATATCCAAAGCAGAAGCAGATGCACAGCTTGATGAAATAGAAGTAGTGCATGTGCCTGTACAGGACAAAGACCTTGTTGAAACCAGATCAACAAAGCAAAATAAGAATTTGCAGAGAGAGAGGAGCCACAAACTACTGGTATGTAATATTTGCGGCCAAGGGTGTCGGAGAAAAAGCCACTTGACAATTCATATGCGAACACATTCGGGAGAAAGGCCGTACGGATGTTCTATCTGTGATAAAATGTTCAGTGTAAAATCCAGTCTCAATAAGCACTTGAGAACACACACTGGAGAAAAGCCGTACAGATGTTCCATTTGTGGTAGAATGTTCATTAGTGCAAGAGATCTGAATAGGCACATTAGTACACATAGCACAGAGAAATCATATGAATGTTTTGTTTGTACAAGGACGTTCAGCAAAAAAGGAAGTCTTGATATACATCTGCGTTCCCATAACGCTGGGCAGCCTCATGGGTGTTCCATTTGTGGTAAAAAGTTCAGCCATAAATCCAGTCTGAATATACACATGAGAGTACACAGTGGGGATAAGCCATATGGATGTTCTATTTGTGGGAAAATGTTCAGCATAAAATGCAATCTTAATATGCACTTGATAACCCACAGTGGGGAGAAGCCGTTTAGATGTTCTGTTTGTGGTGGCAAGTTTCGTGATAGAGATAAGCTTAATACACACATGAGAGTACACAGTGGGGAGAAGCCGTATGGATGTTCTGTTTGTGGTAAATTATTCAGCCATAAAAAAAGCGTTGAGTGCCACATGAGAACACACAGCAGAGAGCAACCATATGGATGTTCTATTTGTGGTAAAAGGTTCAGTGTAAAATGCGGTCTGAATACGCACATGATAACACACAGTGAAGAGAAGCCGTACGGATGTTCTGTTTGTGGTAAAATGTTCAGACAGAAGGCTCACCTTGACAGCCACATGAAAACGCACAGTGGAGACCAGCCATTTGGATGTTCTATTTGTGATAAAATGTTTAGTTTTAAATGCAGCCTTACTACGCACATGAGAACGCATACTGGTAAAAGATTCAGTCAGAAGCCTCACCTCGATAGCCACATAAGGACTCATAGCGGAGAGAAGCCATTTGGATGTTCAATCTGTGGTGCCAAGTTTGCTGACAAAGGAAATCGTGATAACCACATGAGAACTCACAGTGGAGAGAAACCGTTTGGATGTTCTGTTTGTGGGAAAATGTTCAGCCAAAAGTCTAATCTTAAATCACACATGAGAACACACAGTGGGGAGAAGCCATATGCATGTCATATTTGTGGAAAAGGATTCAGTCGGAACGCACATGTTGTTAGCCACATGAGAACACACAGTGGAGAGAAGCCGTTTGGATGTTCTATCTGTGGTCAAATGTTCAGTCAGAAGCAGAGTGTCACAAGCCACATGAAAAAACACAGCAAAGCAAGAGTTCATGAAAATGTTTGACTGTGCAGACAAAAGGTTAAGTCTTGAGGAACAATGAGATACCATGCACTATAGTTGTAAAGGCAGTGGCATCAGTGTAGGTGGGGCTGGCCGCCACTTTTTGGCTGAAGCATAGATGTTAATGTATAAAAGAAAATTGTGAGCGTCTAAGGACTCCGTTCTATGAAGACTTTGGCACGACCTGCCTCACGCTTTAAAAGTGAAACTGGCAACCCTGAAAGTGGCTTGGAGTCTTCTTCAACATGAACAGGACATTTTGCTGTGATGCCAGACATAATTATTTATTTCAAGCTTGCGATGTCATAAAATATGTGTTCTTTTTTTAGACTGGGCAATAAATAAATTATTTTAATAAAAAGTACTCCAATTTGAGACTTATGTTAATTTTTATGAGAGATATATTACATTTCTGAAGTTCTCTGTGCTAATCTGTGTCTAGTTGTCAATGAGGTCACAGTGACCTAGATATTGTAAAGGAGTGTGGAAAAGCTATCCGCTCAATTCTTATTCTGGAACCGAGGCAAGTGGGATGAAAGTTTCTCTTAGTTGGATTAACAGAGGACCATGGTAGCAATGTACGTAGCATCACTAAACAAAAACCGGGAAATTTTAGTTTTACAATATTTGAGTGCTATTTTGCAACACTTTAGTCATTTTGTAACACGTTGTAAAATAATGAGCATTAAAAGCCTCAATTATGATGATTTGTGGTATATAAATTCTACCTACTAGTATTTCAACTATTTAACAAACCTTGGAATATTTCATATATTCTCTATTAAACATCACCCTTATGGTCCATACTGTAATTCCAAAGCATTTTGAATTTCAGCTTGCCTGCTGGTGTGTTAATTACAAAAGCTATTGTGACCATTACTATTGTTTCTATGTTCTATTGTGACCATTACTATTGTTTCTATGTTCTATTGCGGCATGTCCAATTGTGGGCATGGCATTTATTGTCATTAGCATGTACATACAATAAGGTTTTAATGAACTAGGCTGAGTTAAGACTGTACATAAATGTAGGCCTATTGTCTTAATAATCCATTGCATGCATTTGGCATCTGCTTGATGCATTTCTTAATTGGTGTTAATTGGATATTGTTAGCAACCCCTATTGTTAGGTTACTAAGATTAACTCTAAGTTTGTATGTGTGTTGCTTTGCAATTAATGAATGCATTCTGTTGGCCCATGGCCATTGGTTGTTGGATTTCCCTCTTAACTATATAAGAGAGGGTTTTGCCAAATAAAGTCAGTTTATACTTGGTTCTGATTTCAAGAGTATATCTTGCTTCTGTTTTCATTCCAACACTATGCTACTTGATTAACCTGGTATATTCCACATAAGAAGAAGTTGTAAAGAGTTAGTTGGTAAGCTCCATGCATTTAGGAACACTTTGGGAGTGATGCCAACACGCTTCTTTTTATATTGGTGACTCTGACTGGAACATCTTGAAGGAACACAGGAACATCTTGGGAACATGTGGAACCTCTTTCCCCGGGAGTCTCATGGACAAAGAAGGACCCCCCAGTGATGACCTGTGAACCTCAAGGATAGCACCAATGCTGATGTGAGCGAGTACCTGAACTACATACACTGAATACCACTCCACCAGGAGGAGCTGCACAGGCCCCACCGGCACCAGGACCAGTCCCAGGAGCCGCAGAACAACCTCTCATGGTCCAAGATTTTACGACTTACTTGGCCCAGGACAGGACCCTGAGAGAGCATGCTGATACCCAACGGAGCACGATGCAGAGACAAGCCGAGGAACGCAGAAAAGCTGAGGATCAAGTGAAGAGGGTTCCGGTTTGTGATGGCAATAGTCCACAGGCAGTAAGGGAGTGGATTCGCAATGTGGCCCTTACAAAGCATTATTCAGGGTTCACAGTGTACATCGCCTCACAATCAGCATCTGGTGCCCTCAGGAGAGAATTGGAGCATTACCTGAACTCCCAGGAAAACCGTGATGCAGTCCCCTGGGATAATCTTCGGGATCACCTCCAACAAGCTTTTCTCTCCCCACATGAGGACGACAGACTTCGTCATGAAGTTGAAAAGACAAAACAAGGCGCCTACGCGAACTCAGCCTCGTACAGTCGCCGCTTCAGGGAGGCAGTGGACCTCGCTTATCCCCCTACTGAAGAGGACAGGAACGTAGATCTCACTCGGACCCTCCTTCGTAGCTACCTGAGAGGCCTGAGAGACAGGCATGTCGTTGAGCGCCTGGTGAAAGAAGGTCATCCAGCCAACTTCTCAGCAGCCATGACCTTGGTCCAATCCTACGAAGCTGACAATTACCGTCTCCAAATAGCTCTGGACGAGGACATCCCTGAACGAGTGGAAGAGCCCATGGAGATTGGAGCCTTTGGCAGGACACCACAAACAGACACCAGGGCATCGCCAGCACCGACCTCCTCATGGTCTCAACCTGATGACCGATGGACGAAGAGCTTTGCAGAAATGCAGAGGCAGGTCACAGGGCTGGCCACTCAATTCACCAAATTGATGGCCACCCTAGAGAGAAACGCACAGAAGGACGCCAGACCCTCGCAATCCCAGGATGGAAGGAAGGACAACAACATGTCCAATCAGCGAAGGAGGGACGACCACGGCGGCGCCAGGCCCAGGACCAGCGGCAGGACCTCGGACCAGCAAGGAGGACGGGGCTACGACAACAGGACTTCGGACCGACGAGAAGGACGAGACTACAACCAATTCTCCGAGGAGGGAGGCCCTCTTTGCAATCACTGTCACAAGATTGGCCATGTTGCCAGACAAGAGAAAGCGAAGAGACGCCCAACGCAGAAATTCTCGCTACGACAGGGACCAGGGAAACTAATGGACGCCGTGGCCGGCGAGGGCGTCTACGTGGAGCTTCTACTGCACGGAAGGTCCACACACGCCCTCGTAGATACGGGAGCATCCCGTACGTGCCTACGGCGTGCAGAATTTGACAATTTATGTAAACATGCAAATAGGATTCCTCTGCTACGAAAAACTGTGCAACTATGTGGAGTGACAGGCCACGATATTGAAGTCTTGGGCTCTACAGAAGTCATGGAAGACTCCCTGGGCCCCATTCCAGTAATTGTTGTTGAAGACATCGGCCACTCGATGATACTTGGCAGAGACGTCCTGGCCACAGACGGCGCGCATATCAGCTATGCAAATGGAACGCTGACATGGAGGGACACCACATTACCACTCCTACCAGCGGCAGGCTGCCGTGGATTGGCTTCCCTTGGAGACAGGCCCCCCTTGATGGACAGACCCAGGATCCAACAGTGTGTGAGGGCACACGAGGACCTCTTCTCCGCCAAGGGCGAAGCCTTGGGATGCCACCCTGACATTGCAGTTCGAATAGAGACCGAGGGCCCACCAATCAAACGTCGACCTTACCGCCTGGCATTGACTCGAAGGAAGGCACTGGATGAGAAGCTAGATGACCTATTGGCACAGGGGGTCATAGTCCCATCATCTTCACCATGGGCTTCGCCAGTCGTTCTGGTCGACAAGAAGGAGGCCTCGGAGGTAAGCTTCTGTTGTGACTTCACCCAATTGAATAAAGTCACCAAGAAGGACGCGTACCCCATTCCATTAATTCGGGACATTTTCGACCAGCTGCAGGGCGCCAAAATATTCTCCACATTGGAGCTGAAGTCGGGTTTTCACCAAATCCCACTCCACCCCGAGGACCAAGAGAAGACGGCCTTCATTTGCCACCGCGGACTGTTCCACTGGACCCGAATGCCGATGGGCCTGTCGAACGCCTGGCAGCTGTTTCAAAGGGCCATGGAGGTCGTCCTGAAGGGCCTCATAGGCACAATAGCGATGCTGTATATTGACGATGTTGTAATATATTCACAGACGGAAGAAGAACATCTGCAGCATCTGGAGGTCATCTTCGACAGGCTACGACGCTACAACTTGATGCTCAATCCAGCCAAGTGCGTCTTCGGGCTAGAAGAGGTGAAGCTTCTCGGCTACATTGTGAGCGCGGCAGGCCTCAAGGCTGACCCAGACCAGGTCTCGGCGATAGTCAAGATGGACGCCCCCAAGGACCTCGCCCAGACTCGTTCCTTCCTGGGGATGGCGGGGTACTACAGGACCTGCATCCGAGACTTCGCCAAGATCTCTGAGCCACTCACGGCGCTCACCAGGAAACATGCTCGCTTCGTCTGGACCCAGGAGCACCAGCGAGCCTTCGAACTCCTCAAGGAAGCCTTAGCCAGTGATAGCGTCATGGCGCACCCGAGGACGGACCAGCCCTACCTCCTCTATACAGACGCCTGTGACTACGCGGTGGGCGCCATATTGTGCCAGAAGGATGACCTCGGCGTCGAGAGACCCATCGTCTACTTGTCCAAACAATTGAGCGCCACACAGCGGCGATGGGCGACGATAGAAAAGGAAGCTTGGGGACTGGTTTTCGCACTCCAACAGCTTCGCCCGTACCTCTAGGGAGCCTCCTACCGGACGTTCGTCGACCACAAGCCCTTATTGTCCTTGTTCACTAAGGAAATGACGAACACTAAGATCCAAAGGTGGTCGGTACTCCTCGCAGAATACAACTGCCGCGTGGAGTACCACAAGGGCAAATTGAACGTTCGGGCGGACATGCTCTCCAGAATACGCCCCAGGACTGGCGACAACAGCAGAGCGGAGATCGGCACATTTGACACTGAATACTGGCACCTAGAAGATGCACTACCTGACCTACATCCTGATTAGCCAAGCCATTCCATATATGGCCTGAATCTACGTGACATTGCCGAAGAGCAGCAGACGATGGACGAATATGGAGCTGCAGAAGAAGACGAGGGCAGCTATCAAATCATACACGGCCTCCTGTACAACACGGATAGACCCTACAAGTACGCAGCTGATCATCCACGCTTAGTACTTCCTCCATCGATGCGGCAGAAGGTCATGACACAGGCTCACCAGGACGTCGGCCATATGGCAGCAGTGAAGACATTGAGAAAAGTCCAAGAAGCCTTCATGTGGCCAGGCATGATCAAGGACACAAAGGACATCACGGCACAATGCCCAACCTGCATCCTCCAGTCTAGAAGGGCACCGAGGGCACCCATGGGCACGATGCCGCTGCCGAAGGCCCCGATGCAGATCGTCGGAGCAGATCTCATCGGCCCACTCGTGCAGTCACCACAGGGCAATCAATACGTCCTCACGGTGATTGACCACTGCACGGGCTGGGCTGAGGCATACCCAATTCCAACCAAGTCCATTCACGAGGTCTGGAAATGCTTCACTAGGGACTTCCTGCCTCGTCATGGCCACCCTGATGCCATAATTACGGACCTCGGACTGGAGTTTGGAGCTGCAGCCCTTCGTGACTACTTCCGGGACCTCGGCATTGACCACAGAAGGACCATGAGTTATAACCCTCAAGCCAATGGGAAGGTCGAGCGGTTCAACGGCACCCTGAAACAAATCCTCGCCAGACTGATGAACAATATGAGAGACACATGGCAGGACCAACTGGGCAACTCTCTAATGGCATATAATAACTCGGTGCTAGACTCAACAGGGCATACGCCATTTTTTCTCCTCTATGCCAGAAGGGCCAGACTGCCAATAACCAGGATGCTCCGACCTGACCACTTGCTTGACCCTCGACTACAGGACGTCTCTGAGGCCCTCCAACATGCCAGCCAAGCAACAGCAGAAAACAGACGCTACAACAGAGAACGATTGCAGCGCCAGGCTAACCAGGGCATAATAAGAGTAGGCGATTCGGTGGTCGTGAAAGCTCCAGAAAGACTGACAATGACAAGCCACTGGGATCCACATTGGACAGTCACCAGGACGAGGAACAAGGTGGTCTGGATCCGACATCAACAGACGGGCAAGCAGAAGGTGCTCAACATCAATAAAGTCAAGCTGGTGGACCCAAACATGTTCTGGGATGAAGTCAATCCAAGGCCCATCAGGAACACCAGACAGTCCACCAGAAGAACTGGCTTGCAGAATCCCCTTCTCTTCCCTACATTACCCTTGGATTCGCCACTGGAAGGACAGACCCCCCCCTCGTCCGGGAACCAGCTCGGATCCGCCACTGGACAGACTGGCCCCCCCTCAACTTAGGAACAACCAGGATCCGCAACTGGAGAGGCAGGCCCCCCCTCAGCCTAGGACCAACCAGGATCCGCCACTGGAGAGACAGGCCCCCCCTCAACCAGGGACCAGCCAAGATCCGCCACTGGAGGAACAGGCCCACAACCCTCTGCAACCAAGGAATGGCCAGAATCCGCCTCAGCAGAGACAGGCCCCTCTGCGACCGAGGGACGCTCAGGATCCGCCACTGAGGGAAGTTAATCAGCCTGCGCCAACCGACGCATGGGAACCAGCACAGATGGACGTCACTCCTCCTGCATCAGCCAGACTCAAGGATACGCCACTGAAGGACGTACTCCCCCCGACACCAGGAATGTCCACGGATCCGCCCGGCCAACCTCACAGGGACTTGCAAAATGGCCAGCCTGCTGTCACAGGAGTGGATACGCCCCAGCATGACACTCTTATCAGCGACCCAATAAACACTGATAGAGGAAAACTTGACACTTTTATCAGTGACACCACAAACACTGATAAAGCCAGCGGTGACACACAGCATGACATAATGCCTCATTCTGTCAAACACAAAAGCAAGGGCAAAGGCAAGTCTAAACGTGGCATCCAATTACAAGCAACAATGCCCCCCACCCATACAGGGGGGGAAGAATGCATGCCTCAGCAAAGCCACAAACGCATGCGTCACGCTCCCATGCAAAGCGCCCGCATGCGCAGTACACGACTGCGCACACCAGTGCATCCTAACATGGCTTTAAAAGACAGCCTCCACAATCAGCCAGCACACACTGCTCCAAGCAATCAACCCGATCACTTGGACGCTCCACAAAGTCAGGACGTTACTTCAAGACTGCTGGACCCTGAGCTGCAACCTGCCACTGATCTACAACCGGCCTCCATAGTGCAGCATCTACCAGCCAAGACAGACAACAAGACTCCTGCTACAAAGCCAGAGAGACCTAGGCCTTACAACACTGCTGCCAGGAAGAAAGCCCAGAATTCCAGGGACATTCCACAGGCGACTGAAGGACAGCAGAACACAAGCCAGCCACAGCCCAGTACTTCAACGACTCCTCCACTCAGGAGACGCCAGCCCAAGAGACGTCAGGAAGCTGAGTTCGAGTCATCTGGGAAAAGGTCCAGGCCCTTTTTGCCACGGGGTTCCAAGAGGTCATGTTTGGCACCGTCACCAGCCGTCCAAAAAAAAGCCAGAGTAAACGCAATACGATGCGTACAGGCGTTTCTGGGCTCTTCAGTGGCATAACCTGGCTGCACTTATAATCCACTGGGTGCTGCGAACACTGATCATCTCGACATCATCACTCACATCTATCACTGTTGGGACCACACATCTGCCGTTTCGGGTCACAGACATGCCTGATGGCATCAGCATCAAAGGCCATGAGCCGCTCAGACAAATAGTGGCTTCGTGGGACATTTATGTCACACTTGAACCCCCTCCCTTCCCAGAGGACCTCGCCGAACGAGTTAATCATCTCCCGGTTACCTTCAGACGAATGGTGGACACAATAGGCGACGGACACCCACTCGACATGACGCCCTTTCAACTCAAGCAGGATCGCTTGAAACAGATTCTCAAGCTGGGGCCCCATCAATCGAGAGTTAAGAGAGGACTACTCGACATTGGAGGCACACTACTCCACCATCTCTTTGGAGTGGCAACAAATTCACAGCTACAGAGATACGAGGCAGCCATAGAAGAGACCAAAGGGAGGCAATTCACCTTGGCACATGCCTATACCAGCTTGGCCACCGTCGTGAACCAGACCCGAGCTTATACCAAGCAACTGGCCCTACAGACTCGTCACCTACGAGATCAAGTCATCAGGTTGGATTCTGCAATCATCGCACTCGGAATGGCAGCACAGGAGCAGGCGCGACAGATACGAAGACTAGCCCTCATCACTGATCTGGATCGCTATTTCGATATCTTAGACATCGCTGCCCAGCACTACCTCGAGCAAGTCGCACTCTTTCATCAGCAAAGATCCAATCTCGAGCGAGGTCACCTGACCCGGGCGCTATTATCCGAAGTCCAGTTGCAAGACATCCTAACCCAAGCGGCCACACAGCATAAGGTAATAGATTCTATAGCTTGGTACTACCAATTCATTTCTGTCACTCCTTTCTGGCGTGATGAACGCACTTTACTGTATAGGATAGAGTTACCTTTAATCGATCCTAGACCATTCTTACTCTATCACATTTTAGCTCTTCCTGTTCCCATCGCTAACTCTAGCTTCTCAGTCAATGTGCAATTAGAGCCGTCCTATGCCACAGACACCACTTCCGGTCAAATTTATATCCCTGAAAAATGTATTGGCCGATATCCGGCCGCGTGTATTACAGGACTGGGTTATGGTGCAGGACGATTGCAATGTATTAGAGGCCTTCTCAATAACAGATCTGAGCTTGTGAACTCATGCCGAGTAACTCTACAAGCATTTGCCCAAGAGCCTGTAATTTCGTCCCTAGATATAAATCAATATGCCATTTCAACTCATGGAATGGATATTGCTGTCAGATGCCCTGGTACGCCTGAAAGACATATCACTCTAGCACGTGGCACGCACAACGTCACATGTCTAGAACCATGTACCTTGGCAGGCAGAGACTTTACAATAACTTGTGTCGACAGACTGTATGTGTCCAAACGTTATGTCCTTCCTGTCGTGCGGGTCACGAACCATTTTAATTTTAGTATAGGTGTTAAGATGGAGGATGTGTCTGCTGTTCTGCCACGCATTAAGTCTGCCGACACGGCCCCCATTGAAGACCTAGATGTGGGAACCATTATCAATCCAGTGCTGCCATTTCCCACCTTCCACTCCCCAGGCCTTTCCAAGCAGCCGTCCCTACTCACTATCATTAATGTAATTTGTATTGCCATTGTGTTGTGCGTAATTTCTTTCCTGTACCTGCGCTGGCGTATCTGCAGGCGTCGGCCAGGGCCAGGTCCGACCAACCCCGCCCGATCCATGGAAAATGGATCAGCCCCTGAAGCCCTTCACTTGACTGAGATGGAACATGATACTAACCCTGACGCTAACACTCCTGCCTCTGATGCTAATTCTCAGCCTCACAGGCCTGGTAATATCTGGCCAATTATACCTCAATCTCTCCTCTGTGGCAGCAGACAATCTGATGTCTCTACTCCATCTGCTCCCACTTACTAAAACCTTCCACGCGACTTGTACTCTACCTTTCAGCACTTTTGTCTCCACATTTATGTGATCACTCTCTTGCTAACAAGGTACTCGCTGAAGTTTTTTTTATTAACCATTCTTGCCAAGCTATAGTTTCGAAATCTTGCTGTGTCACGACTCCCACAACTGACAGTGATCATCACATAATCATTTCATCATACAGACACAGATTATTTAGTAGGAGATCACACTGCAACATGAACACTCATCAGCTGCCCTCACAGCTTCTGATTTAATTCAGTGACTTTAATATTTGCTTGTTTATTTGTTGCGTAGTGTGCGGTCTCAGATGTCTGTCATTGTATTATGTTGTGGCGTCTGGTGTTTCTGTGTTACTCCTATCCATAGTTGTTAGGCCATCAGATTCACCAGAGCCACACATGTATTTAGCTAGCCTTAGAATTTTTTTTTTTTTGGTATAATTTTTTTTTTAGTTACTTGTTGTTATATATATACAAAAATTACTCTTGATTTCACATTGTCATTATTTAGTTTAGGCAGCCATAGGTCTATAAAGTCCACCAATGCTGCTCATGTTTAGTTTTTAGTTTAACTTGATCTGCCTTAGCATATCATTCCATTGCTTGTATAGCCATTATCTCAAGGATTTATTTCAAATGTATATTTCCATACAAGCGTTATTACACAGGGCTTAGCCCCAGGACTTATTGCTTACAAAGATTTAAGTCTCAACTTCGGTTCACAGGTATTTACTCATTGTGTCACTGTGTAATCTAGGGATAATACTTTAAAGCTTAACTCAGGCATGATGGTTCAAATTATCTCACTATTTATTTGCTACATGGTTACATTGTACTACTGCTTTTATGATCTCATATTTTATTCCTTTTTGCATATTATCAGTTCAACAATATTCTGCTCCTCATGTTTCTCATAATAATTGCTGAACTTTTTCCTTTGGGAGGGAATGATGTAAAATAATGAGCATTAAAAGCCTCAATTATGATGATTTGTGGTATATAAATTCTACCTACTAGTATTTCAACTATTTAACAAACCTTGGAATATTTCATATATTCTCTATTAAACATCACCCTTATGGTCCATACTGTAATTCCAAAGCATTTTGAATTTCAGCTTGCCTGCTGGTGTGTTAATTACAAAAGCTATTGTGACCATTACTATTGTTTCTATGTTCTATTGTGACCATTACTATTGTTTCTATGTTCTATTGTGGCATGTCCAATTGTGGGCATAGCATTTATTGTCATTAGCATGTACATACAAGAAGGTTTTAATGAACTAGGCTGAGTTAAGACTGTACATAGATGTAGGCCTATTGTCTTAATAATCCATTGCATGCATTTGGCATCTGCTTGATGCATTTCTTAATTGGTGTTAATTGGATATAGTCAGGGAGCCAACCCCTCAAAATTGGGATTTCTGAAATTTTTAAAACATTCCATTGACTAATCTTGGTTGCCATGGTAACCACCGGTTATGGCAAACATGCATTTCAAAGTGATTTTCACCGAATGTGTAGAATACCATGTTAATTCAAAGCAAAACGATTGAAATATGGGCAAAATCTAAATTAAACACTTGTTCAAAAAGATAAAAAGTATTATATATGAATTATGTTGCCATAGCAACCGGAATAAACATGTTTCAGATGCTAGCACAATAGATATAGAATTTGTTGCGTATCTCTGGACTTATTTAAGGTAGAGTCTTTTATGATACATCAATCTTGATGTTTGTGAGGCCAAGGAATCTAATTTTGATATCAAAAGTAAGCTACTTTGCATATTTGCTCATAAAAAGAAACAAAATTGGTGTATTTACAGATTTATTGGGCATTATTCCTCTCACTGACCACACAAAATCTTGTTAAACTGCAACATATTTATATTCTAAGGTTCATCTGCTTATGCCCCAAAATAATCTGAAATCTAGTGGATAACTCTTTCAGTCAGTTGGTATCACAGTATCAGATTTTTATTGTGTTGCTATGGCAACTATATTGAAATAACAAAGCCATCAATTTCATGAATTCCTCTTTTTCAAATGACCGTTTCTCGCTAACCATGAAAGGTTGCCTTATGATATTTTAGGAATAGATCACATTCACTTTCATAATTATGAAACGATTCTGGTGGAGTTTTTGTTGCTATGGAAACCACCAGAAATGGTAAATTTTCTTTCTGAAGTGATTTCCATTGAATGTGTAGCATACAATTCTAGTCACATACAAAAAAAGTGAATTACGGACAAAATGTATTCAAAACTAACTTGAAAACTGATGGAAAGCATTATATTCGAAATATGTTGCCATAGCAACCAGAATCTCCCGAAAACTAGCATGATAGATATATACAATTTATTGTGTATCTAAGGACCTATCGCAGGTGCAACCTTATACGATATATCAATTCTGATGTTTGCGAGGCCAAGGAGTCAAATTGTAGTATCAAAAGAAAGCTAATTTGCATATTTCATAATTATCAGTACAAAATGACTGTTTACAGTATTATTAGGGGTTTTTTACTTCATGAAACTGATGTTATTAATTTTAGTAGAGCAGCTGAAGGCCAGTTTCCAGGTTTCGGACCGCAGTCCCGGCTTGGAGATACAATAACATGTTTCATTAGCCAAAATTTATGGTAAATTCCCTCATTTCTTTAATATTCCCAGACCAAATCTGAACATCCAAGTTGGGGTATTTAAAAAATGGGCTGCTTTCTGGAGGTTCAGTCCTTTGTATTAGGCTTCTGAGCTTCTCCAGACTTCCAGATTTATACAGTGCATATCCCACATATTCTAGTTTTACAGTGTGGTTAAAAATATCTTTTGCAGAATGTAGGCCTATAGACATTTTCCTTTTAATGTGTATTGTTGTTTTGCTATGGTGGCCTACAATGTGTCACCATGGCAACCACACTGAAAATGAGGCTGAAACCTCACTAGAGCGGACATTTGTGGCCTCGTCAATATCAGAATTGATCTGTAACTTAAAATTGCACCTTATATAGGTCCAGAAATACACAACAAATGTATTTACCTTGCATGCTAGTTAGGGTGTGGCTGGTGCCCCAACTTGCTCTGATCAAGGCTGACTTTTTTTTGGAGCTGAGGCTAGGTCTAAATAGTATTCTGGTGCATTTTCAGCCAAATCAAATAATACCTGCCTCATGCACACTTCACTTTTCTGACGGAGGGTCAAAATAACCAAAACATTTGTATAAAATGCCATAACTCTGGAACCGTTGGTCCTAGAGACCTGCAAATTAGCTCAAAATGACGGGAAGCCCCATATTTATATTCATCTTACATAGACATAATAGGTCAAAAACCAATATTTGTGGAGATATTTGCAAAAAAAACGTTTTTCGCATTGAATTTTGCTATCGATCTCAACTACATTGCCAGATTTTGCCTTGAAACCAATAAGTATATATTTCTGGGTTGTCTATGCCTTTAAATAGTTGATATCTGCATCTAGTTATGAGTTAACATGCCCACTGGCCCCTCAAGAAGCTGGTAGAATTGTTTTTCACCCAAATCTCTGATAGCAAGGGGAAACTTAAAAAGAACAATAATCATTTACGACAGCGTCAAGGCAATGAATTGTTCAAGTGTTACTTTTTCAATACTGATCTAATAAAAAAACTGTTAAAAACCCACTTTGACTATTTCTAGTTTAGATTTAGACATTTGATCATCTTGGTTATCATATTTAGATCCCCACACTTGAAGTTGGGTGCCTGTTACTGTCTGACTGTCCATTGACCTTATAGACATATAATTAATCATATCAGTTGCAGCATCATGGATCAAGTGTAATGCTGTCATGGTTCATTTAGTATAAACCACAGAGTATCACCATTCACCAATCAATGTCTAATCATAGATAGTTTCCATTGACAATGACAACAAAATCATCAAAGCCACAGAAATGTTTCCTTCCAGTACTTGTGGCATCTTAAAATTACTGGTATGGATTTCGACTTCCCATCTGGCACAAGTTCAGATCTCTACTATTACCAATTGGTAAATGGCTAGAATTGAATGTGCCTAAGCATACAAAGGTGTAAAGACTTTTTGCTGATACAGTTGTATAAAATAGTTTATCTTGAATGAAGCTACAATATATTTTGGTGGAGATGGCGATAGGGCCAAGGAATCAAACCTAGGTCACAGAGGTTAGCAGCTCAGTATAGGTTACTATTGAGCTAGTTTCCAGGCCTTTTCAGAAAGTTGGAAACTCAAAAAAAAAACATCAATCCTGGAAGAAAATGGGATGTAATGTTCTTGAAAAGTATATGCCAGTCATAGTGGAGACTAACAATATTCAAGACAAGAAGTTTGCAGATTATGAAGGAGAAAGAAAGAGGCAGAGAGAGGAAAAGTAGAGAAGGAACAAGGGGACCCCTGCAATGGCCACAATCTGTGAGTTGGATTATAGAGCTACTGCATACAATACTGGTCACCTGTATGAGTTATTAGGTTTCTCAGCATTGCCAATGTGTATGAAAACTTATTACAGCAGCATGTACAAACACTCTAAACACAGGTTGGTCAAAATGACAACTTTAGAGTGGTAATTCCTGGTGCCTAAACCGACAACTCCTTGAGTCAGAATTATTAAAAGGTTGTTGATGTGACAAATATTGGATTAGTTAGCTGTACCACTCTGGTAATCAAAGCTACCAGATGGTGATCAAACTGACCACCTTTCGGGCACTTACATAGTCAACATAGTCATTTGATTACGATAGAATAGTCAAAATTATTTTCCAGAAAGTCAGTACCAAATGTTTCCAACCATTACTACCCTAAAGTAGTCATAAACTAGTCACAGTGACAACCCAACGTTTAGAGTGAAGTCATGCTGAATTGGGCAATGGGCATGCATGAATTCTATCCTAACCAGAATAACAGAGGATTTTGTCTGTGGCCTATACGGCTGTTTTGGCTAAATTGAATATTAACACCAATTGTTGTGGTGTTCTTACTGACTTAAAAAGAATTGCAAATGTACGCTGCATAGTTGATTTCTGCAATTCCAATATGTAGCTTCTGTGAATCTGTCCAAAGATGAATAGTATGATTTTGTTTGATAGTTTTCATGGCCAAGTACGTGTACAGTCACTATTATGTGCTATTAGCAAATTAGCTTGTTTTAGCCAAGTTAACAGTGACGAGTCCCACGCAGTGAAAAAGCTACTATGCCAATCATACTGGTGCAATTTAACAAGTGAGATTCATCAAAATTTGCAAAAATGCAAGACTCAATAGATCATAGTGACAAAAAGTCAAGTTGCTCCAGGTTGTTATAATGCCAGGGTGAGACTTCCATATGAGGAAAGGCATAATATCTATCATTTATTTTGTCTCAACAAAAGACCTGCTATCTATGTCCGTTTTACGTAAGCCAAAATCAATTTTCTGTATACATATGCCTTGCATGGTTGTCTTATAACCACATAATATAATTTATAAACACTTCTATGTTGATAAAAATGCTCATTTTTGTGTTTCAAAAGTGATTTCTGGCACATATCGCCAAAAATGATGGTTATATACATACATGTACATAATGTCGATGTTAGGCTATAATATATATATATATATAATATATATACTGTTAGCTTCATGTAGTGACTATGACATTTTTAACTGGCTCTTAGATAACTTTTTTAAATACGTTGATGCGTGCCAGATGAATTTAAAAATCTGTTTCAAGATGTAATCTGGAAACTCAGATGAGCTCGATAGTTAAATTTAATGCGAAAAACAGTTTTTCGCAAATATCTCCACAAATATTGGTTTTTGGCCTATTATGTCAATGTAATATGAATATAAATATGGGGTTTCCCGTCATTTTGAGCCAATTTGCAAGTATCTAGGACCAACGGTTCCAGAGTTATGACTTTTTATTCGAATTATTTCGGTTATTTTGTCCTTCCGTCACAAAAGTGAAGTTAGCATGAGGTAAGAATTGTTCGATTTGGCTGAAAATGCACCAGGATACTATTTAGACCTAGCCTCAGCTCCAAAAAAAAGTCAGGCTTGATATTCAACATATTTCAATTTCTTGGGGCATCAGCCACACCCTAATGCTAGTGTCTGAGACATGTTTATTCTGGTTGCTATGAATAGAGATTTCATATACACTGCTTCAGTACATTTTTGATGTGTCTATTTATTTTGTCCATATATGTCAATCTTTTTGTGAATAATATTATATTCATCACTTACAACAAGAATCATTTAGAGGAGAAATTTATCTTTTCTGGCGGTTTCCATGGCCACCAAGAGTGATCAGTTGAATTATTCGTAATTATGAAAGAAAGGTTGATACCCCTTAAATGTCTTGAGGCAACCTCTCTCAGTTAGTGAGAAACAGCTCTTTGAAAAACAGGACTTCATGAAATTGGTGGCTTCGTAATTTCAGAATGGTTGCTACAGCAACACACTCAAACACAAAATGATATTTTGATACCAACTGCCTGAAAGAGTTCTCCCATCAGATCTCACATGTTTATTATTTTGGGGCATTTATAACAAATGAATCTCAGGATGTAACTATATTACAGTTTGACAAGATTTCATGTGGTCAAAGATAGGAATAATGTCGTTTCCTTGAAAAATGATGCCTAATAATGCTGTAAAGGTTCTATTTAAATTTATTAGTAAATATGCAAATTAGCTAACTTCTGCCACCAAAATTCAATTCCTTGGCCTCACTAACATCAGAATTTATGTACCGTATAAGGTTGCACCTTCGATGGGTCCTTAGATACACAACAAATTCTATATCTATTATGATAGTTTCTTTGAGACATGTTTATTCTGGTTGCTATGGCAACATATTTCAAATATAATGTTTCCTGTCAGTGTTTTACTTTGGAATATATATATATATATATTTTTTTTTTACATATTTCACTCTTTTGCATGTGATGAGCATTGTATTCTACACATTCAATGAAAATCACTTTGGAGAGAAAGTTCAGCTTTTCTAGTGGTTTCCATAGCAACAAAAACTCTACTGGAATTGTTT
Organism: Platynereis dumerilii; assembly: GCA_026936325.1. Classification (NCBI taxonomy): domain Eukaryota; kingdom Metazoa; phylum Annelida; class Polychaeta; order Phyllodocida; family Nereididae; genus Platynereis; species Platynereis dumerilii. The sequence goes on from JAPTHN010000021.1 coordinate 3,025,652, forward strand.
CATAATTATGAAATTGAATTTAATCTATTCCTAAAATATCATAAGGCAACCTTTTATGGCTAGCGAGAAACAGCCATTTGTAAAAAAAAACTTTGTGAAATTGATAGCTTTATTATTTGAATATAGTTGCCATAGCAACACACTGAATCAAAATCTGATACCGCGATACCAACTGACTGAAAGAGTTATCCACTAGATTTCAGATTATTTTGGGGCTTAAGCAAATGAACCTTAGAATATAAATATGTTGCAGTTTAACAAGATTTTGTGCGGTCAGAGAGAGGAATAATGCTCAATATATCCGTGAAGGCACCGATTTTGCTTCTTTTTATAAGCAAATATGCAAATTAGCTTACTTTTGATATCAAAATTAGATTCCTTGGCCTCACAAACATCAAGATTGATGTATCATAAAAGACTCTACCTTAAATAAGTCCAGAGATACGCAAAACATTGCATATCTATTGTGCCAGCATCTGAAACATGTTTATTCTGGTTGCTATGGCAACATAATTCATATATACTTTATATCTTTTTGAACAAGTGTTAAATTTTTTATTTTGCCCATATTTCAATCTTTTTTGCTTTGAATTAACATGGTGTTCTACACATTTGATGAAAATCACTTTGAAATGCATGTTTGCCATTTCTGGTGGTTTCCATGGCAACCAAAATTAGTCAATGGAATGTTTTAAAAATTTTGAAAGTAAGTTTGAGCTTCCCCTAAAATATCAGCTGGCTATGTTGCTTGCCTTTTGAGCGGCAGCCATTTGAAAATTAGGACCTCATGGGAGTTCTGGTTACATAATTTTAAATTGGTTGCTATAGCAACTCACTCAAACAAAATCTGATTTTGTAACACCCACTGATTGAAAGAGTTGCCCAACCAGACTTCAGATATTTATAATTTTTTAAGTAATACCATTAAATGGTGGCTCTCTAAAAGAAAATAAGAACAGAAACTAACAAAATATGAGAAATAGTCTCCTAAAGTGTTGCCATGGTAACAAGAAAGAGATGGAAAATCAAAATTTCACCCATAAAGTAGTGAGACCAGTAAAAGGCACTACATTACTCATCAATGAAAGCCTTGCTTCCACAGCAACTGTGATACACCATGATAAGTATTATAAAAATTACTTTGACAAAACAAGACATGTTGCCATGGAAACTAAAATAAAGCATCTCCGGTCCAAGAAATTGACAAAACCATGGCCACCATGAAAAAATTCAGAACATTTCCTTTCCGACAGTTTCAAATTTGAGGAGGTGCAGATCGCTGCGAACAAAGTAACCTTTTTATTCACATTTTTGGCCATTGGCTCCCTGACGAATATTGTTAGCAACCCCTATTGTTAGGTTACTAAGATTAACTCTAAGTTTGTATGTGTGTTGCTTTGCAATTAATGAATGCATTCTGTTGGCCCATGGCCATTGGTTGTTGGATTTCCCTCTTAACTATATAAGAGAGGGTTTTGCCAAATAAAGTCAGTTTATACTTGGTTCTGATTTCAAGAGTATATCTTGCTTCTGTTTTCATTCCAACACTATGCTACTTGATTAACCTGGTATATTCCACATAAGAAGAAGTTGTACAGAGTTAGTTGGTAAGCTCCATGCATTTAGGAACACTTTGGGAGTGATGCCAACACGCTTCTTTTTATAACTTGTCTAACATGTAGGCTATATGCTCTCAATCCTAAGTAGGTCACAAGAGCAATGAGCCGCAACAATGTTATTATTGCAGCAATGCAATCCACAGGGGCTTCTGAATCAAGTTTGTGCACATTCATTATATATATATATATGATAAGTTAATGTCATTTACATTGGTTTAGAAGCCCCTGTGATGCAAAAGTGTGCACAGATGCAAAATGTCTGTGCATGATTGTGGTTTCACCACTTGTCAGTTTCATGCCAGCCCATCTATGAGTGAAATGTTCAGCCTCATTAAGCTATAACCGATCAATGTTAGACATAAATTTTTGTGCCATCGGCTCCTCAGTCGCACTAAGGAAATCAATGGATGATAATTGTGCTGTTTGTTACTGAAATTGGTCATGATTGTGACTGGCAGCAATTTAATAAGTACCACTTTAGCTACACCTGAACTGTTGAGTCAGTGTTAATTTATTGTTCATATGTAGTGGGCAGCCCAAAAACGCATGCTTATCAAAACTGCTCTGACTAAAACTTTGTCATTCTCGGTCATGGAGTGTGATGTAAAGAAGTGTGATTAACATAGAGCCCACAGTCACGTGACTCCTAGCGTCATGACATGACTTAGGTGCTTGGTGACTTGACGTGAGGGACTTTCATGACTTAGAAATTTGCCATGACTTGAGTGTTTCATGACTTGACTTAACTAACTTCAGTGGCTTATTTTTTTCACTTTTCAAGTCAAATTAAAATCACCAAACTAGGAAATAATAAATATAGTTGATGAGTGATAATTTGCTGATTGATTTCAGTCCCTTTGCCAAATCGAAATAATCAAATAATTATGAGTCACCACTATATAAACTTTTGTTTGACAAACTGGATATCAAAGGAGATACATGTGTCATCAAAATTATTTAAAAAAAACAACAACAACAACAACAAAAACAAAGAAACGAGCAAAATCAATATCTACACTAATCTATAGAAAGTTTAAAATGCAATTATTAAGTATATAATATTTTCAAATTCTGGTCCCAGTTCAGGTGGTTACGTCTATAATATATAAAATGAGAAATGTCTGATACTTCAAAAAGAGTCCCAATTCAGAGTGTCAATATCATATTACATTACCAATAATTAAAAAAAAAATTTTTTTTTTAAATATGTACATACAGCTGTCATTTCAGTCATTAAACACTTAATTAAGTTAATACAAAATATGTCACATGGGGCAGCCGCAACTGCTAAGTGAAACAATTTCAGCAAATTAAAGCACTTCATGATTAATTGTCATGATGTCCTAGAACAAAAACGAATGTAATTCAATGGCCAATACATTGCTAAGTGCAATCAGCTTTGACACCTACCACGTTGACATGACAGTTCATCAATGGCAATTAGGTACACTGATGGTGAAAAAAGGCTTAAGAACCTTAAGAATTGCAATTGACATTTTTCAACTGCTTCTGTCATTAATTGATGATCGCAGAAAAGCAGTCAAACATTGCAATAGGTAGTGCTGACTTATTAGAGTGATCATGGCTTGACTTGACTTGAGCTTGATATGACTGTCATCGGCTTAATACAGTGGTAGCTCGGGGCTCTAGATTAACAGATTGCAAGTTGATTGATTTATCAGTGAGTCTGTATACATGTATAACTACTGTGCGACTTTACATGGTGAGCAATCGGGCCAAACATAAGTTCATTTCACGGTTGACAATTGGACATGTCGGTTCTTCCTTTATTTTCTCATCATTTGAGGTATGATGAGTCCATGCTCCCACCAGTCGACCATACTCTCCGTCAAACCAGTTGACTAAGAATGAGACCTTTCAACTTTCGGGGAACACTTTCTTTCATTGTGCATGTTGCCCACGAATAAAGGCTTTGTCAACAATTAATCAATTATATTCTGTCTACTGCACTTTATGTACGTTCCTACCCATGGCCCACTATGCAACATTTCGCGCATGCAAGTGTGCACTGTGCAGGTGTGTATTCTCTCAAGACTGCCACTGAACGTCTTTATGCTAGGCACCCAAGCCGAACCCAAGTTGTTCCAATCAACTGCTGTCTTTATGAGATCATTTAAACCGAAAGGTTCTAGTTACATCTCCATTTATGCAATCACAATGAGAGAATGGAAGGTTTGGCAGGAAATTTGAAATTTGAGCATGTTCAAAATGTCTTTAGGCCCTAACTTTGCCATTTTGTTTGGAGATGTTTGGAGTCAAAAAGGCACACTAACTTGATTATAGAGCAAGCATCTGGCATAGGAATGAATAGCCTGCATGTTGTATTTTGCACGTGACTTTGTTTCAATCGTGCTTGGATCCACTACAGGCAGCATCACACATTGTGTATTGGCCACTGTACCTAAACTATTGCGCTTATATATTAGTCCATGAGCCAGACCAGATATTGGTACCACGTGGGGTGGCAAAATCTAACAGTGTTTTTCTGAAAGACATATGCCTATAGACTATAAAAAAGTTGGAGCCCAAGATTGGCGCGGCAGCTTAGTGGTAGTAATCAGCCCTTAAATATGGGAATCTGTGTCGGATTTGAGCACATGAATTATGGGGTGGGGGAAACTAAAATTGCTATATCTCCTGAATCAATGGACCAATTTCAACAAAATGTCTGGAATTTTGAGTTTCACAAATGTAGGTCAATATTTGACCAATATGCAAATTAAGCAGGTCATCAGAGGTCAAAAGGTCACAAAAATTGACTATTGCTTAAAATCTGAACCATTGTCCAAATGAAAACCACAGCTGCCAACCCAATGAGACTTGGTAGGTCATGGAGGGCTCAGATTATAGATAACAAGTATGAAAGTCCATTTTATGTCAATAAATGGATAATTCATGCATGTGTCAGCAGCGGCACATAATGAAATATGGTACATATTTGAAAATGACCGTTTTAAGGGTGGAGGAAACTAAAATTGCTGTATCTTCTGAACCAATGGTCCTATTCCCACAAATTACTCAAAATGTTCGGACTTGTAAGTTCTCCACATATAGGTCATTATATGACCAATATGCAAATTAATTAGGTCATCAGAGGTCAAAAGGTCACGAAAATTGACCGTTGCTTAAAATCTGAACCCTCATCCAAAAACAAACTCCTTAGCTGCCAAACCAATGGGACTTGTTAAGTCATTTAGGGGTCAGAGTATAGATAGAAAGTGTAAAAGTAAATTTTATGTCTAAAAATGTAGAATTAAATGTGTGTATCAGAATTGGCAGAAGACAAAATATGTCAGATATTTTAAAATGACCGTTTTAAGGGCAGGGGAAACTAAAATCACTGTATCTCCTGAACCAATTGTTCTATCCCAACATATTACCCCTTAAAATGTTCGGACTTGTAAGTTCTCCACATATAGTTCATTATATGACCAATATGCAAATTAATTAGGTCATCAGAGGTCAAAAGGTCACGAAAATTGACCGTTGCTTAAAATCTGAACCCTCATCCAAAAACAAACTCCTTAGCTGCCAAACCAATGGGACTTGTTAAGTCATTTAGGGGTCAGATTATAGATAAAAAGTGTCAAAGTAAATTTTATGTCTAAAATTGTAGAAATTATGTATGTTTCAGCATTGGCACAAGACAAAATATGTCAGATATTTTAAAATGACCGTTTTAAGGGCAGGGGAAACTAAAATCACTGTATCTCCTGAACCAATTGTACTATCCCAACATATTACCCCTTAAAATGGTCGGACTTGTGGGTTCTATAAATATAGGTCATTATTTGACCAATATGCAAATTAATTAGGTCATCAGAGGTCAAAAGGTCACAGAAATGACCACTGCCTAAAATCTGAACACCTCATCAAACAACAAAGACCATAGCTGCCAAACCCATCGGACTTGCTGAATCATTTAGCAGAAAGATAATAGATAGCAAGTTTTAAAGACAATTTTATGTCTAAAAATGCATATATGTGTCAGCAGTGGGACATAATAAAATATGGCAGGTATTTGAAAATGACAGTTTCTAGGGTGGGCGAAACTAAAATAATTGCAATATCTCCCGAACCAGTGGTCCAATTCCAACAAATTTCTGCTGCCGGTGTCTGGAATTAGGAGTTTTATACATGTTATTTGTTCAAATTGCAAATCAATTAGGTCATCAGAGATCAAAAGGTTGCAAAAAAGTACCTTTGCTTAAAATCTGAGCTCTCATGAAAACATTACGCACCGTAACCGGTAAACCAATGGTACTTGAAGTGTCATCCAAGGCTCAGATGATAGACAACAAGTGTCAAAGTCAATTTTATGCCTAAAATTGAGCTTTACAGGATATTTCTCATAAATAAAACATTTAAATGTAAAAAATGTAGAGGATGTCACCAAGGACCAGGTGAGTACAGTGCCGCCTGTTAGTAAGTGAAACGCATGACATTGTGCCATTGCATCAATGCTAAACCTCCTGAGCCAAACTGCTTGTGGAGGCATGAATTCTCATCGGATGAAAGGGAAACAAAGTGGGTCATAAAGGCCGATGTGTAAGGCAAGTGGGATAAAAATAGCAGCCCATTTTCTCCACTGTAGTCGGAGTTAGGTATGGGTCAAAGTCTTTGATAAGTAAGTGAACCACCCTTCCCTATGTTTTAACATTGGGCCTGCGTTTCACTTACTTATCAAAGACTTTGACCCATACCTAACTCCAACTACAGTAAAGAAAATTGGCTGCTATTTTTATCCCACATTCCTCCCATATCAGTCTTTATGACCCAAAATGTTTTCCTCTCATCGGATGAGAATTCGTCCTCCTGAAGCATTTTGGTTAAGGATGTTTAACATTGATGCAATGGCACAAAATCATGCGTTTCACTTACTTACAGGCGGCACTGTATATCAATCCATAATTCCTCAATATGAGTTTCCTTGCCTGGACAAGATTCCATCATCAGAAAATAATTCCTCTTTCCCAGTCTCCTCGATCCTACTATTCTCCAATTCTCCAGCCACATTCTGAGAAAAAGGAACATAGGGTGGAGTGAAACACCTGTAGGGTGGATATGAAAACTTATGAGGTGCATCAGAGGTGACCTTTTAAAATCACATTAAATTTACATAAAACCAACATCAATTTAAACTCCATCTCTGTCATTGTGTATGATTTTTTTTAATACTGTGAGCCCGTGGTAATTGCAATTACATTGCTAGCTGTCTTACTGGAGTTCCTATTTAAAACTTCTTAATATGGGATTAGGTTGTGGTGAGGAGATTTGGGGTGGAGAGAAGAAAGGAGGGCAAAATAGGTAAAAAGAGGAGTTCTGACTGAAAATGTTCTTACTTTATTTTGGTGTGTACTTTATATCATCAAGGTTGATTGGAGCAAGCATGGAAGGTGGAGCCATGGAAGAAGAAAGATGCTTGGAGAGTAGGAGTACATCTACATATTAAGATGGAGGGAACAGGAGAAACAATGGACTAATGGAAGTATTGAGGCAAATAATGAGACTATGAAGGAGGAGACTATGAAGGAGGAGACTATGAAGGAGGAGACTATGAAGGAGGAGACTATGAAGGAGGAGACTATGAAGAAGGAGACTATGAAGGAGGAGACTATAAGGAGGAGACTATAAGAAGGATACTGTAAGGAGGAGACTATAAGGAGGAGACTATAAGGAGGAGACTATAAGGAGGAGACTATAAGGAGGAGACTATAAGGAGGAGACTATAAGGAGGAGACTATAAGGAGGAGACTATAAGGAGGAGACTATAAGGAGGAGACTATAAGGAGGAGACTATAAGGAGGAGACTATAAGGAGGAGACTATAAGGAGGAGACTATGAAGAAAGAGGCTATGAAGGAAGAGACTATGGAGGAGACTATGAAGGAGTCCTGAGACAAAGAAGGAGAAGGCAGAAAGAAAAGATTGAGGAAACTAGAAGGGATGATACTAACCAGAAGGAGGAAACTGGGAGGGGGGTTTTGGTGGAGTGCTGCCATATTTTTGAGAAAATAGTCACAGATTAGCCTAGAATGACCATTTGATCCCAGTTCACTCAGTCTGTCTGGTTTTGAGTCCTCAAAAAAGCCTGAAGCGAAGAGGAGCAGTTTCCGGACATCTATACATTACAAATTTGATAGTCCTATTTTATATTTAGTTTACGATGTCTTGAATCAACTCTTCATCTTATTGACAAGACATGCATTTCAGTTGTTTGTGGTACATTCAGTCATTCACATAATGACATTGACATTATACTCAGGAAACAAAAATCATTGACTTATGGATTGATGTGCATTGAACTGATCCCTGGTAACATTCTCTGTCAAGAATCATTCAGCCAAGCTTTTTAGTCTCATTGTTCTATATCTATCATTTGAAGAAATGTCCTGCAATGCAGTTACAGGGAGACTGATATTAATGCAGCTATCCTTTACACTCTATTTGGCAGTTTTGTGAGCCTTAAAACTGTCACTCGGCAGTTTTGTATAGCTACTTTAAAACTGTCACTTCCAAGTCTGTGTCATTTGTTCTGCACCACTGCTGACAAAAAGTTCCGTACTTTTAGATAAAATATATAATTGGATGTGTTTAATCGTATATTATGATTTCTACATGTATTATATGAATTATAAAGTTCAGTTGGTAAATTTGGCATGGAGGATTAGTTTTTTTAATTTTTATTATGACCAGATTTTAAGCAAGGGTAGATTTTTCTGGTGTTTTGCCCCTTGATGAACTCTTTAATTTGCATATTGAGCATGTGAGGACAAATATGTGTAGAACTTACAATTCAAAACATTTTGAGTGGTAATTTGTAGGAATTGGACCATTTGTTCAGGAGATACAGCAATTTTAGTTTAAACTCATTTTCTGTCATATTTGACATAAATTCTCCTTTTATGGCATAAGACTTACTTTGACACTTGTTATCCATAATCTGACCCCTAAATGACTAAACAAGTCCCTTTGGTTTGATAGCTAAGGTGTTTATTTGAGGACCTATGGATTGATATACTCACCTGGTCTCTGGTGACATCCTCTAAATTTTTTACATCTCAGTGTTGCATTTATAAGAAATATACTGTAAAGCTCAATTTTAGACATAAAAGTGACTTTGACACTTGTTGTCTATCATCTGAGCCTTACCATTGATTTACTGGTTATGGTGTGTAATTTTTTCATGAGAGCTCAGATTTTCAGCAAAGGTACATTTTTGCAACCTTTGATCTCTGATGACCTAATTTATTTGCAAGTTGGTCAAATAACATGTATAAAAATCCTAATTCCACACACCTGCAGCAGGAATTTGTTTAAATTGGACCACTGGTTTGGGAGATATTGCAATTAGTTTAGTTTTGCCCACCCTTGAAACTGTCATTCCTCCAGAGCCCACTGGGCTCAGGAGGATTGGACGGCTACGCCACCTGATCCGTCAGCGTTCATTTCCGACATTCGGTAAACATGACATACAGTGATTTACTCAACACACCTCAAATTTCCCCCTCCACCTCTGCACACACGGCATCCTAAAGGGTCAGAGTGATGTGGCTGATAGATTAGGGCTAGATCTATCTGTGACGACTGTTAATAGATGTCCGCGATGCCGAGAATAGTCAGAAATCACACGAATTTCCAAGCGTTTTGACACAGCGTCGAGCCAGAATCATGGCCGTTCCACAATTTCTGTGTTGCCGGTCTCTAAGTGCGTCTAACTCGGCCCTGCGTATGCAGCAATGCGATTGGTTGGCGTCCTCGGAATGCAGCAACGTGATTGGTCGGCGTAGTCTGGCGTAAGTGTGACAGGTTCCCGCCGGAATGAAGCGATCTGATTGGTCGTAGTCGTCTGACTGGTTCCCCTCAAAAACCAATTTGCTCGCCAGAGGTCGTGTCCAATTGTGATTTTCGGCAATCCTCGTGAATCATCGGATACTTCCGGAAGTTAGCACGTGCGTTATGCACAACAAAAAATGTTAGAAAAATGGAGTGGATTCGATCTGGAGATTTGATATATTACGGACATTACCAGTGATCGAACATGGTTGGATTACTTCAACATGGATGTAGTGCTTCGTCTGGAAAGGTTCTGGATGTACTTGGGAAGTTTCTGTGTCCGTCGGACGACCTCAAAGTTGGGACTATTGAATGTTGTAAGTGCACGCAATCCCACGTACATGAAATATGATGTTGTGTTTCGTCTGGATATACTGACGAAGTTGCCTGTCGGTCTGCACTGAGCGAGGAGTGAGAAGTGCGCGATTTTGGTGACTGCATTGTGTGCGGCGCCATGACAGTTTGTTGTTTGACAGTTCTACCGGCCGCAGCCCGACGTATGCATAGTTCGTCGGCTACAAGGGCATATGTAGGGCAGGGGGTCTGGGGGCCGCTCTAGGCCCCCAGAAGCCAACGATTTTCACATTGCTGGAGATGAATTCTAAGCAGTTATGAGGGTTGTGACACACATGCAGGGTGTGATATATATAAAGCTATAATTGTTCATTTTTGGCTAAATTATGACTGACAGCTGCGTGAAAAGGGGCATATTACATGCTGAAAATGTCCTGTTTTCCCCTTAAATTTTGCCCCTTGGTGTGATATATAAAAAGGAAGGATTTTTTTCCATAGACTAGGTTCTTCTTACAATATTCAGGTACTGGTAGTCAACTGTCTCACCCTAGCTGTAGGCCTTAATAAGGACTGGCCTATACACAACCCACTGCCCCTGTATTTGATAGCTGAAGTGGAAATGCTATCACCAGATCATACATAGGATGTGTGTATTGCTTCATGTCAATACTTCATTTCAATACATTTTTAGGCCTCATCTATAGACATTTACTTTGATATTAGTGTGAAAACATATGGATGCTATGTACTGTCCATAGGGTATTCCTATATGTATCTTCATGACAAATGATGAAAGGGTATCTACCTTAGCATAAGATCTCCTAGCTCTATGATGGAACATAAAACATCCTACGCAGTTTGATCAAACTGCGTAGGATGTTTTATGTTCCATCATAGAGCTATAAGGGATCCATGGTTCCATAAATGCACAACTAATGTGATTGATGTCAATTTATGATGTGACAATACTCTCAGTACTTAGCCCCAAGTAGGTCCCAGATTGTCACTTTTTGATAGGTGAACCATTTCTCGCCTAAAGGGATCACATGGCCAAGACCAAACAAGAAAGGGTTTATAGAGTATGTATTGCAAACTACAAAGGTCTAAAGGTCAGGATCTAATCTACACAGTTATAAGTACACTGAAAAAACACTTTGTCTAAAAATAGACAAATTTTGTCTGGATTTACACAAAATCGCATGTTAGCTGGTGTCCGTCCAAAGTCTTGTCTATTCCAGACAAAATGATACGTGTGATATTTTAGACAATAATTTTGTCTAACAAATTTTGTGTAAACCAACAAAATATTTTCTCTGCTTTACAAATCAAAACTGTCAAAATATGTGTTAATTTTATGCTAGATATTTGTCTGTTGCAACATAGACTTTGTTTCAAAATTTGTCTGTTTTGACACAGGCCATTGCTTGATTTAGCATAGACTTCGTTTAGATTTTTGCCTATTTCAGTACAGATCATTGTCTGAAGTAACAATGTATTTGTTCAGAATTTTGTCTGTTCCAGCACATGCCCTTGTTTAAAAAAACATAGCCTTTGTTCAGAATTTTGTCTGTTCCAGCACATGCCCTTGTGCATAATAACATAGCCTTTGTTCAGAATTTTGTCTATTTCAGCACGTGCCCTTGTTTAAAATAACATAGCCTTTGTTCAGAATTTTGTCTGTTCCAGCACATGCCCTTGTGCATAATAACATAGCCTTTGTTCAGAATTTTGTCTATTTCAGCACATGCCCTTGTTTAAAATAACATAGCCTTTGTTTAGAATTTTGTCTATTTCAGCACATGCCCTTGTGTAAAATAACAAAGCCTTCGTTCAGAATTTTGTTCATTTCAGCACAGATCATTGTCTGAATTATCAATTAGTAAATCTATGCCCAGTCATTGAATCCTTAACCCTTTAGATATAGATAAACAAGGTATATAATCATTCTCCAAAATGGAAAGATAACCAAAACAAGATTTCCATTGATTAAATGAATGTTTAATTAAAAAAATAGCAAATAATGATACAGTGTACAGTACTTGAGTTTTATTAACCATATGCTTAGAAAAGAGTCAATATGTATTTTTTTATAAATCATAAAGATATTTGCATAGTTCTTTCACAATATGAATGTACAAATATAATAAAGTTTATAATTATGATTGGTCTACATACCCATCCCTGAATAAAAATGTCCTTAATTTTAATGGTCAAGTCATAAATAATGCTTTCCAATTCAAGCAGGTCATGTATTATACTGCTGCGCTTCGACAATGCTGCAGCTGCGAAGAGCAGGAAATTGTTGCTACCATGTGACACCTCCTTTGCTAAAGGAATCTTTCTCAATCCCGCATACTCATCCATGCTTGGTCCCACCTGAATAGTAATAGATAAAGAAAAGAAATAGTGAATTACACCATCCATGTTTGTATGTATTGATCCTTATTTTGTTATTTGTCAGTCATTTTCAGTAGAGCATAATTTAAACCTTCGCATGCAAATAGATTACAACCCAGGTTGTTTTGCAATACCACATGAAGAAGTAGTGTATATAAACCATGCAGTATATATATTGTTGTATACCCAATGGTTCTTTTTGCATAAAGAGATATGTTGGTGGTGTTATTGCATTGTTTACCTTTGGGAAATCATGTCTAGGCAAATTCAATTGACTAGTATAGATCATCTTAGTGAAATTTAGCTCTCGTGAATTGCATAATCGGGCAAGAATAAGACCAAATGTTTGTACGATGTTATTTTGATATGCACCCCCACTCATTAGGGTGTCCCAAAAAAAGTGAAAGTCTGAAATTCATTGGGGCTAACCTCTAAATGTGTTCTATAGCTCCTCTCTGACTCCAATGTAAAATTTCAGCTCATTTGAAGGTGTTTTAGGTTGCTCAAGACCCCCAAAGATAGATAGGGGTTTAACATTGAATTTTTGTGCGAAAATGGCTATTTTTGCTAATAGCTCACAAATTATCAGTTTCAGTCCACCAAAACACATAGATGTTGCAAGATGTCGTCGGGCGCATCTTAAATATCACAAAACATTGTAATCATTGGGTCTTATCATAATTATGCACCAGAAATATAATAACAAAATATAAACTTACTAGTTTGAGATCCACAAAATATTCCATGGTCTCTGTAAGTTGCCATTTTAGCACTGACGTCTGCAAAAAAAGGAATGCTGATCATTTAATGAGGAAAGAAGATGATTTACCAACTAAAATTCTGCAACAGTTACTATACCAATTAGGTAAACTAGATTTGTGTGTATTGAGAAAATCAACAGATATATAGCGTAATTCGAAATGTATTAGTATTTATTGACCATATTTGAAAATATACCGTAGAACGGGGTGACTTTGAACAGTTTTCATCTCAATTCCCTTACCTTTAAAAATATGTAAGATCGTTGTGGTATTTCATGGGATAAAATGTTGGCCGCTGATATGTAATTAACCTGTGCATCAGCATTTTGAGATAGACATCATGTATATGCCTGTTTCAGTGGATAAATGGGCATTCAAACTCACCCCGAGATCCGGGGTGACTTTGAACAGAGTGAGTTTCAATGAAAGAAAACCATCAATTCTCAGAAAACAAATGTTTATCTGTATTTATGAATTTTGCAGGGCTTGATTGCCTTTCCCTAAAATTGTGTCACTGGTTTTTTTATGTTTTGTGACTTTTTTATTCTTGATCTACTTCAGTGCCTTTGGAGCTAAATGATTGCCTAATATAGTGAAATATGCATTCAGACATTGAATTATATGTATTGTATTATGAAATATGATATATCTGCATATATAGTTTACGGGAAAAAGTGATGGTCTCTGCCCTCACCATCACAATGTGATGTTCAAAGTCACCCCGAAGTTTGTTACAATTCAACATCATCCACTAATATTATTTGTTGTCGGTCTTTCTGAATAGACTCCAACAAGTTTCTGCAGGATTTCGGTCGTATTTGAGTGACATTATAATAAGGTTAGTATTTATAAGGCCAGGGTCATTCATTACTGTTGTGGGCACAGAAGTTCACAGGCTATGCTATCTTGCAAAAAGAAGTAAGTTAAGTTTATTCATCAAAATCATGAAAAAAAAATTCCAGTCACAATGACTTTATGTAGAAAGAAACTAGGCTTTAGTAGAATATAATCAGAAGCCAAATACTTCCAGTATCTCATTTAGCTTTGCATTCATAGAGGATCAATCTTTTTCAGAAAATTGTTCAAAGTCACCCGGCTGTTCAAAGTCACCCCGTTCTACGGTACACAATATTATTTATAATTTTTGTCTTACAAGTGCCATATACATACTCTAGTCTTGTATGTCTTTATCAATTGTTCGCCCATAAAATATATTTAATTTACAAAATACTCTATGTGGAGTTATCCGATTAGTAAAAGTAATCTTGTATAGAACATCTGTAATTGGCATAGTTGTAATATAAAAAAGATAAAGGTGCTGCCCAAGGTGGCTATACACATTATAAATGTTGTGTTGTAACTCTATTCTGTAAAAGAGTAAATAGTTATAGCCATCTTCCTAATTATTTGCGATGTTCTCCTTTCTTACCTGCTTATAAATCAATTCCATCATTTGCAATTTTAAGATCATCTCTTTCATTCTATTGTTGAGGTTTTGGTGTAGCTTTGACAGCAGTGCTGGTGCCATTCTCTCCCATTTCCCAGCAAAATTATCGTAATGTTCGGCCAACTAGTTGAGAAATCGTTGTCACTCTGAAATAAACAATTGCAAGTATTGAATACAAACAGAAACAAAACTGAAGTTGTCAAACCACACACACTACTACCATCCCAATCGTAACCAATGTACGGTCCATAGGCACAGGAGGTCAATACATTTTGGGGGCTGCCCAAAAAATATCATTGAAATTGCCCCAAAATCTAAGTTCACTAATATTCAGCCAGAAACCACCTGAAAAATTTATATTTCAAAATTTTATTTTTGGGGGGCTGCAGCCCCCCCCCTGGCCCCTGTCTCCTACACCTATGAATGTACCATTTCCAACTATTCCAAACATACTACACGTACAGATGGCTTTAGCCCCATATCTATGCACTGGCCCTGTAACTATCCTCAATGTCAACCAAACATGACAAATTTTCAACATCCATACAATATGCACCAACATCTATGCACTAACCCTTTACCTATCCTTAAGGCTTAAGTATACCGAACAGCAACTATCCCAAGCATGACCAAGGTCCAACATCTATGTACTAACCCATGCCTCAACTGTCTCAAACATCAACTGTCCCAAGCATGACCAATGTCCAGTATCTGTACACTAAACCTAATCCAAACTGACTGTCTATTAAGAAAAAAACCATTCCAATATATTCCAATGTTCTACAACTGTCCCAACCACTCTACACCTATAGCCACGGATATGCCCCAGTAACTCCATTTTTTTCAAAACAACATATAAATTAGCAATACACAGCCTTCAAGCTAATAATTAAAAAAATTTAATAATCAATTAAATTTTCTTAGAAATAAACAAATGAACTTTATCCCATATAATTTAATACATGAATTTTCAATGCCATATGTTTGAGACATGAATTAGCCCTTTGTAATGGCCTATATTTAACTCAAGTCATGCTATTAACTTGGAAGTATCACTCACCTTAACATGGTATCTGAGCATTGTAATAATAGTCAATTTTCCACTTAAAATCTGTTATATATCACATTTGGTTCATGCATGCAATCAAAAATAATTAAAGCAAATCTTTAACTTACCTTTACATATTTCAGTCAGCTCCAGCAAACCCCACAATGTGAACTTCCCTGTGACAAATGTACGTTTAACCAAGGTTGCAACATGATTGTCTTTTGCTAACAAATAAGTATGTAGTCAGTCTGAGTCAGTACACTTCTTAAGTGAAGCTTGCTGACTTTGAAATCTAAAAGAGGTCAGTTTTGATCCAGTTTAATTGTTTGCCATGTTGGCCACCAAAACAAAACATTTATAAAGAAGATTATTCCGTACCAAGCAAAAGTATCCAATATTTTGTGTGAAATTTTGTGTGAAATATCAGACAAATTGGAAGTTGCTGGATCAACAGTGTGCTTTATGCTGTTGTACAACACTGCTTGTCTTCTGTGTCACACATTATTTTGACTGGAATACACAAAGCCCATTTTACACATAGATTTTGTCTGCTATTTTACACAAAGTGTTTTTTCAGTGTAAGGGTTTGTGAAGCTAGTTTGATCATTTCAGAATACCCTCAGCATCAATTGCAGATTTTTTTCTATTTTTGATGCTTTCTAGAACCATTTTATGGAGTTCATCTCTCACATTGCAAAACGGCAGTCACATAAAAATGTGTTTTTTTCAACAAATTCCCAACAGATTTATTTCTCGTTTTCAGGTACGTAATCTCCATGTCCTTGTGGACCATATCCAGCAGGTGTCATACCATTAGAATTTTTCTACAACTAAATTAGGGTGGGGTGATAATCATCAATGTCAGATTTTCAATGGCCCACCATCCTAACTTTGTTATGGTGGAAAATACAAGTTCAACGATGTATGACACAAGGGTGTACCTTCATTATTGATGCCTCCCAAGCTGCATTGAAAATTAAACAGAAATCCATGTTTTTCGGTCATTCGAATAATCCGCGGTTCTCCGTAACTCGGTCAATATTAAAGACACATCAAAGCTGATGGATTCATTAGAAAGCCCTGGCCAAGAGCTTCAAAATGAATACCAACAAGCTATGTTTTAATGCATTTTAAGCAGTGGGATTAATACTTTTGAAAGGATTGAGGCTTTTTCTCATGACTTCGTACCAGTTCAGGCCTGTCAGGGTAGAAATGGGCAAACAACCGGTATAAGTTAATTGAGGCATACTATATAACATTTAAATGTTTAAATGTAGCTGCTTCCCACTTCTGTTGCAATGCCATCAAAACTGGTTTCGAAAACCATAAATTTCCATAAAAATCGTACCTTGAACAGTAATCTGAAGGTATCCATCACATGAAGCAAAATGTCTCTTAGAAACATTCAGACACATGGATGCCCAAGGATGACACCCAGAATACTTACAGAGTACAGAGCCAAAGATAAATGAAAATGTATCAGATGGAATCTTTTCAGCAAGGCCTCATTTTAAAACTGCAAAGCTAAATCAAGTTAAACGGATGTTATAGGGGATTTCAAAGCCACTGGCAATGTCTATAGCAGATACTGAAAGATGTACAATAAATATTACACAAATAATGGATGGCAAGCAGTCCAAAATAGAGTGTAGAACTTTAGACAAAGAAACACTAAAGATGTTTGTTTGGTTTTACACAAGTAGCCTTTGTCACAGTGAAATTATATGCTTATGATGACACAAGATGTCAAATGTATCTTGAATGTTGCAAGATAATTTCAGAGGTTCTCTAGTCTCAATGTAGGGTTTTATAGCACATCTTCACAAGCCCAAGTTGAAAGTAAATTTTGAAAGTATGTGGACAGCCAGTCTGCAAATATCTATAATGTGACTTGGGATTCCATTGTCACGAATAAGGTTTACAGAAGTAACATAAATATCATAGGCCTACAAATATTGTATGGCATGGAGTCCAATATACATTGTAATTGGGCAATGGAAGCCTCTTTGTGTCAGGCAAGTTGTCCGTAATATTAGTAGCAGTAAAATTAGGCACACACAATGACACACAATATGACACAAGACTCCTGCATGTTTGCTGTTTACCAATATAATTGTAGGCCTATATGTTAACTTGTCTTCCAGATTTTCCCATTGACATTTTACAATTGCACACTGTTTAGCATGATAATGAATGTTTTATTATACAAAACTAAAAAAAAACATAGTCCAGATACATGTATTTGTTTTTACTAAAATTCTTGGAAATGTAGTTTAAGGGCATATGTCTAAAATGCAGTTGTGACAATTGAGAGAGTGTCATGGCACATCACAGCAAAAGTCAATTGGACTGATTCAAGCAAAACTTGAGTGGCTGAGGAGCCTCAGTATATCACCTTTTACGAGTATTTGATTGGATTAAAACTGCCTAAGCCCTAAGATACCTTTTAATTGGCTTTGAAATGCATTTATTTCTTGTTGAGTATACTCCCCAGTACTCAAGTGCCCTCAGCCAATGACAGTGACTCAAAAAAATTACGCAGTCTGAAGACAAATCTTTACCGATGATTTTGCTGTGATGCAATTTTGGCAATGTAATGTAATGATATTCCAGTGTGCATATCTACTTAAACATGATCAATGAGAAAAGATGTACTAAGACTTTCCAGATGATATAATTGGTTTCTGGTCCAGAAGATATTATTATAACTTGGAAAAATGAATACATTGCACTAAAGAACTTGGAAAGAGCTATAACATGATGTATGGAAATATGTGTGATTAGCCCGCTAGCTCAACCTCCTTTTTGTGGAAGGAGCTGCATATTCATTTTGGTGACTATTGTATGATAAAGAGATAAGACTTAGAATATAAGACATACTCTATTCACAAATAGACATACCCTATTCACTTATAGAATTATTTCGTCTCTGTATTGAACACTGGATACAACAGGGTCTGACATCCACCAAAATCCCATGGGCTCTGACAAAACTGAGTCCCAACACAAAATTTGTATTAAAAATAAACTCTATTTAAGGTGGCTCGATACTCGTGAACTTTCTAAGATAGGATTTCTTAAAAATAGTTTAGAATGATCCAAAATATAGTTTATAGCAAGGATATGTAAAAAAGAGTGGTCGCCACCAGCCTTTTTTTTAAAATATTTGAGGATATGTACAAGAAAGTCAGTCCATGCAATCCTGAAAAACTCAATTTTTTTCTTAACTTTTTTACTGTGAAGTTTGCCCTGCCATTCAGTGGTCATGCATCCCATATTATGCAATGAAGCATGAAATTAAAGAAGACACTTTCAGGGAAAAGCTGATATCAATTTCAAAGAGATATATTTAGTTTAAAGGGCGCTCCAAGGGGTTCGGAATAAAAATATTGATGTTGACAATTTTAACTTTCTTCATGAATCATGGTGCTAAAAAAAATTGGCTTGATAGGATTTCTCATTTCTTTGTCATTTATTTCCAAATATTGTGAGGAACAATAAAATGCATAAGAGAAGGTCTGCTACCGCGATGGATTTTGATATAAAAATTTATTTGTATTTCAAAGTCATTTTTGAGAAATTAGACCTGCTTGCCGAAAATTGCCTGTAAAAATATTCTATTGGGACTATAAAGCTGAAACTCTGTGGGATTGCAGTCCTCTTCACAGCACATGTAATGCTTTAAACCAGACGTCCCTAACCCTAAGAGAAGTGGCGCAAATGGACAATGAAGCGGCCGTCGCAAGGAATTATAAAAAGACAAAAATGCTGCCCACAGACCTCAGCAGGCTGCTGTTGCTATGGTGACGTCGCCATTGCTTGGCCACGAGTAGCGAGCCACCTTAAGAAACTATCAGAACTCCTAAATTATTTCAGATTTTTGGGGTTTTTTTTGAAAATTTCATAAGATTGGCCCTCCAAATGAGTTTAGTCATTCAAAGAGTTATAATTTAGACATCTAAAGAGTTTAATATAATTTAGACATCTGAATGCAAAATTTCAGAGGTCTAACTCCAAAATTTACAGAATCATAGAGCACAGAAATAGTTGTTTTTCTTTCCCCACATTTTTGCTGAATTTCCTGTTATTAATTTTTGTAAGGGCATTTAGACCCCCAAAAGGCGCATTGAGGGTATTTAACATATAATATGGGAGATTTTCATGTCCATAGGTGTAACCCTTTCTGACTTATGCTCCGGAAACGAAAAAAAAAATTTTTTTATTTTTATTTCCAATATTTTACAAATACTATAGCTATTGCTTAAATATGAACACCAAAAGGCTCATACGTGCTATAAGACACATTCATGTGCCAAATTAGTTATATAGTCCGTGAGCCAGACCCCATATTTTCACATATTGGTACCACCTGGGGTGGCAAAATCTAACAGTGTTTTTCTGAAAGACATATGCCTATAGACTATAAAAAAGTTGGAGCCCAAGATTGGCGCGGCAGCTTAGTGGTAGTTATCAGCCCTTAAATATGGGAGTCTGTGTCGGATTTGAGCATTTGAGATTTGAGCAATTATGGGGTGGGGGAAACTAAAATTGCTATATCTCCTGAATCTGTTGATCAATTTCAACAAATTACCCCTCAAAATGTCTGGAATTTTGAGTTTCACAAATATAGGTCAATATATGACCAATATGCAAATTAAGTAGGTCATCAGAGGTCAGAGGTCACAAAAATTGACTGTTGCTTAAAATCTGAACCAATGAACACCACAGCTGCCAACCAAATGAGACTTTGTAGGTCATGGGGGGCTCAGATTATAGATAACAAGTATGAAGGTCCATTTTATGCCAACAAATGGATAATTCATGCATGTGTCAGCAGAGGCAAATAATGAAATATGGTACATATTTGAAAATGACCGTTTTAAGGGTGGAGGAAACTAAAATTGATGTATCTTCTGAACCAATGGTCCTATCCCCACAAATTACCCCTCAAAATGTTCGGACTTGTAAGTTCTCCACATACAGGTCATTATATGACCAATATGCAAATTAATTAGGTCATCAGAGGTCAAAAGGTCACGAAAATTGACCGTTGCTTAAAATCTGAACCCTCATCCAAAATCAAACTCCTTAGCTGCCAAACCAATGGGACTTTTTAAGTCATTTATAGGTCAGATTATAGATAGAAAGTGTAAAAGTAAATTTTATGTCTAAAAATGTAGAATTAAATGTGTGTATCAGAATTGGCAGAAGACAAAATATGTCAGATATTTTAAAATGACCTTTTGAAGGGCAGGGGAAACTAAAATCACTATATCTCCTGAACCAATTGTTCTATCCCAACATATTACCCCTTAAAATGTTCGGACTTGTGGGTTCTATAAATATAGGTCATTATATGACCGATATGCAAATTAATTAGGTCATCAGAGGTCAAAAGGTAACAAAAATTACCACTGCCTAAAATCTGAACACCTCATCAAACAACAAAGACCATAGCTGCCAAACCCAATGGACTTGTCGAGTCATTTAGGGAAAAGATAATAGATAACAAGTTTGAAAGACAATTTTATGACTAAAAATGCTGAGTTTATGTATGTGTCAGCAGTGGGACATAACAAAATATGGCAAGTATTTGAAAATGACAGTTTCAAGGGTGGGCAAAACTAAAATAATTGCAATATCTCCCAAACCAGTGGTCCAATTTAAACAAATTCCTGCTGCAGGTGTGTGGAATTAGGATTTTTATACATGTTATTTGACCAACTTGCAAATAAATTAGGTCATCAGAGATCAAAGGTTGCAAAAATGTACCTTTGCTGAAAATCTGAGCTCTCATGAAAAAATTACACACCATAACCAGTAAATCAATGGTAAGGCTCAGATGATAGACAACAAGTGTCAAAGTCACTTTTATGTCTAAAATTGAGCTTTACAGTCTATTTCTTATAAATGCAACACTGAGATGTAAAAAATTTAGAGGATGTCACCAGGGACCAGGTGAGTATATCAATCCATAGGTCCTCAAATAAACCCCTTAGCTATCAAACCAAAGGGACTTGTTTAGTCATTTAGGGGTCAGATTATGGATAACAAGTGTCAAAGTAAGTTTTATGCCATAAAAGGAGAATTTATGTCAAATATGACAGAAAATGAGTTTCAAGGGTGGGGAAACTAAAATTGCTGTATCTCCTGAACAAATGGTCCAATTCCTACAAATTACCACTCAAAATGTGTTGAATTGTAAGTTATACACATATTTGTCCTCACATGCTCAATATGCAAATTAAAGAGTTCATCAAGGGGCAAAACACCAGAAAAATCTAGATAAAAAGTGTCAAAGTAAATTTTATGTCTAAAATTGTAGAAATTAAGTATGTTTCAGCATTGGCACAAGACAAAATATGTCAGATATTTTAAAATGACTGTTTTAAGGGCAGGGGAAACTAAAATCACTGTATCTCCTGAACCAATTGTACTATCCCAACATATTACCCCTTAAAATGGTCGGACTTGTGGGTTCTATAAATATAGGTCATTATTTGACCAATATGCAAATTAATTAGGTCATCAGAGGTCAAAAGGTCACAGAAATGACCACTGGGAGTTAGTTGGATATAGCGGGACGTCAAGGAGTTCCTGGAGTTACATGTTTATACGGGGCCTGTCAAAATGCAATAGAAGGCTTAATTAAATTCTTGTTTTTGAAAAAAAAAGAAAAAAAGGGCAATTCACGTAAAAAAAAGAAGAAAAAATCGTCCGGGTTGGGGTTAGGGTTTAGGCTTAGGGTTAGGGTTGGGGTAAGGGTTTCAGATAATTCTTGCTTTTCAAATTTTTATAATTAAGTTTTCGCTACTTATTTCGAATTTATAGAAATTACCTGAATTAGGAATATTTGGCCTTTCGACAGCTAGTTGACCACTGGAGTTTCAGCAGATCATTGGCCGAAGTCAGCATTTAAGGGGGGGGGGGCAACCATTGGATAATCACTGGTTTTGTAAGATTAACGTTAGTAACACTGGTAGCCAGCAACCGCAAGGCGATGACAAAACTTCACCACCCGTCACTGGGCCAGTATTGATGCAATGTAACTGTTGTGTGGTACAGGGTCATGTGCCCAAACGCTGGAAATCTTTCAGTGCCACTTTCGGGCCTCTGACCTAATTTGCCGTGACGGGGGGAATTTTTCTCAAAAAGTGTGAAAATGGAAGTTTTTGGAACTTTGGGGGCTGAGAAATGTGATTTTCATCATTTTTGCAGGAAATGCTGCTCTACTAATGTTGATAACTAATATATCAAGACATTTAGCGAGGATACCTCTGGGTTGATTCTGACCGGAAGGCCTGTTTTCCTATCTTTCAGCATGCAAATGCAACGTAGGCCTATGCAGAGGCCTAGAATCATAAAACCATGCCATTCGACGGGCAAGGCATCCAGAAAGGCATTAAACTGCCACCGGCACCCGAACACAGCATTGTTCCAGCTTTTCCCGCCAAAAATCTGTGGCTTTTCTACTATGATATAGTGGATTCTATATGGGTAAGGCCACGAAGTTGAGTCATTTGAGCTGCTAAAAGTGTCTAAATTCAGAGCTGGCTGGCTGAAATGGATTTTGATAAAAGCTAACTGAATGAATGCAGGTCTAAAGCATGCATATTAGACATATTAGATACCACAAAAACTAAAGACACAGGACAACTTTTTTGTCATGGAAACCGGCCAAAAATGACGTTTTTAGGCGTTCGTGGATTGACATGGTCAAAAGAGGACTTTACTGTCTTTAGGAAACCCTCTGTTATATCATTTTTATTATTTAGAATGATAGAAATGGTCCTTTACTTTTATTTCGTATATAGTGAACGCCTGGGAATCCATTATTTTGATAAGATATAAGTCAATTTTTTATCGTAACTTTTTCAGCTCTTACCTGTTACGCGCCATTGGACTGCTCTAACTTTTTATTTCATTGTAATACTGAATTGCAAACAGTGTCTATCTGACCACTAAGGTGATGCTTACAAGATGCAATTCAGTTATGACAACAAATAGAAGAAAATATCGCCGATTACTTGATTTTTCATCATGTCCTCATCAAACCATGCTTCGTGGCCAAATTTTCTACCCCCTGTCTTTTCATATTTTGAATGGCTTAATCTCTATTTTTTTATTACAAAACAGCAGTGCAATGATCAGACATAAATATTGCCAATTTGCAGACTTGAGGATAGAAAATTGAGGCCAGGACATGCACCCAGAGAATCTACCCTAGACGATTCTCTCCATCGACGTGCATTATCATAGATTTTGCGTCATAGCGTCACAGCCAATCAGCGTGCAGGATTTCTCTCCAGTTCAAATCTTTACCGGCAATTTGCGTGGAGACTATTGGGTCCACGGAGACCTAACACATACCATTGTAAAGGTCTCAGAGAGATCTATCTATTGCACTTGGAATCGTTTCTGTACGTCTGACACAAATGTGTGAATAGACGTAATCGTCCTCATTTGCATAACATGCTTGAATCCATGTTCATTGGTCACCCTTGGGGGTGTGTCTGCCTTAATCACTGAAGGCTTTGCTGAAGTGAGGACATGAAGAAAAAGGGGCAATTGTCCTTTTTTGTCTTGTTACCGAAATGTTACGCGCTTTTTGGGGTAATATGGTAACAGGACAGTTGTTTTATGTCCTGCTTGAATTGTAGTAACAAGGACATGTCCTGTTATGTCCTTGCAAACAAGCAATCATTTTTTTACAGTTATGAGAGAGTTTCAGTGGCTCCATGGCTTAAAAAATGTTGAACTGAATCTACCAATCATTTCTTATCACATTGTAGGTTAATCACCAAGTAACTCATGGGTATTATGGTAAATATTCGGTATAACTGGTCACATAGTCACGTAACAGGACATATCCTGTTACTGAGTTTGTATCAAAGTGTCACCACTTGTAATTAGAATGGAGAACCACAATCTGAATTTTGTGTATTTAACTGTTGCTCGACGCTGCTGAATAAAAATTCCGCAATCACACATCTGCACTGTCATTATTATGTGCATACAGTCATTCTATTCCTATTTGTCTTGTTACTTGTCCCGTTACTTGCCCATTACTTGTCCTGTTACTTGTCCTGTTACTTGTCCTACTACTTGTCTTGTTACCTCGTCATTAAAACAATATTTCTCCAACTTTATGAATTATTGTATGGAGAATGTTTGTGCAAGGTCATGGCAAAAAAAGGCACAAATATTTCTAACCATCTCAGTATCTCAGATAGCATCCACATAGTATCTGGTGAAGTGAGTGGTATTCTGAGTTTGCCTGTGTAATGAAGACTTGTCCTGTTACTTATTTGTCCTGTTACGCAATAAAAATGACGGAAGCTGGTTTTACATTCTAGTTTCTAGTCGTTTTTCATGTTTCTAACAAGTTTCTTGCTTGCCAAATACACTCCACATGGGTTCCATACCTGTTAATTCATGATATTTGCTTTATGTCCAACTTTAGCAAACGATCCAGACCAAAAAATTAACATGCAAGCACTTTTTAAGGAGTTGCTGTCAGAACATCTATCCTATCTACACTGTAAGCATAAAACGAGGGGGCAGGGGGCAGCTGCCCCCTAAACATCCGTGAGATTTCCCGGCTTCTATCCAATGTGGATCCTCCAAAACTGAGTGTCACAGTTTCAAGACAGTGTCAGAGTGAAAATTGGGTCTGGGAAAACCAATCCAAGTTCACGGCTTGTTAGCCAATGGGCTGCCAGAACAATTATATGTCACATAATCCATGTGTTTACGAACATTTTCGAAGCCTTTTGTTTATCGCAAGGTCTCTTAAAGTTTAAAGTTGTAAAGTCACAAGTTTGCAGATTAATCAAACAACTCTGTGGGGATTATAACAGTTGTCTACTGTGAATGCTCACGGAATGATCAAAATGGCTTAGCAGTTCTAGAGATAGAGAGGAAGGTGTATGGCTCAAGTGCCACCTGGTGGAGTGCAAATATAGAAAACTGATTAAAATTGCGCAAGGAGCAGCCTTTCACAACATTCTTGTAGGTTCTGTGAGATAATAGTCTCTCAGCTACACTTAGAGATGATTTTCACCCACTGCACTGCATTTAGACTCGCATTAAACCTTGTTTGGCCAATCTTACCTATGTGTGCACCCATATCAGCATACATCACAAGGGAATTCCCTTTGACAGCCAATCAGAATTTAGGAGACCACAGATTGGAACCTCAGTCTGCCCTTTGGTGAGCATACTATAGCCTGTTTCCCAGCCACCACAAAACAGGCCTGGTGGCCATGGGATATCCCACGAATACTATTTATGGCAACTTCCGCAAATATGACCGCACACGACCACTGTCATTTTCCCATAGGGGGAGCTTGAACAATACACCTTGGTATAATGTAACAGAATAAAGGCAAAGCATGTGATCACTGCCTGTGCTGGCAAGCTGTGATGATGTGGCTGCAGGGGCTATCCCATATAAAATGCTTACTCTGACACTGTGTCCACATTGGCTAGAAGCCAGGAAATCTGACCCAGTTTAAAATGACATCACAGCTTGTAGTTAATTTACATATTGCAATGCTAGAATACAGTCATACCTGACATCACAGTTCAACAGCATAGAAAAGAACTTGAGATCCCACGTAAGTCTAACGAGGACTGTAAAGTGCTTGCACGTTAATTTTTGGCTTTGTTCCACAGGCCATAGACTAGAATATCTGAAATCAATCAGTTTACATTTGATGCAATATGTTACAGCCTAATTGGTGATTGATCTTTGCAGAGTCTAATATTCTTACAATTGTACCTGGTATACCCCTCAGTGGCTAATTCACACCTTTGAGGTCTTAGGGTTTCTCTCAAGACTGTCAGGTATCTACTGCATCAAATAAGCAATTGAAATTCACCAATCACTTCTATGGTGTAGGAAGAAATAGAATTTGATGCGTTAATTACATTTAATAGAATTTGATGTGTTACATTTAATAGAATTAGATCAGTTAATTACATTTAAAAATATGAATTTTGCAATTCAGCATCCTCTGAAGCCCATTGATCCACTCTTTAGTGTGATTCACGTTTGTTTTCCCTATTCTTGAACAAGAAAGGTTTTTTTTCGCGTAACAGGACATGTCCCTGTTACGAAATTCTCTTAAATTCAACTTAAACAGTGTTGACACTGCAGAAAGTATATATATATATCAAAAGTAGAGTGTTAATTAGTTGTAACAGGTGTTATTGATCCAGTTACTTCTTTAAAACGTGTATAGAAGGTAATGCAAACAGAATATTTGTCCTGTTGCGGTCAATTAATTTGATTTAATTGTCAAGCACATCTGAGAGCAACAAAAAATATAATTCAGTCTTGGTTACAATTATAGCTAAATGTATTAAGTATAGTTTAACAGCTAAATTTTGAAAGTTACTGAACTTCCAGAGTAGCTTAAGCATTCTAAAGAATTGTCCTGTTGCCACATGTCTGGCTTGGATTTCCAAGTCTACATTGCGGCTAAGTCATAGCAGTGTGGCCAACAAAAATAGCACAGAAAATAAGTGTCCGCCTTATTTGTGTAGTTAGTAGCCAAAAAGTAGATATTTCATCATTACTTTTACAGCGACAGAACTCAGAACCCTAATTGTCCTGTTACGTTTCTTAAAGATTGAATTTTTAAAAAATCAAATATATGTGTATGGGGAGCTCCAACAATCTTTGTAACGTGACCCAATCAGGTTATATTTCATTAAAATATTCAATTTTGAGGATCCAAAGCACCTTGTAAGTCGGAAATGGCAAAATATGAAAAATGTTACGTTTTTTAATATTCCGAACAAATAGTCATTCATAAAAAAGTGAAGCGTTTACAGCCTTAAGAATATTGATTTCATATGGGCATATGCTTATCTGAAATAGATTTCATAAATTCTTGTCAAAATTCCAAACATTCTTTTTGACAGCTTATTTCAACTCAGATGCCCCAACTTCGTGGCCTTACCCATATTATATTCTTTGGTATCATAGTTATAACATTTGCTAAATTAACAGAAGTAAAATCAGATCAATTAATTAAATTACCATTAAACCAGAAACACTTTAGAGTAATTAACTGATGCAAGCTGAAGCTGTATTTTGATAAAGAACTTAAAATGCTAATAAACTCTGATAATCCAGTAGAGCTGCATGGGGTACAGAAAGTTCACCCCAGCCATAGATCAATCAACTTACAACTAACAGCTCAGGTAGGCAGGGGGTGAGGCCCAGCCTCAGCATCCAAACGTCACACTTTTCAAGGCCACACAGTTATTTAAGAAAACATGAAGTAATTCCTAATTTTAGGGATGCTGTAAGAGCATCCCGCCAACTAGTATATAAAGAGCTGAGGAAACGAGCTCAATTGTCTTTGTATTGAAGCCTTGGCAACACTTCACAACATCATACAAGGTCCCTCCTTGAGGAGTCTTTGGAACTTTGGCAAATCAACATCTCTCAAAGTCCCTCTTCGAAGAGCAATCAGATCCTGGGGAAGCCAACCAACAGGAAGCAAAGCCAGCTGAAGCTGTCGCATTCATAGTGAGTATCATTTTATAACCCTGTCCTTGTTTCATTCATAATTGACATAGCAAGTGAATAGGATACACTTAGGTGTACTTACAGGGAATTAGCTGCCGCATTCCCAGAACACTGGCTTTACAAACAAACTTGTACAAGAAGGTTAAAATATATATATTGTTCAAACTTATATTTCTGTCTCCTTGTCTTTGTGTTCTGCATGCCCAACTAGCTAAGTTAAGCAGTCACAGCTCTTTCAATACAGGAAGCATACAGAGATATCAATCAACTATGCTACGATCCAGAGGGAGAGAGCGCTCACTGGAACTGACTAGATAAACAGGGAATTTATTTATAATCCTATACCTTAAACTAGAAATCAGTTATTCTGTAGTGAAGGGATGATCTAGTTCTTGAACACTTAGCAATCTAAGCAAGTCTTAGCACAAGTTGGAACTGTTAGAAAGCACAGCTCCAAACATCTTCTAAACAGTACAAGCTGACAGTTGTTGATTCCCCAAATTAATCAGTACTGCAGCTGTACTGGTGCTTTCTAAACAGTGCCTTAGTGGTAAATAAGCTCATCTTTAGAGCCCTTACCAACCAATTAGATTACCATCAGCAGTTGGTGGTTGCTTACGACAGGCAGGTTATGGGTTAAGATATCAGACAAGTAGCCTACTAAACAGCAACTACATCAATTAATCAAGATCAATTAGACTCATTTCTATTATACTGCTGTGATCTGCTACCGGAGCAATCTTAGCCCATGTCATGGCCATAGTAATGCTAATCTACTCCATTTTAACCAGTTTCCATGGTAGTTGCTGTCCTGCAGCCTGTATTTCAAAGTTCACCTGCATTAAGTCAACCAATCAGAGCACAGCTTTCTATTTTCTCCCTGCCTTAAGGTGGCTCGCTACTCGCGGCCAAGCAATGGCGACGTCACCATAGCAACAGCAGCATACTGAGCTCTCTAGGCAGCTTTTTTGGTTTTTTACAATTCTGTGCGATAGCCGATTCGTTTGCCATTTGCACCACTTCTATTGGGGTTAGAGACTTCTGGTTTAAAGCATTAGATGCGCTGTGAAGAGGACTGCAATCACACAGAGTTTCAGCTTTTTAGTTTAAATAGAATATTTTTACAGGCGATTTTCGGCAAGCAGGTCCAATTTCTCAAAAATGACTTATAGATATAAATACATTTTTATATCAAAATCTATCGCGGTAGCAGACTTTCTCTTATGCATTTTATTGATCCTCACAATATATGGAAATAAATGACAAAGAAACGAGAAATACTATCCTGCCAATTTTTTTTAGCGCCATGGTTTATAAAAAAAGTTAAAATTGTCAAAATCAATATTTTGTTTCCGAGCCCCCTGGAAAGCCCTTTGAACGGAATATATATCTTTGAAATTGTAATCAGATTTTCCATTAAAGTGGCTTCTTTAATTTCATGCTTTATTGCCTAATATTGGATGCATGACCACTGAATGGCAGGGCAAACTTCACAATAAAAAAGTTAAGAAAAAAATTTAGTTTTTCGGGTTTGTGTGGACTGACTTTCTTGTACATAACCTCAAACATCTTGAAAAAAAGGCTGGTTGCGACCACTTTTTTTTACATATCCTTGCTATAAACTATATTTTGGATCATTCTAAACTATTCTTAAGAAATCCTATCTTGGAAAGTTCACGAGTATCGAGTCACCTTAATCCTATAAAAACCACTGTCGTCTGCTAGGTATGTGCTTTCTGCATGCAGTTTAGCTTGTGTTATACTAATGTAGCATATAGCAGTGACTAGAATTAGGAATATTTTGGCCTGTTGTAGCACCTAGATTACTGCATATCAGTTAAATGCCCGTCCACGGAGGACTGACGCAGACATGTCGCTCGGATTCCACATAATTTCAGACTTTGCCGGAATAAATGTAAACCATTTTTCATACTGTGGCAGCTAAGCAAGGGGGGGAGGGGGAATAGCACTTTACATCCCTTATTTATGAAGGTACCTGGTTTTACGTTCTGAAAATATGTGTTTTTAGTTTAGAAGTACAACTTTTTTTTTCTGTTTTAGTTCGAGTTTAACAAAAATAATTAAAAAAATTTTGGCCAGAGACTGAGCTCGGAAAATTCCTCCTGTAATACAGGCTGCAAGCAGCTGTAACAAGCAGCTGTAACAAGCAGCTGTAACAAGCAAATGTAACAAGCAGATGTAAAGAAGCAAAAGAAGTACCTTGCCCAACTTATAAATCAAGGGAAGTGCCCCAAGGGAAGATCAGCAGAGCAGCCTGAGCAGGTCTCAGTATCCATCTAACCTTTCCTTGTGCAATTGCTGCGTCATTGATATTAATACTGGGCGCAGCATATTAACTGTGTTTTAGGAAATTTTGTTTCCACATTTTGAGCTAATTTCGGGCTCTGTACCACAATTCTTTATATGTCATAAGTCCGTCCGAAGCTGCGAAGCACTCGAAGTCAATGTCCAAACTTATGTTGGCATGTTTAAAATTTGTTTCATGCATTCTCAATAAATCTGCCAGATAAAAATATTTTAAGTATTATTTATTTTCTGATGGTATTAAAAACCTATAGATGCTTCCATTTTTTTAGATTTTCTAAAGCCACAATGCCCACAAATCACCCCAAAATCATGCCCCACCAAAGACTATGTAATTTCCCCCCAGAAAAGATGGCGATGGCCCAGATCTGTGTGTTCCAGACCCCCCCCCCCCTTCCCCCTCAGTCTGCCCACCTGGCTGGTTCTTGCTTAATCCACATGGAGCAGCATCATGCTCCGACCTTGACATTCAACATAGAAGCATTGGAACTGTGTGTCTGAGGAGGCAGCAACAACAGCAGTTATTAGTGGAACTGCGGGAAGTCTACTTATTTGTAAGTATATGTTTTAGTGCAGGTTGATGAGTGTACATGCTGCAGGTGTTCAGTGATGATTTTTACATTGAACAGTGCTGTGATGTGTTTAGGGGGGGGGGGGCAATGAGCTATGCCCCCCCCCCTTCAAGCCCAAAATTAACATGGGGGTGATAGGAAAAGCTGCAAATCTCTCAGAATTTACCTCATATCAATGATGTTATATCCCCCCCTACTGCCATTTCCAGATGTTTTCCCCTGACTCAGGGCCAGCTAGTATTGATAATTTTTAAGACACAATGAAACATAACTGGTCACAGTGCAGCTGGCAACTGACCGAGCTTCGGTGCCATACACCACTGACTAGGGGGCGACCATTTGATAATCTATTCACGAAGACTGAGTCAGAAATTTTTTTTAAAAAAAACTCCAAGCCCCCCCCCCCCCCTTAAGATAAAATGGTGACCCCCTTACAATGATACACTGCTGATAGCTGAAGCATGTCAAGTAGGTAGTGCTACAGGTGTTTTGTGCTTCAGTGGGTTAAGTGCACAATCTACTGTGCTGAATCGGTGGAAAAACACGATCTCAACTAGGCCAGAGTTGTTATTTAAGGAGGGAGGGGGGAGGGTGGGCTAGGAGAATGTCATGGTGCCTAATGACAAGATTTCATTAACTACAAACATTGTAGTAATTAATTTTATGCTAAATAAAATGTTGCATTACCTTGTCGATTTAAATTCAGTGCCAACAGAATACAAGGAAGTCATGGTACTGTAGTTTAAGACATGGATAGGGGGGATCTGTCAGTCAAAGATGAATAGGGGGGATCTGTCAGTCAATGATAGATTCTGCTTTGGAGAGGCCCCAAAATACAAACAAAAATTTACACAATTTATGTCATAATTTAGAGACCGTGTCATCAGAGGCCGAAGCTTGGGCGTAAAAGTAGGAAAAATTGTGATTCCAAGCCTCGCTATAATTATTACATTTTGTATCTGCAATCATGCTTCACATCAAAATAGTTTGTTTTAATTAATCAAGCCACTCAGTTTTTCCCGTACATGACCATGTTGACCACTTAACTTTGTAGTGTTCATTGACCTTGTCTTTTGAAGGCTGATATTTTGTCTACAGCATGCCTCTGCTGTGAATCATGCTCTTCATCATTGCCGCCCTGTGTGGGGCAGTCTTCAGTGTGTGTAGCATGTTTATTGATTTTTGGCTGCGTAGCGTGGGACTGCTGGCTATCAGCTGATGCTGTGCCTGCGGAGAAACAGCTGGCTGCCAGTTGGTGAAAATGACAACTGCATGCTGCTGCCACCTGGCACAAAAGTTGATTTTGTATGCTACATCATTGCTGTCCCAAGAAATAGTTCCAATTTCATTGCACATTCACAAAATTTCTATTCAACATTGATGTATACTAGAGTCAGACTCAGCAATCACATTATCTAAGGAAGTAGACAAGGCCATCAGCACGCTCAGAAACAGCCCAGACAAAATTGTGTGAGTTCCTCTGATTGAAATGATGTGGACGCTCGCAGGTGCTTGCGGAGTATCACACTAGTCACTAGGTGGCAACACAAGACAGGATATGTTCTGATCTGCCAAGGCTGGAAAAAGAAGTGGCAATGCAAGAGCAGTCCATTTGTAGACAGACTGGCTGCTGTGTAGTGGCTTTGATGGGCCTACTCAGGCTACTGTCATTAGACTCATGACCAAATAGTGCTTCATTCTGTTTGCACGTACCATGGCTTTTGATAGCTGAATTTTCAGAGCTTAACCTGAGCTGAAATGTGTGATTTGGCCTACTTGTGTATCAGGCCTTTGCCCTGTTTATAAGGTCTTGTCCATTTCTCCCAAAGCTTGGAAACTCTTCCTTCAGTAACATCCATGAACATTGTACACCCAAACTTGATCACCTGGAGAGGAATGAAGAAATGAGGTCAAGAAGATCTATCAGAGTGCTCTTTATATCACTCTTGTGCTTTTGGGATATTAATTAGCTGTTGCTATTTGCGAGCTTCCTCCAGATTATGAAGGATTTCTTTGATGTCGCTTGCTACTCATTGCCAAGCAATGATGACATAACAATAGCAATAGCAATGTTCACCAGATGTGCACTCTAAAAAAATTCAGACAAAATTGGTTTTTTAGATTCAAAATGGTTTTTTGAAAAACCAAATTTCAGACAAAATTGGTTTTTTAGATTCAAAATGGTTTTTTGAAAAACCAAATTTCAATGCAAAAAACCAACATGGATTTTTTTAAAAATCCATGTTGGTTTTGCATTGAAATTTGGTTTTTCAAAAAACCATTTTGAATCTAAAAAACCAATTTTGTCCTGACATTTTTGAGAGTGTGCCATGAAGAGGACTAGAATCTGGCAAAGGTTTCAGCTTTATACTCCCAACAGACGATTTTCAGCAAGCAGGTATTATTTTCTGGTAGGCTAATCAGGACAGTACGAGGACACTGCAATGAGGCAAATGGTGACTGAAACAGCCATCCAACATTGGTCACGGTGACTGGGCAATAGTTAGATTCAAATCCTGGACCCAGCAATTTGGCAGCCTAGCATGCTACCATCAGACCCTGTAGTTAGCAAAATTAGCAGGCAACTTTAGCCTGAACATTTTATTCAATCATTCCTACTCCGTCACCTTCTCCCTACTCTGTCACCTCCTCCTCCCTACTCCCTCTCTCCCTATTCCTTTCTTCCTCCCTTCCTCCTTTTTCCATACTTCCCCCCATTTCCTCTTTTTTCTCCCTTTTTTTTATCCCTTCCTCCCTTTTTAGCTTTTTTTTCTAGATAACTTGTTAACTCTTGTTTCACATGCATTTCCCAATTACTTGTAGGAACTGGTTCGTAATTATTTTGTTTTAAAAGCAAGATTTCCTTGTGATTTTGGCACCCACAAAGAGCAGGTCTTAATTTTGCCTTGTTTGGACTGTGACTTTCTTGGTTGAGAGTTGGATTTTTTGTTGATGAAACAGTTTTGCTGATTTAGACATGTGTCTTGAAATATAATAACATTGCAAACATAGGCTTAACTTTTGGACTGGTCTAAAACTGTGAACTCAACACTTGAGACTAGTCTCAAATTTCTCACTGTCGGTGAAATCAGGCCTGTAAGTTCTAGCAGTTGCTGCTTCTGAGACGGGTCTTTGGCACACTGCGAAAAATCAATATGAAGGCTGCAAGCTTCCTCTCTCCGCTGTTGTGGATCAATAGCCTGGGTAGCACAGACAGTGTGTGCAGGTCTAGCTTGGATATGCTGATCTTTCAACAGAAACACATTTTTGAGATCACATATAGTTCCTATTAGCTCCTATTGGTGAATTTGATTTGACAACCACAGTTTCGAGTGTTGGATTCAGTATGTCAAGTAGGGAACTATACCTCTGTGACAATTGTTGGGCTTTACAATGCATCTAGCACCAAGGATATAATATCGAGTGAGCCGAGTGTGATATGGTTCTAATATAGTTCTAAAATAACTGTGCTCTTTCTGGCCTTGTTGGTCAGCACCACTGGGATTACTATTCGGATTGGTGACCATGGAGGTCGACTTTAAAGACAATTTCGAAATGGCAGATTCACAAACCTAAGTCCCTATAAGGTATATTTTGATGGAAAAGGTCGGGAGGACCCAGTAATATTCATGGACAATCAGGTAGCATTTGGTATCCTAAGAAATAGGCAGACCCTATGAAAATCTTGCCATTGGCATTTGAGGATGGAGCCAGGGTATGGTTTAACAACTCGCAAGGAGAGAGCAAGGCTGACCTGGCCACATTCAAGCCACTTTTTACCAAAAGGTATGGACTGGCCAACATGATCAAATTTTCTGAGATCGGGAAATTTTTTTCAAGAGAAACAGAACGAGGAGGAAAAAGCAAGAGACTATGAGAGTCGCCTCACTCACATATTGACGACACAATGACAGTACAGGCACTGTTGAATGGGCTCCTTCCACACCTCAGGACCAATGTCCTCATCGAAGACCCCAGGACCCAAGCTGATATCGAAAAGGAGGCAGCAAAAGCAGAACCAGTGAGCCCCCCTGTGTAGGACCACTCCATGGTTGATGCAATGGAAGCCCTTTGTGATGAGATCCGACGGCTGGAACCCCGTTCGCCCACACCAACCCCCCATTACGCAATTATACCCACGATCTCTGCACCAAGTGCTGAATACAGATCCAGGACTCCCGATCGCTACCCACAAAGCACATGACACATACAATTTAGCGATCGTCACACCAGTGATCGTCACACCAGCAATCGTCGTCCCCAGCGAACGTCCCAACAACCGACACTCCAGGCAATGCTACATGAAGTGGACCTCCACGCTATTTAAGTTTGTGTTAATTGTTTGATTAAAAACAGAGTCAAACAAATACAGTCCATGTTGACGCTTTTATGGAGTTTTAAAATCATAATCAAAACAGCAACACAAAGGGCATTTAAGGATAGAGTATTCAATAACTTATATAGAGTTGCATTGCATTTTGTCAAGACTTATTTAATAGAGTTTTGGAAGCGAATATAATCAAAATGCCAAATCTTCATTGTCCTCAATTTGTTGTCAACAATGAAATAGCTGAGGTGCAAATGTAAGCACTGTGTACCGTTTGCTCTAAGCGAAGGCACCTAGTTTTAAAATCATAAAATCTTAAATTTTTCGCAAGAAACCAATTCAATTACAACATAACATAGCCAGTATGCTGTATTTATGTATTAGACATCTTAATGTGAAATTACAAGCATTAAATATTCAACAATCAAAAGATTTGGGGATTCTAGTAAAAAATGCACTTTAATTTACTAAAACTGCCTAATCTTCCAGAAAACTTAACTGATTGATTCCAAAATTTGTATGTGTATTACTTATACCATATACTGGCTATAATAAAAAGTTTGTTGTTTTCTCTATATATGAGAACTAGCAAAATGTAAACCAAAAAATCCTTAATTAGGTCACTTGGTTGGTTCACAGTGTAAGGCTACGCAAGCTGCCAAAGTGTCAAATCTGTAAATTGCCTTACTGTTATCGGAATACTAAGTGTTATAAGTATTAAGTAATTGGCGTGATTATATATATATCAATTGATTAATATGAACATATAGAAATATATATCAGTAAATGAATACTTGTGATAAATGTTTGCAAATATTATATATGTAAATTTTATCACCTAAAGTAAATTCTAACTAAAGAATAACCAAATGCTTAATCTAAAAGTGCCGATGATATTGACGATACAAAAATACAGTTGATATGTGTACAAGTCATTTCAATAAATTTCAAGTAGTTGGAACTTCTGATCTTGGTCTGCTTTCTTCCTTAAAGTCTTTTATTTGAGTCAATGCATTGTAAGGTTCACAAATACAATTTTTTCTGTTTTCTTCTTTTTCTTTCTTACTTTTTAATGTTCATCATGATTGTTTTCTTGAGTTGCATTGCATTTTCATAAATTTAATTCAGAATTCATCTTTCACATTTAGTTGATTTTCACATTTAAAGTTCATTGACTTTTGTATTTACAGTCCATTGATTTTAGTTTGAAGTCCATTGATTTTCCCACATTTAATATATTTGATAGTCACAGTTCATTTTGTTTGATTTTCACAACTTCACATTAAAATTTGATGATAGTCATGTAAAATATTTGACATTTAAATGTCTTGATAGTCATAGTCGGGAGTTCGCTGTGGACTCGGTGGTGCATAACGACTTTGCTGTTGCTCAGATGGTTAAGAGCTTGTAAGTGGTAAGGGACGTCTGTTCCTTCGGTACAAACCACTGTTGTTTGCCTTGACCCTGTACGATTATAATTATTCATGGTTCCGGGGCTTTTTACCTTCAGCGAACGAAGTTCGAAGAAGGTATTGTAATCACTTGGGTAAAAATGCTGTCCGTCCGCCGGGCGGGCGGGCGGGCGGGTGGTCGGGCGGCGGGCGGATAGATCGTTTCCGGCCCGGCACTCGGCCTCTATTGAATGTATGGGGATGAAATTTGGTACACATCTAGCCTGTATGGTCTAGTTGTGCCTTTTGATGGTCTGATGAATAGATCTTAAATACTTTTTGAAATAATTAACAAAATATAAAAAATTTTTTTTTTTCGTTTCCGGGCCAAGGCTCGGTCACTATTGCATGTGCATGGATGAAATTTGGTACACACGTGGCCTATATGGTCTAGTTGTGCCTTTTGATGGTCTCATTGACAGATATTCTATACTTTCTGAAAAAATGAGAAAATATATAAAAACATATTTTTTTTGTTTTTTGGCCTAAGACTCGCTCTCTATTGCATGTACATGGATAAACTTTGGTACACATATGGTCAATATGGTCTAGTTGTGCCTTTTGAAAGGTCTGATGGAAAATATTATATACTTTTTTAAATATTGAAAAAACATAAAAATTATTATTTTTGTTTCGGGCCCAACATCCGGTCACTATTCCATATACATGGATGAAGTTTGGTACACATATGGCTTGTATGGTCTAGTTGTGCCTTTTCATGCAGTGGCGGACTGGCCTATGTGGCAGAGTGGCAGCTGCCACGGGCCCATCCACTCAGGGGGGCCCACTCAAGATGTCCAAAAAACAAAATTTTGTCATCCTGTTTACGATTTTGTGATGCAACCAAATTAACTGAATAGAACAAGATCCTCTCAAGAATTTGACAAATTGTTTCTGACATTATAATTTCCTTTTCACATTTGAATAATAAGGACGTATGGGCCCATTGACTTACTTTGCCACGGGCCCGAAGTGCCGCCAGTCCGCCCCTGTTTTCATGGTCTGACAGATGGCTATTCTATAGTTTTTGTAATATTGAGAAAACATATTTAAAAGAATTTTTTTTATATCGGAGCCAAAACTTCTCCACTATTGCATATACAGTAATGCATTTTTCTAAACAAATCACCTATGCAATTAATTTAGCAGTGCTTTTTGATGCGTATAACACTTTATGAATCATTGGAAAAATAGACATAATGGAAGGCCACTACTCGACCGCTATTGCATACCTATAAGCAATTTCGTAAACACACCAATTTTATGATATTATTGTAATCTTCTAAAGGTGTTATTCGCTGTAGGTTTGCTGCTGCGCAGCCTATGTTTTCATTTCCGTTCCTTTGGTGTGGCAGCCCTTTTTAGCAGCGCGATGTGCAAGCTCTTCCTGAAGAAATTTGCCAAAACTTATGACTGCTAGGGTGCCCCTGCTAACCAATCTCATTCAAACTTTGGATACAGCCTGGCCTGAATTTTATGTCGCGTTGATAAACTTTTGGTGGCCAAACTTCACATATCTGTTATCAGTATAATCTCAATTTTTTACTAGACAAAAAAAAAAAAAAAAAAAAAAAGACTTCTATAATTCTATAACTCTATATTATGCAGGCAGTTATGTAAACTGTAGTTGTACTTTTTATCATTCAAGAATCGCTATATATAATTACGGACGATTTATAACATTTTAAATAGTATTCTTTTTTTCTCGAATCCAATCTGCTTTGGTTAAATTAGAATTTATAAATTCAATGCTCAATGTTATTGTTTATAAGCCAATCAATCACGACATTATGTCTTATATGTTCTATGAACAATTAATTCAGACACTATTACATTATTTTTAGGACATCCATGATAAACTTAAAATTAGTAATTATGGAACTGTGACAGTTATTAATGTTCCATTGTAAAAACTATCATTGGACCTACCTGTACTATTAATATGTCAATCCTATGCCCTATGCATTGTGTTTGCATGCTTGATTTGATATTGTTTGCATTGTTCCTAGATATGGTGCTTTTTAATATTATGCTACATGAAACACTTTTTTTGTACCTGTCTCTGAGCTACATGTCTCCCAGTTACATTCAACCAAGACTGTTCAAATATTTTAGTAGAATGCTTATGAGGTTACTAAATACATTGTTCTCTGTAAAAAAACAAAGAGTTTTGAGTACCCTAAAATCCTATGGCTACTCCTGACCAAACAATCACATGGCTAGAGAATTTTAACGATGATCATGTAGAGAACTCTAGACAAATGTTTTCTCCATCGCATTACTATGATATTGATAAGTTTAATGAGCTTACTGAATCTCTCTCATCAAAAACATTCTCAATTTTAAACACAAATGCTCGAAGCCTGCCTAAACATAAAACCGAATATGAAGTCTTAATGAACAACATCATAAATTTTCATTTTGATGTTCTTACGTTCGAGGAAACTTGGCTTGACGAAAATTTATGTGACTATGTGAAGTTTAAAGGTTACTCGATGATCACTAAACATAAACTCCAAAAAAAGGAAGGAGGAGGTATAGCTATCTTTATTTCTGACAAATTAGAATATAAAGAACTTGCAATTTCCGTTCCGACTGACAAACAAAATCTCTTTGATTGTCTTTTCATTGAAATTGAATATGGAAGAAAATCTATTATACTTGGTGTCTTGTATCGCTCGCCAAGCCATAACAGTGTACATGAATTTAATAATTTTATTGATTCAGTGCTAGAATCTTTTAAGAACTATAAAAATAAGGAAATAATAATTGTTGGTGATACCAATATTGATCTCATCAAGTCTGAAAACAATGCTTTAACAAATGCTTATCTAGACTCATTTATAAGTAATAGCTTTATTCCAAAAATCTCACTGCCAACTAAGGTGACTAACAACTCGGCTACTTTAATTGATCATATATTCCAAAAAATCTCAGATGTTCCAACATACCAAGGAACAATACCAGTTGACATCACTGATCATTATATTAACTTCATTTCCTTAGATTTGACTAACCCTGACGTAAGTCTTGAAAAGAATGTCACATACAGAGTCCAAAACGAGGCGTCAATGAACTCCTTCAAAAATGCTCTTAATGACGCGAACTGGGACGATGTCATAAATTCTTCAAATGTAGACACTGCATATAATTCTTTTATTGATATATACACCAAAATAATGAATGAAAAACTCCCTGTAAGAACTTCTAAGTTTAACAGGAAATTTCATAAAATTAAACCATGGATCACTAAAGGCATCATTACCTCAATGAAACAACGATACAAATTATCTATAAAACTAAAAAAAACCCAAAACCTAGTAAGGCATCAGGAAGAGGAAATTAAATACAAGAGATACAGAAATTGCCTTAATAAATTAATAAGAGCAGCAAAACAACTTCATTGGACAAATTCATTTAAAAGTTGCGAAAAAGACATAAAAGCTACTTGGAAGCAAATAAATAATTTACTAAATAAGAATAATAACAAAAACGATGTGACTAATCATTTTATTACAAATGATAATGTGACACTAACAAATGCAAATAAAATAGCTAACTCTTTCAATGAATATTTCACAAATGTTGGACCAAATTTATCAAACAAAATAACCCCATGCTCTAGGCAGCCGAGTACTTTTCTACCCAATTTAAATCTAGTAGGTTCTCTCTTTCTTAGGCCAAAAATTCAAATCAAAATCTTCTTACGGATATGATGAGATTAGTCCAAAAATGTTAAAATCAACTTTTCAGCCAATTCTGATACCGTTGACTCATATATGTAACCTTAGTCTTAGGAATGGAATTTTCCCAGACCAAATGAAACTGGCTAAAGTTATCCCAATACATAAAAATGGACCAAAAAGTTCTTTTACAAATTATAGACCTGTTTCTCTCTTGCCTACGTTCTCTAAGATACTGGAACGACTAGTCTACAATAGATTACAAAATTACCTAAAAACAAATGATCTATTAACTCCCTGTCAATTCGGCTTCAGGGAAAATTTATCCACGGACTTAGCCATATTAAAATTACAAGATCTGATTTCAAGGACTTTAAACAAAAAACATAAAGCCCTAGGACTCTTTCTTGATCTAAGTAAGGCGTTTGACACGTTAAATCACCATACACTTCTAGACAAGTTATATCACTATGGAATTCGTGGAATAGCCCACAAATGGTTTTCAAGTTACTTATATGACAGAAAACAATTCACTTATTTTAAACAGATTAGATCTGATACACTACACATTTCCACTGGAGTACCGCAGGGCTCCATACTGGGACCGCTATTGTTTATATTATATATCAATGATATCGCTCAAACAGCATCCAATGCGCAATTTATAATATTTGCAGATGATACGAACATTATATTTCCCTTCGAAAAATCCATAACTCCCTCCATAAACCAGAATATCAATGATCAACTTAAAGAAATAAGTGACTGGTTCTCCGCAAACAAATTATCTATCAATGTCTCGAAAACTAAATTCATGATCTTTCATACACCAAGGAGCTCAGTAAATGAGGCTAATTTAGACTTTTACCTTAATGGATCTCAAATTGAAAGAGTTCACCAAATTAAATTTCTTGGTGTTATTCTTACTGACACGCTAAACTGGAAAAACCATATTGATGGAACAGCCAATAAAATTTCTCGGATAGCTGGCATTATGAATAAACTTAAACATGAACTTCCTTCCAATATATTATTCACTATTTACAACTCACTGGTGGTACCGTATTTAAACTACAGCTTAATAGCTTGGGGAAATTCACCTAACTCAACAATTAATAGAATCCAAGTTTTACAAAAAAAGGTCATGAGAATCATTGACAAAAAGAGATACAATTCTCACACCACTCATTCATTTTATAAATGCAAAAGCTTAAAACTAGCCGACTTATACCAGTTCAGATCTTGTCTTTTATATTACAGAGCCCTGAACAATTACTTACCATCATATTTTAAAGATACTTTAAAAGCAAACGAAACAACTCATTATCATTCCACCCGTGGAAGAGCAAACATCCACATAAACTCAGTTCAATCCCAAATTGGTAAACAATGCCTTAACTACAAAATTGCTCAATCCTGGAACAGTCTACCTGAGGACATTAAATCTCATCGTACAGCCTCTATTCATATCTTTACGTCTAAATTAAAAACTTTTTTCATCAATAAATATTCCTTGCCATGTACCATAAGGAACTGTTACATTTGCAATCGAATTATGCCATAATCTGACTGTATTACCTCCATCAGCATTCTACGCAAATTGTCTACTTCTATTTTTAGATTTATGATAGATAAAATTTTAATTCTTATCTAATGTATTAATTGTATGGTCATGTACTCAGAAAATGTAATCCTTGTCACAAGATTGTATATCCACGTAAATTGTCTTTTTCTATCTTTAGATTTATGATAGATAAAATTTCTATTTTTTTATTTTTATTTTTTCTAAGTGTTTTAAATGTATGGTCATGTAATCAGAGAATGTAATCAGTGTTATAAGATTGTAATTATCTAAAAGGTTAATTAGATGCTGTTTTGTAGTACTAAGCAGGAGTCACTCGCAGTTTTTGTCAAAACTATTGGCCCTGCTGTGCCTTATGATTATATATTATATCTATGTATTCATTTTGGTACAAATAAAGTTCAAAGTTCAAAAGTTCAAAAAAAGGTCAACTGTTACAAAAGCAATTTAATAAAGAAAATGAATGGGCTTCTTTTCATGGGGTCAAAGGTCAGCTCAATTTGCATGCACATGTTTACAGTGTGCCTGATCATGTGGCTGCCTTGTGCATTCAGCCGTGACAGTCTGGATCCACTCTGTGTCCACGTGATTATCTGGTCTCTTCAGTGCTGTGTGGGCTATAATGAACATCCCAATACTGTTTATCTATTTCTATGTCCGTCTATCTATCTCAAGACTTCTATCTAAAGTTGTTTTGGGAAGGCGGAGGGGAGCGGGGCAATGCATTGTTGGGCCAATGGGATTCTATACCTAACATTTTTTGTAGGGGCGATCTCAGATCTGTGTTATAAGCTCCAAATGAGGAAAGATTTTACAGTGGAGGTCCCTAACTAAAGGGGCAAAATGAATCAGCCAAGTGCTATTTGTCATCAATGTATGTGTACTGCAGTGGTGGAGCTTCTTGAGTTTCTGGAGGAGGCCACTAGAAAGTTGACGTTGCAGATAATACTTTCCCTATAGCAGGAGTACCCTCCAAATTTACCTCCAGTATTAGGAGGGTACTCATGCTACAGCGAAGGTAACTGTGACTACAATTTACAAATCAAGTATATATTTGCCCCTCTTTACGCTCAGTAGCTCCATCAATACATGACCTTGGGAGCCACTCAACCATGACTGTCATGGTTGAGTGATTGGGGACCATGCCCAAAGCACACCTGGAGCATAATATTATCCCATAGAGATTTCCTTCAAAAAATTATACAGCCTAAGTGTATCAAGATTTGTGACAATATAAGACAAGTGATAAAAGAAAACACTGTATGAGAACATTAGATATTCAACTTCTCACAAACTGGCCAGTCTAAAAGTGTAATAATCCAAATATTATGCAAGCCACATTAGTTTGTTGTAATGGAAATAGAAATTTCATGTTCATGACAAAGAATATTATAACAAAACAACCCAAGTCAGGGTCACTGAGTAACAATATCACGAGCTGTTGTGTGAATTAATATCACGAAGTGCCCTGACGCGTGGTTGTTTTGTTTTTATCACCTGTTTTTAGCTCAAAATTTTAGTTATAAAAAGAGACTACTTTCTGCCATTACAAAAATGTGACGCCACCATGGAGCAACAATGGACATGACGTCACAATCCCATTGTTTTCACCATTGTTTGGTTTGTGATGTCATCAGGCAGCTGAAATGCTGGTGATGTCATAACCATTGTTGAAAAATATCACCCTTGAAGGGTGGTATTTCTTACAATATCATAGGCCCTGATATTTTGACTGTAAGCAGTGATATTCACAGCCAACCAGGTGATAAAAAAGGCTTCTCATTGCATGGTTTGCTGTCTATGTTAATAACACCTGTAATTAGGCATGCCTAATCATGAGGTAACATGTATTAGGTTTGTTAAATCACACACTCACAGTGGTACATTGGAGGTATAGATGTAACTACACATACATAAACATTATTTGAATATTTGGAAAATGAAATATGTGTTTGAAGAAACCTCAGGTCCATACAATTCTTTTTTCAAATAATTTCTTGTTCACACTCTTCGCCTTGCCCAAATTTATTGTTAATATATACATACATGTACATATATAAATACATCATATAAAACTGCTATATTTTAGGGAGGGCAGCTGCCCCTGCTTTCTAAGCCAATACAATGTTGACATTTCGCGCTGCTTAAAGCGCTTGCACGTTATTTTTAGTTTTCAGCCTGATGTTGTCTCCCGCTTTGAGCTTGGGAAGCTTTTTGGCCATTTTGTCATGCGTCTTCTTAGCGTACAGACATATCTTTTTAAGGTGGTCAAGCACAGCTTTGTGGTCTTTCTGTAGTAAGCCTAGTGGAGACCTATAGTGTTTGGTTAGATGGAGTATCATCCTCTTGTGGAGGATGGACAGATCAACTGGCTCACCACCTATCAACCCGAATTGCGGCTCCAATGAGTGGTGTACTCAAGAAAAAAATACCTGTACTTCTGAAGAAGTGCTTTATCTTGAAATATTTGAAGAGTTATCGAACTGTTAAATTTTAGTAATGAGCTGACAGTTCAGCAAAGTGAAAATTAACCTCCAGCCTCTGTTTGTTTACACAGTGGCCATTTTTAATGATGCATTTTGGGTAGTGAAAAATGCATTGTGGGAGACAATTTTTTTAATCTTTTTTTTTAAAGTTATTAATTTTAACTGTTTTAGCAAATAA
This sequence comes from Platynereis dumerilii, assembly GCA_026936325.1. NCBI lineage: Eukaryota > Metazoa > Annelida > Polychaeta > Phyllodocida > Nereididae > Platynereis > Platynereis dumerilii. Next base: position 3,070,222 of record JAPTHN010000021.1, read on the forward strand.
CTGTTCTAACAATTACTTAGCATGGTCACAAATAAAATATTTAAACTAAAACACCCAAAATTAACAGAAAAAAATTGAAGTAGAGCAACTGTTTAACTGTGATGTCACAGCAGCCAATGGTGACATCACAGCAGCCAATGGTGACGTCACAATGTGATTGTGACATCACAGAGGCAGTCAGCAAACATGGCAGCTGTGATTCAGCATGGATTTTTTAGTGTCGTTGATTAAATTCACTCTTGTGTCAGATCAACAACTTTTAGGTGACTGTTCTCTTCAAATATGAAGTGGTAAGCTGCTCAACTTTCATTATGCTAAATTATATAATTGTAAAGGCTGTGGTATTTAAGTACTTCGGGTTGTTGGAGTTCATGAGCCAAGATCTGTTCATCATTCCCAGAATGATGAAGTCCATTATCTAGTGTTTGGTGTACTGCATCGTAGTGACACCTGGTGGATCAGTTTGTATCATGGCCCGAAAGTTGAAGAAGAAGCATTTCAAAGCACTCTTGGAGTTTGTTGTCCTTCTACAGGTTACTACACTTTCACTTTTGGTTTAAGCAGAATTGGACTCACAGGGATGTTGGACTTTGTTGGTGTTACTGCCTCCACTGGACCTCCAGCCATTAATCTCTGCGACGAAAGATCCTTGGAAGTGTTGCATCTCTTGGCACATTTCTAACATTCAGCAGACTTAGATGAAAGCCATTGCCATCTAGAGAGGACTTGTTGAGAAGGTTCGTAGGAGATTGTACAACTTTCTTGGCTAAACCATTATCACTGTGGAAATGTGGTGAGTAGGTTACATGCTTGAAGTTCCACACTTTGGAGAATTTTGCGAAGTCAAGTGACATGAATTGATTTCCATTGTTGGAGATCAGAGTTTCTGGACCCCCAAATCTTGTGAAGTGTTGTTTTAACTTTGGTATGACAGTCTTGGTGGTGATGGTTGGAAGGCTGTCAATTTCATACCAACCAGAGTACGAATCAACAATTTTCCACAGCCTGTTGGTATTGCATACAGCATCAGAGGTTTCTTTCTTTTGATGTTTTGATGTGCTTTTGCAAACTTGGAATACGTCAATCAGCTGAGCAAGATCTTTTGCTACAATGTAGATGCGGCCAGAACATGAGTTCTTTTGCTCTTCGCTGTGTCGAATCCGGACCCAGATGTCCAAAGCGGCCTTCTGGAGAAATTCTTGATGAAGGCCTTTTGGAATGAATAAGCAATCGCCTTTGGTGATTACCATCTCAAGTTCTGCAAGTTCATCTCTCATGGCATGTAGAGATTTAAAGTTTCAGGTAGATCTTTTGGATGTTTAGGCCATCCTCTGCGAAGGACTTGTGATGATGTTCTGACAGTCCTTGTCATTTGGTGTTGCAGCGATCAGTCTTTCCTTTGGATCAGGAGACAATAATTGCTTAAGGCAGATCACTTCAAACTCCGTATAAGTTAGACAACTTGAGGGTTTTAACATGCATTTTTGTCAGTTAGATCCCGACTGGAGGGAAATGAATGTTAGAACCCGACAAAGAGGGTTCTAACTGACTTAGACATCATATGCTTCTTCTATTATACATTTTAACTCATAATTTTTGCAAAATAAACAATCTCATTATTTGTTTGCTGTTGTTAACAGTGTTAATCCTTAGCAGGGTACTAACGTGCAAAATTGTCGGTTAGATACCATTTGTTTTCAATGGTATAAGTATCTTGGTGATGCGTAATCAGACTTTCTGTTGAGATCAGTTGAGTTCTTCAGATTTGCTCTAGATAACATAACGGCAACAAGATTGAAGTCACAGTGCTGGATTTGCAAGAGTAGACGTTGTAGGCTCTGGGGAGAATTTGCAAGTGGTAATGGTTTGTGATCAGAACACAACTGCTACTAGTTCCTTCTCAATCCGAGCATAACGAATCCCAATTTTGGTGAGTGCTCTCGATGCAAAAGCTATTGCATGGTGCACCATCGTGGCAGCACTTGGCTGTGATCCTGTGTAAAGTATGATGGGAAAACATGGCTGCTTGAGATCAAACAAGTGAGTTTTGCAAGTTGAAAATAGGCCCTTCTGTCTAAACAAGCTGTAGAAATCATGATCTGCCTCCTGGCAATCATTCCTAATTGGACCAACTAGTCTATGCCACAATGAAAAGAAGAGCACTCACCTCCTAATTGCAGCTATTGCCAATTTTGTTGTCCAGCAGGTAAACATCAGAGGATTGTGAATTGAAATCGGCAATCGGCGGCCTTAAATTGCCGTTAATTGCAATTTTGAAGGTAGTGAAAGCCATAATTACTAGCCTTATTGATCATCCATGACCTTAAGTGCAATCGGAGCACATCAAATGGTCCTGACTTTGGTTCAATTATCCAGAAATCCCATTTTTCAACTTGCAATGTCAGATCTTTTTGCTCAGAGCAGCCATGATTTTCTTCATGCTAGAGTGAGCAAAACACTACAGTGCTGCCACGATGTCGCATCATGTATTGGTCTTCCATCTTGGAGGCATGCGGCTCCAATTCCTGATTGGGAAGAATCACAGGTTAGAAATGACATGCTTGTTTTGATCAATGTAAGCAAGACCCAGACCAAAGAGAGGCACATTTGAGGCACTGGATATGTATTTTGAGGCACACCACGGGACAGGTATATGGAGGCATAAGCTTAGATCACAGGAGGCATGAAGGAGGCATATCAAACTCATCATTAAATATGCAAGAGATGTATATGAGGCTTTTTCGAGGTAGATTTGAAGCATATATGAGGCATATTTGAGGCGTTCCAAATATTTTAATCATGGCTCAAATCAGGGTTTCTGTTGACGCCGTCCCTATCACTAAAAAACGCATCATTAATGCATAGGACCCACTTTCTAAGGAGTGTGTCAAGAATAAAGGCAGACAGCCAGAGTACACAACTTTTCAAAATCAAGGACTGACTGCCTTGGAAAAGCTCTCTGATCAGTGATCACCATTGATGGTTCCAACACTTACTACAAAAATATCATGTTCCCCAAGACTATTGGCAGATACTATTCTATAATGGCATAGAATAGCATATTTCTCAAATAACTTTGGAACATTTTACACATAAAAAATATATGATCCAATATGGCATACCATTGTAAATTTATTCAAAACTAACCCCGGGGACCTCAACACAACTCTGAACCTTCAAAAACCTCAATTGACTATTGGTGTGGTATTTGTCCATGAAAAAATCTTTATGTGGCTAGGACTCAAACATTTTGAAGGGGACCCACTTTTTCAGACCTCACTGGGTTCCCAGGACCCACTTTTTGAATACCCCAACAGAAACCCTGGCTCAAATATACCTCTGGATATATGTAAAGGAAATGCCTCAAATGTGCCTCAAATGTGCCTCAAATGTGCCTCATATATGCAAATGAAGAGGCATATTTGTGAGGTACGTCTGAGGTACAACTGAGGCGTATTTGAGTCGTAGGCTCATCATATAAGTGGGGGTAGGCCTATATTTGAGGTATAAATGAGGTGTATTTGAGGTATTCCAAATATTTTAATAATGAAGAAGAGGCATATCTGAGGCATGAATGAGGCACATTGACAGTTGAGGAAGTGGGCCAAAGATTTGTATTTTATCTGACATACATTGAATACATTAAGGATTATTTTTCAAATTAGGGGCCGACCAGACGATAGTTGGGGTGGCGGCTATGCTTTTACCCCCGGGACGAACTTTTATTGTGTGCACAAAACATGTAGTTCAAACTATCTGCAAATGATTTAACTGATCAAATTTGTTTTCTTCTGTTTCAGATTCCAGTTAGGGAATGACCTACAAGCTATTTACACATTTATGGATTATTAAACTCATCATTTCTGCTTTTCTACAATTAATCCGTGTTGGATTATCAAAAAGTTTTCAACGGGTGAAAAGTTGATTGCACAGTGATGATGTGATTCGGTTTCTGAATTTAATTCAGTTGATGTACAATCGCATTGTGTAATAATTGCAAAACGAAGACCCAGTTCAAAAATGGCTAAAAGTGAAGACAGTCGAAATTTCAAAACCGAATCTTCATCTGACAGTTGTCATGGAAATAAACCTCACAAATGTGACATTTGCGGTCGAAGGTTGGAGAGTCAAACTGGATTAGAAGACCACGTCAGAACCCATTATGATGAATATTTTACCAGCTTAAAACCTCCCAAAGTAGAACTAGCTGATGGTCAAATTGATGAAAGATATTTACCATCGCAACCAGGGCTAAATGATTTGCACGATGAGACTGAATTAAAGAGACCAAATCAGAATTCTGCAATGATTGATGTAATGGACAGTGAATCCTTTGGAAAAGGGCTTAAGAGTGATCTGACAGCATTTGTGACTACACACACTGGAGAGAAGCCATTTGGATGTGCTGTTTGTGGTCGGAAGTTCAACCACGTAAAGAGTATTGTTGAACACTTAAGAACACACAGTGGAGAAAAGCCGTATGAATGTTCTGTTTGTGGTAAAATGTTCAGCCTCAAGGGCAATCTCAATAAACACACGAGGAGACACAGTGGCGCGAAGCCATACGCATGTTCTGTCTGTGGCAAGAAGTTCGGTTATACAAACAGTCTTAAGCAACACTTGCGAACCCACACTGGAGAGACGCCATATGGATGTTCTATTTGTGGAAAGAAGTTCAGTCACAGGAATAGCCATGTTGAACATTTGAGAACACACAGTGGAGAGAAGCCGTATCGATGTTCTGTCTGTGGCAAAAGGTTTAGATCTAACGGAAATCTAAGAACACACACGAGTACCCACAGTGTAGAGAAGCCATATGAATGTTCTGTTTGTGGTAAAATGATCCGTGCGAAGGGCAATCTTGATTCCCATATGAGAACACACAGTAGAGAGAAGCCGTATGCATGTTCTATTTGTGGTAAGAAGTTAGGTACGAAGCGAAGTCTTGATAAACACATGCAAACACACATTGGAGAGAAGCCATTCGGATGTTCTGTGTGTGGGAGAAAGTTCAGTCAAAGACAAAATCTCGCCCAACACTTAAGAACCCACAGTGAGGAGAAGCCATATTGTTGCTCTATTTGTGGTAGGAAATTCAGTCAAAAACAATATCATCAAAAACATATGAAAACACATCGTGCCGAGAAGCCATATGGATGTTCAGTTTGTGGTAAGAAGTTCACTGAAAAATCAACTGTCGAGAAACACATGAGAATTCATAGTGGAGAAAGGCCGTACGCATGCTCTGTTTGTGGCAGGAGATTCAGTATTAAACAGTTGGTTAATATACACATGAGAACACACAGTGGAGCGAAGCCATACGGATGTTCTGTATGTGGCAAAAGGTTCAGGCAAAACGCAGCTCTGAAAGTACACATGCAAAGACACTATGGTGACAAGCCGTATGGATGTTCTATTTGCGGTAAAAAGTTCCTTGAAAAAGTTCATCGTGATGGACACATAAGATCACACAGTGGAGAGAAGCCATACGGATGTTCTATCTGTGGTAAAAAGTTCAGCCGAAAGCAGTATGTTAATAGCCACATGATAATACACAGTGAAAAGAAGCCACATGAATGTTCTATCTGTGGCAGAATGTTCAATTATAAGGCAAATTTAAATTCACATTTGAAAACTCACCGTGGTGAAAAACCGTATGGATGCTCTGTATGTGGAAACAAGTTTACTGCTAAGCGAAGTCTTGAAATACATTTGAGAATACACAGTGGAGAGAAGCCGTATGGATGTTCAATTTGTGGTAGGAAGTTCAGGGAAAAGGGAAGTGTTGATGTACACATGAGAACACACAGTGGAGAGAAACCATTTGGATGTTCTGTCTGTGGTAAAAGGTTTAGTTCTAGTGGAAATCTTGTTGTACACAAGAGACAACACAGTGGAGAGAAGCCGTACGAATGCTCTGTTTGTGGTAAAATGATCCGCCAGAAGAGCAATCTTGATACCCATATGAGAACACACAGTGGAGAGAAGCCGTATGGATGTTCTATTTGTGGCAGAATGTTCATCCAAAAGGGAAGTCTTAACATACACTTGAGAACTCACAGTGGAGAGAAGCCGTACGGTTGTTCTGTGTGCAGCAAAAGGTTCAGTCGAAAGGAAGTTCTTGGTAAACACTTGAGAACACATACTGGAGTAAAAGATTCGACAGTCGAGGAAGTCGAGATAGACATAACATCACACAGAGATGAGGCCACACAAAATTGATCTTTAGCTTCTCGGATACTCTCAAGGCACTTTTTCTATGGTCGGTCGGTAGGACAAAAAAAAAAGTGAAAATTATTTTTTTATAACGTCAAAAAAAAAATTTTTTTTTTCAATCGGCAGGAAATCTCGTGTCGGCGGGTCTGCGAAGCTAAGAATCAATTATGTGTGGCCTAATCAGCTAAATGTTATCGATATCAATGTTTAAATAAGGGAGTAAGATGACATTGAATGATATTGAATTTTTGGTAAAGAGGGCCACTATTTAATCTCAATGGGGCATGGTTTGGAATTTTTTTTTAAGAAATAATTTCCTGTTCAGTTTTGGTGAAATAAATAAATTCTTTCTGTGCTTTCTTGAAATAAACTAGAATTTCGATCGTGAATGAGTCGAAGAATAGAAAGTTGGCCCAGAGTCTTAAGATGCAGTGTTGAAACATATTAAGCAATTTAACTGTGAAAAACGTTGTTAATGCTTTTTGCAACCATTGTATTGGATTTTCTTATAATCCTGGGACTTGTTACCATAGTTTTTCCTTTCATTCTTCCTTGTTTGCTTCCATCCTACTTTTAGCCCATCATGCATTTCTTTTTGAATCTCTCATGCTTCCCACCTGAAGGGGGATATTCATAATTTTTTTTGCTAGTTAAAGCAAGTACTAACCTCTAACCGGACATTCTTCTGCCTTCCCAGGCATTGAATCCACAAATTCTTGTTGCTTATAATTATATTTCTGCCCATTCCTATTAATTGGTTGTTTTTTTCTAGCCATATGTATCCTTTTTAAATGTATCAAAATCTACCTATTTCTGTCCATCCATCTTTGTCTATCTATCTATCTATCTATCTGTCTTGCTGTCTATCTATCTGTCTATCTGTCTATCTATCTATCTATCTTTCTATCTATCTATCTATCTATCTATCTATCTATCTATCTATCTATCTATCTATCTATCTATCTTTTCAATATATGGGCTATAGGTCTACTTACTGTAAATCTACCAATACATTGTTTACATATGCACAAACAAGACTGAAATAATCTTTGAGAAAAAATGTCCTAAATACCTCCACCAGTGTGACCCCATGATGCTTGACCTGCAGAGGGTACCCTTAGCAATGTAAAAGCAGTCCCAGAATATACCCTCCCTTCGTACGGTCACAGGTCCACCATAGTGACATATATATAATCAACCCTAATAAAACAATTAACGGCGCTAGTAGGCCAATATTTTTTTTCAGGGGTCACAAAATCAACATGCACAGTTACAGCTTAAGTCTTGGCCAAACCCTGTGCAATGTCACACTGATTGTGTGATCTTAAGCAGGTTGGAGTCAGGCAGCGTATAGGGGCGTTTCAGAATTTATGACTGGGGGGGGGGTGTCAGTTTTGCCAGAACTTCCCGTCAAAAATTAATATCCCCCTTGAGTTCCATGGGGATTTTTAGCACCCCAACCTTAGGTTTCATGCGCATTTTTAGTACCTCCCCCTCCCTCGACAAACAAAGCAATTCATAGTGTTATACAGTGTCATTTGTTACTTGTACGGTCGTGCCTACAGATTTAGCATTGGTGGCGTGGTTAGACTAGGTTTATGCGCGTTTATGACATTTTTGTTTTGTTAAAATTTACCACCTGCTCATGGTCATGTTAAAAATAAAATTGCTGCCCTCTTGAAACACACATGAAAAACTAGAACCCCTTGGGGCAAAACTCCCACCCCCATCACAAATTCTTAACGGTGCCTTGCAAGACTACTTTTATTGCAATACAGTCTTTAACAGGAATTAGTTGCGCAAATTAGATTGACAAGTGACGTAAAAATTATCTTCAAAAGGCAGAGTAAACTTGAAACAAAATTGAAATGTATTCAACAGGTCATGTCCCATTCCCAGAACTGAATAAGTGCATCCATGGTTGGCTGAAAACCTGGAAAGCTGTGTACAACTGTTGATAATAAAAGCAATACTGTGGCTTATTATGCCGCTTATATGTATATGTATTTGACCTGCAAGGCAGTTCAAATAATTTGAACTGGTAGATTTGGAGATACATTTTATGCAATTGCAGTTGCCACCAAGTATACAGGGGATCAACTATAGTGCTAGCGGGGGCTCCTGGGGTCAGAGCGTTTGGGGCCAATATTGGCAACAACCCACGTATTTGGATTTTATATTTTTATGTCACATTCTTGGGCAGACCTAGGTATGCCCCATAGTATATGAGCCACTGCAATTATATATGGCAGATACTGTACAACATAATTTAGAATATTACATAATTGAGCAGTTGAGATTATTAGTTTATGAATTGTGTGCTGTGATACCAATGCTTATATATGGAAATGTTTTTGAATTATGATTGCGAGTCACTAGGCGAAGGTCAACCAGGCGAAATCACTACTAGCTAGGCGATATGTATATATTAATTGTGCATAAATAATGGCCAATGTTGCATTGTAAATTTTGTTTTAAAGTAGATTTTGAAAATAATAAAGTCCAGCTTCTTGCAGTTTATGGAGAAGTGAACATCATTTTCTTGTGCTTTTTCATACTTTTCTTCAATTCTTGTCCTTGGGAGATGCAGTTTTGCTTTGTATTTCAGAAATATATTAGTTTTGAAAATTTTTTATGCTCAATATTTTTGTTTACAGTGCCGCCTGTAAGTAAGTGAAATGCATGATGTTGTGCCATTGCATCAATGATAAACATCCTCAACCAAACTGCCTGTGAAAAATTGAATTATCATCCGATGAGATTAAAACATATTGGGTCACAAAGGCCGATATGTGAGGCATGTGGCAAAACAATGGCAGCCAATTTTCTTTGCTGTAGTTGGAGTTATGTATGGGTCAAAGTCTTTGATAAGTAAGTGAAACGCAGGCCCAATGTTAAAACATAGGGAAGGGTGGTTCACTTACTTATCAAAGACTTTGACCCATACCTAACTCCGACTACAGCGAAGAAAATGGGCTGCTATTTTTATCCCACTTGCCTCACACATCGGCCATTATGACCCACTTTGTTTCCCTTTCATCCGATGAGAATTCATCCCTCCTCAAGCAGTTTGGCTGAGGATGTTTAGCATTGATGCAATGGCACAATGTCATGCGTTTCACTTACTTACAGGCGGCACTGTATATATAATGATCCTTTTTTGGCCAAACTCTAGGGTGGGCCAGCTGGGGAGCAGCTGCCCACCCAATGCCCTGCTGCCCTGCAGACTATGGCTCTGATTTCAGCATTTCCAGTTCCATTCCTTTTTTGGAAGTGAACTTGACTACACCCAATTCAGTGCTTTTCTCAAAATTTCCACAACAGTGGCGTCACCAGGATTTATTTTTGCGTGGCGAAGGGGAGGCCAGGCCGTTCAACCGGGGGGGCCATGTGACTGGTAATGACCTATAGGACATAGGTTTAAGCTCAAAATTATTGGGGCAAGAGGGGGGCCAAGTGGATTTCATGGGGGGCACCGGCCCTCCTGGCCCCCCTGGTGACGCCACTGTTCCCTAACAAATTTATTATCCTGTCGGATATGGTTCAATACGTTCTCCTAAGTTTGTGATTTTAACCTTTTCTGGACTTTCAAAGGCTTTGAGCAACTTTTCGGGTATTTTAGGTAGTTTAAATAATATTACTTCAATTGCAGTTTCAATTTTGGCCCATCCCTCAAAACTTTTTGTGTCCTCGGGGGGGAACCCCCCGAAGAGGACACCTTGTCGTTGAAGCCATGTCCTGTCAACTACACAACTTGGTGTTTTCAGAAAAACGTTTCACAAGCCAAATGACAATCACAATGCATGTATCCTAGTGATCATAATGATACTTGAGCTTCCCTACCTAAAGTTTCCTGCCTCTCCATCCTTTATTAACTTCATGCAAGCTATTTTCTTCGATGGCTCAATCACCTCATAAACACCTTCTGCAAAAACCGGCTCTGTGTTGTGCTGTTTATCCGTAAGGGGCAGCAATGGTATTACCAGACTGATGCGCCACCTGGCTGGCAACTGTAAGCAAAGACCCAGCACTCCTCAGCACTGGTCCTACAGTCTGCCAAAGCATGCTGGAGGAGGTGGTCCAAATTGCAGCACTCCTATACTTTGCCTATGTAAGTGAGTAAGGGTGGCCCAGTTCAGCCTTTACCCCTTTTGGGAGTGACCCCCCCCCCCTCCCTGGCCTGCCTGTGTCACTCCAACTCCATTGCAGCACATGCACCAGCAGCAATCATGTTCACATTAAACTTACAAGTACAATATATCTATAAATGATCAACTTAGGTTGAATGATTATTGATTAATCAGATGTATCACTTTTCTGTAACAGTAACTTCTGCAGTTTCAACTTGGAACATGTGGAACAATGCTTGTGCAGTCTGCAGAAAGGAGTGAGATCAGTATTTTGAGACTGTGTTGCGGAATCTAGGTTAAAGAGAAATACAGGTCATTCAACACATTATCAATAGGTCTGTCACACAATACATGTAGGCATTGTAGGCTACACATGAACATGTTCTCCCATGCTGCTGCTGGTGCAGGGACCAGAGTGATCACTCCCAAAAGGGGTAAAGCTGCTATAACTAGACATGTACTAATCGCTAGGCGATGAGTGTTGCGCTGCCCTAACTTAGCAAATGAAACATAATTTCGTTTAGTATATTGATGAATGTACTGTATCTTTCAGGATTAAAATGTTCAAAGCTATCACTTCCTCCTCGAATGGATGTCAGCACCCCTCCCCCACCTCCAGTAGACTGCATAATTACATAATTATCCTGGCAACCCCCCCCCCCCCCCCCGACATCAACTGGCAATGTCTTGGGGGCTGCAGCAAAGTCAGCTAGTCCCCGGGAGCAAGATAAAAAGGGGAATATGTGGAGTAATCAAGTTTTAATTTGTTTATTAGAAAAATCCAGATTGGCCTAGGTTTATGTCGAAACTTTGTAAAATTCAATTTGCACCATAGGCCTAATGTATATTACACACAAAGCACATTCAGTTGAGTTTTTTTTGGGATCCCATAATATATTTAGACCCTTTATATAGTCCTGGGGCCAATTGTAAAACAGCTTAGCTGTATTGTTACTTCATTCTCTAAAATTAGCAAGAGTAACCCCCTAGTCTCGTAGGCCTACAGTATATTCATTAAATATTGTAATTATATGGGTATATGCATTGTGAAATTAACTTATTGGTAATACACTGAATTAAAATGGACACAACTTGATCGTTTGGAACTGCTGAATAGTGGAAAATTGCCACCCAAAAGGCTGGAAAACATTTGTCACTGAATTGACAGAGAGTGCCCCCCTCAAAGATGACACTTTATGCATGTATGCAGGCTGTCTTGCAGCCATATCCACGCTGGAAGAGCGTGTGTGAAGACATTGGTCTGAGTGGTTGAGGAAAAATTGTTCATAAATGACACAATAAGGGCACTAAATGCAAAATAAAGACTTTAGGACAAACTTTATGACATGAATGAACATTCATGTGAAAAGGGCATTGGAAGTGGTGGCTGGTGCCCAGTAGCTTTTACAGAAAATTAGGCCTAGAATGTGAACATTTCAGTGTGTGCAAAAAATCTTCCTTACGAAACGAAGAGCTTGCCCAAGGGGGGCACCCCCAGGGCAGCGCTAATAATTTCCATACAGACTAGTCAGATGATAAAACATTCTAACAGATTCAGATCAGACTAAGATATTTTTATTCAGCCAAAATTTAACAAAGAACTCAGAATACAATTTATGTGAAGTTACATCAGTTGTGGTCAAGGAGGCAGTGACAAGTTGAATTTACAATGCTGTCGTCACTGCCTAACACTTGTAAATCCCATTGTTTCGCCTATACTTTCCTTCATGACATCATCTGCCATCTCCTGTTGCAACACTACTGGTGATGTCATAACCAATACCTCAAAAACTTGGTGGCCCGAGGACACGGTGCATGCATTGCATGCTATTTTTCATTTTACCCTTGGCAATGCATCATGCATTGTCGATGAGCATTGTAGTTGCTAATGAAAAATTTACCGTCTGGCGGGCGGCGGGCATCCGTGGATAACGGGCGTCCCACTTGTGTATTGAGCAGTAATGCTAAGACTAAGGCATGCATACTTTTTATATTTGGGACATTATTGTGCCTTCTATCCTGGTTGTGGTCTTATGCACATGACATTAATCATGTTAATACTTCTCTTACAATTATTGAAAAATGTGAAAAAAAAAAAGTTTTTCGCTTCTGGAAGAGAAATCAATAAGTGCTGTATGTATGAATCTGAAATTTGCTTATAGTATATTAAATACCAAAGATTGGCCATTAGGTGGTCTAAATGCTTTGAGAAAATTGAACTGACGAAAATTTGCCAAAATAATTATGAAAAATTACCCGTTCACCGCAGGACCAATGGTGGAACCTTATTTTTCAACACAGGACCAATTCAGAAATGGGTTCAAATGATGTAGATAATGGGGCACCAGGAGCCACGGGGCACCAGGAGCCACGGGTGTGCTAGAATTGCTTGCGAAGAGGACCAGAAACTCCTTTATTAGCAGATTAGCATAGAATTAGCTACGGAAGCATGCAATCATAATCTTTCTTTTTAATTTTGGACCAAGTATTGAAAGAAACATTTTTGACCATTGAAAAGTAAAATATTGCGAGGTGGAACTTTTTCTTCTGGTACTTTGACTATTTCTGGCATCTTTATAAAACTTAGTCAGCTTACAGAAGGTAAGGTATGTGCTAGGATGATGTCATAACATTGATACCATGATAAAATGGAAAATGGTGACATCCGTCATGGATATTGAGATGGATCCAACATTGGTCTAATTAATTAAGGAAGTGCTCATTAAACCTCCAATGGCCTGGTGCACCTTAGACGTGACATTTGGTTTAAAAAAATTCTAGGAAGTGGCTGTTCTTAACGTTGCTTTATGGAGGAGAACTTATATTTTAGTGTACAAAAGGTTTTAAGATGATATCTTCTTTCGTCCCTGAAAAAATCAACGTTGTATTGAGAAGACAAGAATTTGAAAATTAAAACAGTTGCAATGTATAACCCTGCCAATGGCCAATTTATCGGTGTCAGAACTTAAAAACGAACTCAGTTTTAATAAATGGTCTAATTGATACACTGTAGGGTGGTCCAAAAACACTTTCTTCCGAATTTCTCTTATTTGAATCTTGGATTCTGATCTTATATGGATAGAAGGTATTGTGTAAAAATTTCAGCAAAAACAACTAATATTTAGAGGTGGCACAAAGCCGTTGAAGTTTAACATGCGATTGCCCATCAGCAGACCTCAAAATCATCGGTAGGGGAGACCAGGGCTGGTTGTCACAGGGGCAGCTAGGTTGTCACACTTTTTATAGCACTAAACTATGGAGTCACACAGCTCAACCAATCATTGTTTATTGCTTTTATAACACACTTTTTGAAAAATCTTGACCCCTGGTAGGCACTCAGTCTGTTAAAAATTTCCTGTCACAAAAAGTAGTTTTTTACCTTCAACTTACATGCAATGCTAGTCTTTATCAAATAGTTGTTGAAAAAGGTACAGTTAATACAATTACCATATAAACATTTCTTTAAATCATTATTAGAACAAATAGTGAAAATTTTGATAACAAAGGCCTTGGTCACCCATTTTTTAAATTTTTATCAATTGGGGCAGGTTGTCGCAAAAAGGCAGGGCAGGTTATCACACTTTTTGGAGCTGGTTATTACCTATTAGGACTGGGCTTTTAAACCAAAAAACAACCCAAATATAAATTTGTGCTTTATACATGCTATTGATGACAGAAGATGTATGCAGATATTGCATTATGTTTATATAAATCGATTTCAAATTTATATGTACAATTTTCAAAAAAAATCTTAAAAATCCTTCTCCAGATCCGAATGCTTTCCTGCTGATTGGTTAGCCTTCATTTGTAGCACACCCTTGTACACAGTAGCATGTTTGTTAAGGTCTTCACCGGGCAAGTAAAGGATTCCTCATATTTCCAATATAACTTTTCTTGGTCAAGATCTGCTCTACAGAGTTCCACTTTCTGCATTCGAGCTCATAACCAAAAGTGTGACAACCTGCCCCAACAGTGTGACAACCTGCCCCGAAAATGTGACAACCTGCCCCGAATTCTGAATTAAAAAAAATGTCCTATATATAGGACATCAAGATTTCGAATGATATAGGTATATATTCACCAGATAGGCTTTTGCCATTCATACAGAATGGCAGTGCTCCTGCATGCTTTATATAGAAATAGTAGCATGTTTAAGTTTTAATCACTGTGACAACCTGCCCCTGTGACAACCAGCCCCAGTCTCCCCTATTTGCAAATCTTGCTGTAACAGCATATTATTTTGATCAAGTAACCTTTTTTTTAGTATGCCCAGGATGCCCAATCCAGTCCTGATATTCTTTCTGACTTGCAACGTTTCGTAGCAGGTCATCATAGATATTACACAGGTTAATTATCAAGCCTTTTTTCATAAAAACAGGCAAATATTTCACTTACCATGAATAATAAATAAAAGATAACCCCCAGATATTACTTTGCCATGCCAATTTTATCACATACTAAAAAATCAGGGAAAAATATTCACTTCTGTGAAAGATCTGGGAAATTGACCAATTTTTCGGTTTTGCGAATGCGAAATTACATTATAAACTTCTAGGGCTTTGTGCCACCTCTAAATATTAACCGATTTGGCTGAAATTTTGCATAATTATGTTTGTTTTACCTATGTGATCATCAATTTCCACTTTCAAATTGGGGGTTTTGGGAGATTTGATTTTTCCCATTGAAATGTGGACCACCCTAATACACAGCTATACACTGGTTTAGCCTTAGGGTTATATATCAGCTATATATATATATCAAAAATCAATTAATTTTGACACATGATAGAAAATTTTAATTTCATCCAGTTATAATTCATGTAGGAGAAAAACAATTTGGTTTAATGTGAACTGAATCACTTTTATTCATATTGACTAAGATTTGATGAAAACATATATAAGTGTTGACAATTTTGTGACCCTTTTCTGTGCTATCAATGGTTTGTTTGTATTTATTTGCACTTATATATAAACCAAATAAAATAAAATCACATGCTGGAGAGGAATGGTGCTCAATCTTCTTCTTCTTCTGTACAATTAATAAGCTTCTTTATTTTTCGTGACTTGGGTTCTTTTTTGCACACGACAAAAAAAGGTTGACATTTAACAATACAAATTGGCTTAAACATGTTTGTTTGTTTGTTTGTGTTTTACGCCTCTGCAGCACCTTAGTGGGCTATATTGAGGCAGGCGATCGCCGTATGATGATGAGATGAGAAGACTGTGAGTCTGGAACATACCCTATTAATTCAGGGATGCCCAGGGTCTTTCAGTTGCCCCAGCATAGAATACTGGATACAACCCGCCTCCATTTAACGTCCCATGGGCTCGGACTAAAGTGAGTTCCCGGGGGTGAGATTTGAACCCACGCCCTCAAAGCCAGTGGTCAAGCAGTCTTGACCATTAGGCCACGGGGAACTGCGTAAACAGGTATTAATGATCTTGTTTGTATTATTTGTGTTAGTTGTCATTTGCTCAGTTCCTTCAGCATATATCATATCTGGCAACATAGGTGTGAATAAACTAACTAATTATAACTGGTTAAGTGTATGGACTTAATAAAAAGATTAGGATACAAGCAGGTAACTGATAATGAAGTGGCATAGCCAGTTTGAAAATTGGAAAGAAGAAAGCACATTTATCCAACGGACCACCAATCTGCAAAGAGCTCTAAAACTTAAAAGAAAACAGCCCTCAGTTGTCATAGTACCAAACCAAAAGTAAAAAGAAGAATGCCCTTGAGGAAACACGTTTGATGAGAATCACAGGGTATACTGGAATATGAATTCCAAACCGTCTTTCATTTATTCAAAGCAATAGTCAGAACCCAGAAATGAAATCTCGTTCAAAATCAAATTTGATGAGAATCACAAGGTTAGGAATATAAACATCCCAGTCCGTATTTCATGTCAATTTAAGAATTATATAAAAATCCATGACCAGGAACAATTAAGATCCCTTACAAACAGCAAACCTCAGAAGCAACTCCATTAACCCGATTCCTCCACCCATTCCATATTACATGGGTTGTTTCATTAACCATTATATCCAAACACAAAACATGTATTGATCCTTTGATTACCAAACTAATATTGATTGTTTATCACAGTAAGACCTTGAACAAGTTCTCAATGAGTGACCTTGACGTACTTATGTGACCGTGGTGGCTATATTTGTGAAAAGCTTATGTACACCACACCTCCACATGTACTACAGCTGATCTTAGGACCTTCAAAATACCATTATCTAAACCAATTTTTTAAACACGCTTAAGAATAGAATATTCCTTTTTCAATGCCGTAGGCCTAAATATTAATGGCAATATCACACAAGTTGAAAGTGGACAAAATTTGCTGCTAACTGAAACTATTAGTTTATTTGGCATTCCAACCTTTCATACTCTAACAAGTAGGCCAACCCTGCAAAAATAAGGCAGCTGCAAGTCCGTTTTAGTGAAGTTTTAAAATACCCCTGACACTTTTATAAGGCGAAAGCATGCCCTGATTTAGCAGGCGGATGAAGTATTTTTGATACACCTAAAATTGTCACTTTAAAGGACATTAATGCCGCCTTATAATGATATCGCTTTGCTGTGACTGAGGATCCAACAATTTAATGACACATTTTTTGTTCAATTTGTTTTATTAAAAATTATCTCCACAGAAAAGAGCACAAACAACATTTCAATTCAAACTGCAGCGAGATACCACATAGCAATATAATACATGTAACAATGATCACCCAGTCCGATTGGCAACGATGGACCGATCGTTTTGTGATGAACAACGCTTATTTGTAAAAAGTAACTCTAACCAAGTATGGCAGCTTTTGTAACTTAATGTAAGTAGGCTAATTGAATAGATTACTTAGTTACCCCAGAATGTAATCCAATTATAGTTTGTCACGTCAAGCAGAGGACAGACGTTTTGCCAGATATCTCAGCAACCAGACGTTGTACAGCAGAAATACACCCACCTATGTGTAGCTTAGCCCTGTTGTAATATGAATATTCCATTTTCACGACGTTTTTGTGCCATTTTTGTCCGATATTGGCAATTTGTCGATATTGCAGTCCAATTTCGCAAAATTTTGACATTTGTAATGCTGCCAATCTGACAAACAATGGGCTGTGACGTCACAAAAGTGCACTGCAGTGCCACCCCAGACTTAGTTCTTGTCAAATTACAATTCACAGAACTTCCTATCTCATTGTGGTGATATTTATGGACTGTACAAACAATGCTAAATTTCTGTCTCAATGCTTGACGTGACAAACTGTATGTAATCAGTTTACTTTTCAAAAAGATTACTGATATCACTGGGTAGGCCTATAAAACCTTCACCAACATCAGTTACGTCTTCACCAACATCAGTTACATCTTCACCAACATCAGTTACGTCTTCACCAACATCAGTTACGTCGCGCGGCTTTTCTCCACAGTGTGATTTCAAGTGTTTGTCAAGATGGTGCTTCATGGCGAACCGTTTGCCACAAAGAGAACATCCGTGTGGCTTCTCTCCAGTGTGTGTTAACATGTGGCGATCGCGGTTTTCTTTCCGCCCGAACAGTTTGAAACAAATCGAACATTCGTGCGGCTTCTCTCCACCGTGAATCCTGAGGTGGTCGTTCAGATGTCCCTTCTGCCTGAACTGGCTACCACACACGTAACATACGTACGGCTTCTCTCCACTATGTGTTCTCATATGTCTGTGAAGGCTTTGTTGAAAACTGAATTTCGTAAAACAAACGGAACACTCAAACGGCTTCTCTCCACTGTGGGTTCTCATGTGTCCTTCTAAATGTTCTTTCAAGCTGAACATTTTACCGCAAGTCGAACAAACGTGCGGCTTCTCTCCAGTGTGAGTTCTCATGTGACGTTCCAGAGATCCTCGTATGGTGAACGCGTCGCCACAAACAAAACATCCGAACGGCTTCTCTCCCGTGTGTGATCGTACATGTATATCAAGGTGACCTTGGCGAAGGAACGATTTACCACAAAACGAACAGGCATACGGCTTCTCCGCCCTGTGTGATTTCAGGTGTCTCGCAAGCGCCCCCTCTTGACTGAAATATGTATCGCAAATAGGACATCCATACGGCTTCTCTCGGGTATGTGTTCTCATGTGTTTGTGGAGATATCCTTTCCTATCGAACACTTTATTACACACAGAACATTCGTATTTCTCTGCACTGTGACTTTGCAAGTGTACATTGAGATATCCCTTTTCACGGAAGGATTCACCACAGATAGAACATATATACGGCCTCTCCCCAATGCACGTTTTCATGTGTTCATCTAAACTCTCACTGAACAGTTTTCCACATAACGGACATCCATATGGCTTCTCCCTACTGTGTGTTCTCTTGTGGACATCAAGGTGTCCTTTTTGGTTGAACCCTCTACCACAAACGGAGCATCCAAACGGCTTATCCGCACTGTGTGTGATCATATGCCTGTTAAAATTCCCTTTGTCATTGAACCGTTTACCACAAACAGAACATCCATGTGGCTTCTCTCCGCTGTGTGTTTCCATGCGTGTTTCCGTGTGTGTCTCAAGGTGTTCCTTCCTACTTAGCAACTCACCACCAACAGAACTTTCCAGTTGTTGTTTATATCCAGTTGACAAATTTAGAGGTTTTCCTTTTGAATTGTCATCAGAGCATTCATTTTGTAAATCCATTTCATCGATACGATGATCAAGTTCATCTTCGGGTATTGAGATGGTAGAACAGTCACTATCATAATCAGTTTTGTCGGAGTCTTTTAATCCACTTTGTAACTCCATTTCACCAGTTTGGCCATCTGGCTCAGCACTGGGTTTTAAACCATCAAAACATCCACCATGATAATCAATTTTCATCGGATCCTGTAATCCTATTTGTAACTCCATTGCATCAATTTGATCTGCTTTGGGTGCCAAGCTTGAGGAACCTTCGCCATGTTCACCATCATGGTCAGTTATGATGGATTTTTCCAATCCAGCTTGAAACTTAATTACACCAATTTGAACATTTGGTTCAGCTTTTATTGAGCAACTTAAGCTGGCAGAACATTCACCATCAGTTTTGACTGGGTCTTCTGATCCATCTTGTAACTCCATTTCGTCAATTACATCATTTGGTTCTGCATTGGATATTAACTTAGAAGAAATCTCATCATCATCATGAGTTTTCGTGGGATTGTCCAATTCACTTTGTAAATCCATTATAATTAAGCTTGTTTCATAATTTGGTGTTTAAGTATTAGGGCCTATGTCAAACATTTGTCACTCAATTAAATGCGCTGCAAGTTGCCTTACATTGTCCACTTTAAAGACAAATGCATTGATTTCTTCTGGTTCAATTTCCAAGATTCTGTATTGAGGCCATGTTAGAAAATCCATTGAGAAATCAACATGGTTAGGATAAATGCAATATTCCAAGCTGTTGTTAAATTTGGATATCTCCCCAGAGGTTTTAAGAGCCATATACTGTTGCTGACATTTCAAGTATTTTAGCCAGGCTTCAAGTAAAAGTTTCAGTTAGATCAGATGATGATTGATCATGTTAAAGTGCAGATTCATCTTTAATATTCCAACTTGGCCAGTGCAGAATCTATCCGACTTAAATCCCCAGAATCAGAGCACAGATTTCTTCAGCGTTTCTGAAAAAGAAAATATAAACTTTAAATCATTCTTTGAGAGGTGCTCAAATATCTCCATTGCAGGAGGAATTTTGAGAAAGCTTGGAACACTTGCTGCATGGGTCATCCTGGTGAACCAGTGTCATGAAAACTTTGCATGCAGCCTCAACATAATGTTAACACGCTTTAATAAATTGTTGATGTACTTTCATGACAATAATTTGCTTATTTACCAAACTAAATGCATTACACGCATTAGGCCCCATTTAAGCATGTAACTTCCGAACGGAGCCTCCATTTGGGACTTCAGGGAGTTATGGGAATTACGGGAGTTAAAAGCACTTACCAGGGGTTGTGGGAGTTATCAGGAGTTAGCTGTACATGGGCATTTATATTTATCATCTTTCACATCTTACTGGGGCTACTATTTATAAACTTCATTGCATATTGCATACTTATACTAAATTTAGTATTGCAAGCTCAAAAACAGTATGACCATACTTTATAATGCCTAAATACACAAGGCTCAGGAGGTTCTTGACTATCCCATTTTTGTATTTCTTCGGGTGGCCAATCGATAGCGGTCAATTTTGGCCTTAGATCGGTCTCCCTCATATTGATTAAATGTATTTTTATAACATTTTGATAATAGGTATTTGTAAGTTTGTAATATTCATTATGTAAATAAACTTCATTGTCTGTCTGTCTGTCTAGCTGTCTGTCTGAATCTAGATTCCTACTCCCGGTTGCTCTTTTGGCATCATTTGTACATTTTTCAAGTAGCTAGCAAAAAAATAGAAAAATCCCCAAAGACATTATCTGTCTATATGATTTTATTCACTAATATTAGTTTACGAAATAGTGTGTGCTTATTTTTAAAAATTTAAAGCAGTTCACAATGTTTTTAATGTGTTTTTGTCAATTATATTAATAGCTTTTGGGAGTCTGGAGTCACAAGATTAACTTTCGACTCCACCGGAAAACCAAAGTTTGACTCTGATTCCATCTCCAAACCTCTGACTCCACGATTCTGACTCTGGTTCAAACGGTACCAAGTTCGCATCTTTTTTGATTCGTCGGTTTTGATATCTGAGTAACTCGGTTTTGTTGATTAGTTTGAGAAGCATACACATGTTTTTCTTTTTATTCTTCCAGTTCATCATTCATATAATTTTTCTTAAATATGTAGGCCTACTCTGCCATCCATATTTAGTACTTATTTGTCTGAGAGCAATGATTCTATATGATCAAGTTTGTTCCTGTACTTTGAATCCACTGATTCTTGTGTTCTGATTGCTTTTTACAAAAAAAAATCCAAATCATGATGAGACTGTCGGAAACTTCAAGCCTTGAAGTTTCCGACAGTCTCATCATGATTTGGATTTTTTCAAGGGAATCCATATCCTGGTAGATCGACCAATTGCAGAGTAGTATACTGGCAAAAAAAATGCAATGCAATGTGTTGCTATCTATATTATAATCATTCTTGTCTCTCCCTGCCTCTTGCTCCCCCCCCCCCTTGCAATTTTCAGCATTTCAGTTTTATAGTTGATATCCTAGCTTCTAGGATAAAATTTGCAACAATATTAAAATTGTGTGACTCCTCCTTTCAAAAAGAGCTTGCCCCATCCCTTTTTTCAATTACCTGTGCTCTCAGGGGCATATCTAGACATGGACTGATGGGCAGCCATCACATGGAATGAATATGTGGCACTCCGTGGTGTTTCATATCTTCCATGTTTATTTTCAGTCTCAGTGGCGTATTTAGGGGGGGGGGCATTGGGCCATGCCCCCTCCCTAAATACGCCACTGAGTGTTCCCAACAGTTGCTGTGCCCAAAATGGAACCATTGATTTTTTCATAGAACAGAGCCGAGCAGCTGCTACTTCCACCATGGCACCATTACAGGCTGCAGGCTGCCTTACAATGTCATGCTTTTGGACAAAATAAATGGATCTATCTATCTGTCTATATTATATCTATCTATCTATGTATCTATGTATGTATCTATGTATCTCAGACAGTCTATCAGTCTGTCTATCTGTCTATCTATCTATATTAAATTTATAGGAAGTCCATCTATCTACATCTATCTATCTATCTACCTATCTATCCATATCCATCTATCTATACCTATCTATCTATCCATCCATCTGTTGAACTAAGCGATAGGTAAATACAAATTTAACTTTGTGACTATTTTTTTTTTTCTTAAAAAATGTTAAATTTTGACTGTTAAATCTCAGGGGTCAATCATTCAGTCTTGTCACAGACAACAAATTGTCTATAAATTTAAAACAAACGTACTAAAAATATTGGAACAATTGTTTTTTTATCTTAAAATCTACAGGTCTACTGCAGTCGCTGCACCCTCGTGAATTACGCCCATGATGAAAAATTCAATTATTTATGTACAATTTGAATTCATCAGAAAAGTACTGTAATTCTGACTAACTTAAATTAGCTATCTATTATTTCATTTTAACCGTTATAAGACTATCCTTGCGCCTTTTCACGAGTAGAGTCACAAGGTATAAGGATCAAATGTTATATAATGCACAATGCAACATGCTACTGAGCTGATAGTTGGCCATGGCAGGAGCAAAAATTATTGCTTTAAGAAGCAGGGCAGCCTAACCACTGACACCAAAGTAACCCCCCCACCCTCATTCCCATGGTAGCTCATGGTGTATTTCGGGAGGAGGGCCATTGTACCAGGTAGCAGGACGTTTCACCGCCAGCAGTGGTTGGACGTTTCACCGCCGATTCATTAAGTACTGTTCCTGTTGAAAACATAGGCCTAATACACTTGCATCTGCTCAGCTGCCACCACCATTCATGTGGTTGATTACACTTGTCTTAGTTGGACTGACAATATTTCTCTAATCACTTGATTACCGCAATTGAAACACCAAACTAATTGCCATCCAAGAGAATTAATTGCTACTGTGTTGGGGTATAAAGAATGCCAGAGACGATTACAATTTGCAGCAACATCAACCTTCAAGTGCTATCTGTGACTGATACTTAATATCTGCATGTTTCTGCTAATTCTCGGCTTCACAAAGCTTGCACATGGCAATGATTACTTGATAAACACTGTTTTAGATCGGCGGTGAAACGTCCAACCACTGACGGCGGTGAAATGTCCCAGCGGTGAAACGTCCTATAATCTTGTACCATGCCCCCTCAGGGCCAAATTTAATGTGGAAGCAAGGGTGCCGGAACAGGGGGGGCAGGGGGGGCAATTGCCCCTCCAGCCCTTGGCCAGGAGGGGCAGGGGGGGAAAGGTTGCCCTTCTGATCTCTAAGAAAAAACATTATAATTCAAAATTTGTATTGCCGCTACATTAAATTTTTGTCGCGCGAATTAGATTTGCCCTTTCTCGACCGACCGCCCCTGCCGCCCTGTTTTCCTTCCGGCACCCCTGTGGAAGAGATAGGAAATGCAACAGAGCGCTGCATACCCCCCCCCCCCCTCAAGCCATTTCTAGATACGCCCCTGCTGCAGGCAATGGGTTAATTGGGTTAGCCTGTATACCTTCTCAGACTCAACCCCCCCCCCACCCCAGCCCTTCTACCACACACCAAATTCTCTCTAGCTGCCCCAGCTCTTAATATATTCAGTGCAGTGCACCCTATCACTGTACAGGGCGGCCAATGCTTCAACAAAAAGGCTGTGTAGTGATTTCTTATTGTTCCTGTGAAGTACCTCAGGCTGGTGTGTGTTGTTCTTTCAGTGTCTGCTACAGTTCTGCTGTGTGAGAACAGTTGAATCCCCCACTGTGGCTTGGTCATGCTTCAGTGCCTCACACTGCCTCCAGTGGTAGGTTTTGTCTCTATGCACTGGCTCGTGCTGCCCTCTGGAGATGCCATATCTACTACACTCTCCCCTTGTTTATGTGGCATCGAGTTGTGTGGTGGAGAGTGGAGAATCTGGGGCAGCACAAGGCAAATGTCACTTCCGGCACAGGATCTCGATGGCATGATGTCCTTGGCGTCGATCTTCTTTGTTGCCCATTCCGATGGAATCCACTGTCATGAAATGGTGTCAGGGATGTTTGATGGTCTTGCAGTTCCGATCTTCTTCTGTTGCAGGTCACTTCAGGAGGCTTCAGTCTTCTGTCCATTAAGCTCTGCACTTTTGCCTTATTTTAAACTATTGACAATTGAATTAAAACGGTTCCTAGGGAATTCATAGGGGAACCTGATTGGGAGAACCATATGTTCTCCATTTGTCTCACTCCTTGTCTGGTCTCTAGCTGCCGCATGCTCATACACCAGGTAAAAGAACAATACCTGGCATACAACACACAGGCAGCCACCTAGACTGAGACTGAAGAGGCAGTTGAAGACTTATTTGTGTGGCGGTGGTCGGTCTACGTGGCAGCCATGGACAAAGATGCGACCACCCAGTTTTGTCCAACCTCTTTTGGGTGGCTGCTTAATGAAGAGGTACCTGGTGTAAAGCCACACTGCTCTGCTGAAGTGAGTCTCTACTCCTTCTGCAAAACAGGTCTGGTACCTTTCATTGTTGGATGTTTTAATCCTCGGATGCTCTTCCTTGGTTTTAGCATCCTGGCTGGCAATGCCATGAGAGGCCATGTCATGGACTCCACAGGGTACCTTTGAAAGGACCGGCATTCCATGACAGTCTGGTCTAGGCTCAAGAATGTTGGTAATCGAAGGTCGTGGCCAGTGAAGATGCAGTGGTCTTGCTCCGCTACAGGATGTTGTCAGGATGTGGAGATCCTTTGGCCACAATTTCATCTTCACCTTTGGCAAAGTTTTAAAGTGTGGAAATGCTTGGTAAGGGACAGAAGATTCATCAGAACATTTGAAGTATTCTGATTCACCTTCATTTCCCAAAACTATCTTTGTTGCATACCGCAGCTTTGACCTTGGACTCTCCTCTTCCTGGATCTCAAGTGTAGAGCTGAGAGGCCTCCAAATTACAGAGGGTGTCTGTGGCGGTTGCAGATCTGCAAGGGACCATGTTGTTGAATGCTCAACATGAAAGACAGTTGATCCTCGAGCGAATCCTGTTGGCTTGGAGAGGCTGGCAGCTTCATCAAGTTGACCACTTCTTGTTTGCGACATGGCAATAGCTCTCCGCCAAGTATCGGTGACAGATGTTGGTACGGTGGCTGAAGAAGACATTGAGGCAAGACAGCCACCAGGCCATTTTGGCAAGCAAATAGCCTGAGCAGCAGTCTGTACCTGGGCCACCAAATGTGAAGTATTGTCGGTTGTCACTTTCCGATGATCTCTGCAGACAGAGGATGAAGACGTACACTGTATAACAGATGGATATGGATGACACTCATGGCAGTAGGTCTGAGGCAGTCTAACATTTGGTTTCAATTGAGGAAAATCTGGGTTACCAAATGCAGCTTTCACTGGACCACACTGACTGTTTTCGCCTCGAAGGTGTCCACTGCGAATTTGTTGTGTATCCATGATGCATTTAGGTGATATCTCTGTCTTGAGTGCCATACCACTAACTACCCCGGAATTGCATAGGGGGCTGTCAGCACTAGCAACCACAAGATAATCAGATGCGTAATATTCCTGGTAACGGTCCGATGAGTTGTGCTCTTGATTCAGGGATGTCTGGCGATCCACGAAGTCCATCCCAATGCACGATACAGAGTCCTTTTGTTGTCTTGGTCTATCAACATCAACCATGGATGAGGTGACATTGTGATCAGTCACTTGGTTGATGGGTTTGGTTGTGGACTCATCAGTGCTTGTCATCTTATTGTGTGGGCACTTTTGCACTTGAAGCAGATGAGGAGCTCTCTTCTGCTTATCTGGAAAAACAGATGCTTGGGAAGCAGTGGCTGAAGTTGAAGTGTGGCCACCTGCTGAACAAACAGAACACCCGCTTCTCTCTGCCTCTGGATAGGTGGCTGCCAGTGAGTTTCCAAGTGAAGTCATGGGCAATGCCATGACCTCTTCCTGGACCCCCATCAGGCACATCTTGTCCTTGTTACGTTGGGCAATTTGGTCACATCCTAGTGGCATTCCTAAATTTTGATGTGGATTAGCGGACGTCCTCACATGATTCGCCGGGAATTGCCCAGTCCTGTTCCCCCTTCCTCCTTCTCTGGTCCCAGTTGGATTTGGGGAATCACTGCAGTGCAGCTGGACGGTTACTCTGGAGCTGACTGATGTCGCTAGGGGACGTTTGGCAGATGGTTGGTGATCTGGGGCAATGTCCAGGAGAGTTTGCCTACACCTCTCTTGTGGTGGCTGATGGTGGCTCTCTGTGGCCGGCTGAAGTAGGTTGGTTCCGCCCCTCTCTTCCTGGGCTCTGTTGCTGAAGGTAGTCTCAGCTAGATTGTCATCCAAAGCATGAGATGACAAATCTCTCTCCGACCCATTGAACTGAGGCATCACTGGTGGGGGCAGATGATGGTGCAGCTGTTGTGACCCATCTATGCCAACTCGATTGCCCCTACTTCCTTTGTCAGGATTTTCACTTCGGCATCCCGTCTTCAACTGGAGTCCCGATTGGCTGATGTTTCCATCAGCCTGCAGACTCTGGTCCATTGGCTGGAAGACAAAGTTGGACGGGATGCTCTGGGTGATCGTCCATAACTCGTCGAATGTTGTTTGGTGAGCAGTAGATTGGGCCGGAAAGGGAGCAGGAGCTGGTGTCTGCAGATCCTTCGACTTGCTTTCTCCGTGAAAAGAGTCAGAAAGATCATGCATCTGTCCAACTTCCTGTTTCTCCTCCTTTGTGGCCATTGGTTGGAAGGACGTCACTCCTGAAGCTTGTAGGTGACCCTTATGGGGAGTAGTGAGAGCTTGTTGATTGACAGTGTATTTGTCAAAACATCTGTCAAACATAGCATTCATTCTCACATTATCCTCTTTCCGTCGTTCTCTCTCTATCTGCTCAGATTCTCTCCTCCATTCATCCAGTTCAGCTCTACGATTTTCCTGCCAATCTCTAATCTCTTCCTCGATTTTGGCCCAACATAGTTTGGCGTCCAACGTCTGAGACTTGACCCTTTGCTGGAATCCATCGACGAGGCTGTTTGAGGTAATTGAGTCATTGGCAGGAGGCCTGAAGTTGGTGGCTCTGGCATTGGGTAGTCCATCATTGCCAACTGTCCTTGGCATTGCTTGTCGCAAGGATGGATCCCCAGAGTGCGAGAATGGATTCTTGTCGGTCGTCCATAGTGAGTTGTGCTGCATTTGCTTGGCCTCCACTCACATTGAGGGCAAGTAGGGCTACTCTTGACTTATAAATTTGTAGTTTTGAATACTAGTGAGAGTGGGGGCACCATGTACCTCACAGTCGAAACTGGACCATGGGCCAACCTCCAACTCCACTATAATAAGTCAAAGTCTTAGCCTGCTTTTAAAGCTAACTATTATTTTGTAACTAAATGGAGGAATAAGCAGACAAAAGAGGTCCACCGATGGTATATTTCAAAGGGGAGCTGCCCAGATGTCCACTTACTTTAACTCTGAATTTAGACAAAAGTTACGAAAGTTATTGGATTTAATTAAATTGTATTGCACCGAGTCAGGGCTGCTTATGGGGAGAACAAGGTCCACTATGGTGGAAAGATATAAACCTTCCTATAGTCTTCCTCTTCTTCCCTCCCACAACAGGCACTGAACCAAGTACAAAATGAATTGTTAAGAAACTCAGAAGTAATTGAAACTTGAAAGTAACTTAACTCAAAATGATTGAAGTTTTGTGTCTTAATGAGTGTAGCCAGTTAAAACTATAAGTCTTCGACTGGCTGCCTCATCAAAACCCAAATGTGTTACTATAATTACTAAGTTATTTATGTATAACCTGCTAAATGCTTGTGTGTAAAACAAGATTCTGCAAGCTGCCACGCAAAGACAATTCACTCAAACATAAACCAATTTTAAATTAAACTTTAAATTTAATCTGTAATAGAATTTTATAGTGAAGTAATTTTAAGTAATAAAGTCACCATATGTTTAACCCACTAAATACCTGTGTATGAAACAAGATTCTGTGGGCTGCCAATAAAGAGACAATTTACTTATTTATCAATTGAATATGACACTTAATTGATTAAAATTCTAACAGGAAATATTATTGTACACCTATTGTGCACTATTGAATTGATTTTGGGTGTCAATTCAAACTGAAGTTGTAAGGTTGTCAGTTTTGACACCTTTGAAACAATGGTCAGGTGTTAAGCTATTGACCAGATTGACACCTTCTATTGACACCTTTGGATGGTTTCCTGTGTCTATTTAATTTGTAGATTTTGTTTCAAAAAATACAAAAATTATTAAATTTTGGACTGTTACACTGTTGATCGAATGCAAATTCTACCCTCAACAGTTGCCCACAGTCAAATAGTTACCAAAAAAAATTTTATTCTTAACTGATGCACCACTGATCGAATACAAATTCTACCCTCAGCAGTTATCAACAGTCAAGAATGTAAAAATGTTATTAATCAGCTGTTATACTGTCGATCGAATACTAATTCTACCCTCGACAAGTAAAAACAGTCAAATTAATGTTACACAAAAATAAATTTTTATAAAATCCAGCAGTCAAACTGTTGATTGAATGATAATTCTACCCTCAACAGTTATCAACTACTGAATTATACAAAAATGTGTCAATTAGCAATTGCACTGTCGATCGAATACAAATTCTACCCTCGACAGTTACCAACTGCTAACCAACTGTTACACAAAAAATAAATCTTTATAAAATCCAGCAGTCGCACCGTTGATCGAATGATAATTCTACCCTCAACAGTATCAACCACTGAACTATACAAAAATTAGTCAATTAGCAATTGCACTGTCGATCGAATACAAATTCTACCCTCGACAGTTACCAACTGCTAACTAATTGTTACAAAAAAAAGAAATTTATATAAAATCCAGCAGTCGCACCGTTGATCGAATGATAATTCTACCCTCAACAGTATCAACCACTGAATTATATAAAAATTTTGTCAATTAGCAATTGCACCGCCGATCGAATACTAATTCTACCCTCGACAGTTACCAACTGCTAATTAACTACATAAATTAATTTGTTAGCTGATGCACTGTTGATCGAATACTAATTCTACCCTCAACAGAACCAACAGCCAACAGGTCACAATTTATCAAGCTATATTACAACTGATCGAATACAAATTCTACCCTCAGAAGTAAAAGATAGCCAGAAAAATTGTCACAACAATATTGTCAATGTAAGTAGTGTTTAAGAACTGCACTTCCGATCGAATGCTAATTCTACCCTCAGAAGTTACCAGTTCATAAACACAATAATAAAACACAAACTCAATAATTTCCAGGAGCTGCTATACTACCAGAAAGCAATAACTTCTGCCTCCAGTGGTTCCAAGCTGCTTCTTACAGGAAAATCAAGTTTCAATGTGTATTGTCACTCAGCTGTCAGTTTTGACAGCCAAGTATAAACATTGACTCAAAGTGAGAAGCCACACTCAATTTCCTCTGAGACTATCCCAGATACTAACAGTTTGTCAGGATCCAGGCACCAGTTCACTTCTGTACACCAGATATAGTGATTTCTTGTTGTTCTTATGAAGCACCTCAGGCTGGTGTGTGTTGTTCATTCAGTGTCTGCTACAGTTCTGCTGTGTGAGAACAGTTGAATCCCCCACTGTGGCTTGGTCATGCTTCAGTGCCTCACACTGCCTCCAGTGGTAGGTTTTGTCTCTATGCACTGGCTCGTGCTACCCTCTGGAGATGCCATATCTACTACAGCTGCATAGCTTCACAGAGCTGTTCAAAATGTTTTCCTCACAGGTCATTCTTATCCAGTCATCTATCCTCTGATCATGCTTAGTATCATGCTTAGTATCATCCAATCAATCCCATTCCATTCCATTATTTGGTCAAAGCCCATAAGAATGTCCCTGCTGCAGTGTCTGCACTGCAGATTCATAAAGAATTCAGCATATTCTGTGATCATGTCATTGTGGCCAAGTGCAGGACAACAAGAATATCACAGCAAATGGCTAACATCTTCCTGTCTGTTAATACACCATCTTTGCACTTTTAGAACCCCAAAGAAAGCACAAATTACCACAATATGTCCTCACCTTCACGTTTCTCCTTTCACAACAACAATCACAACATCACTGTGATTCCTGAAATTCTCAATAGAGTGCTCTGTAGCAGATGCATTTTGCGCCACCTGGCTGTAAATCTGATAACTAAACTAGCAGGGGAATGGACCTCAAGTTCTCAGTTCCACAACAGACATCCATGAACACTTGATGAAGTCAGTGATGAGTAAGTCAGAGTTTTAAAACAGGCCTTGTTTTTGCATTATGTTCATGACTTAGATCCCCAAAAATTAGTTTAATTTAAAATGGCTTAAGTTGAACTTGAGTCATATCTAAAACATGGGATCAACTTGACCCCATTCTGGTCTAGGGGTCAACTTGCCCCGGCTTGAAAGAAAAAGTTTTTCATCTTTTTTGATTGGAATAACTACTGTTTGGAAAAAGAGTAGCAGCAATCAAGTTATTAAGATTATATAGGCTTACAGATATTTACTAAATAGAATCCCCCCCCCCCCCCCCATAGAGTTTGACTCTGAAGCTGATTATGGCCTGGTGCAAATTTTCACGTATTTCAGGTGAAGCCAGACTTCTATCTGCTAAAACACACAAAATTAAGTGTGTATTGCGACTAGCAATTGATTTTTGGTACTTATCAAGGAGTGGCAATCAGAGTGCCAAGTCGCAAATGAAGCCAAAAAGTAGTCCCAACCCTGACGCACAGTTTCTTGTTTCACCCAGTCCTATACTCAGACATGCTGCTAACAATTCGTCATTACAATATCTTTCCTTTAGAGTGACTCAGTTCATTATCACAAGAAAAGATGCCCCTGCTCTTTTGTATTTACAGTTGATGCCAACAACACTACTGATTGTCCCAACCCCAGCATTCTGTCCAGACCCGAACATCTTCTGTCTAGCACTTCTGCTTGCCCTGTGCAGCTTTCTTTCCTCAACCAGTGATTCAGTTTTCCTGCTGGTTACTCAAACAATAGCATTTGATAGCCTTTGATGTGTTTGTTTGGTTTTTAGACTGGAAAATAATTAACTCAATAGAGACAGAGAATCAGGAATTCTGAGCCATTGATGAAAATGTAGGAGAAGACGTAATTGTAGTCACAGCTTACCACTGAGTTTGTTGAATTTTAATCACTACATAGCTAGCTACATTTTGAAGCAAGATTCAGTTCATAAACAGTACTTTTATTTTTCACCTCTTTGTCATGCTTTTATCTGCACCAGGCCTTACACATGTGCTCTCAGAAAAACCATGAACTTGCACAATTTCACTTTTCAACATTTGGTGAAAACGATTTTGTTTGAATTAATTGCTTCATTAGTTATCATAACTTTCCTTGTAAGAGGAATAATATGAAGTGATGGCTAAATTTGAATTTTGGATTCAGTTATCTATTTCAAGCTCAGTCCCATAAGATTTACCCCGCTAACGAAGTGAGTTTGGGACCATGCACTGAGGCTCTGGATGGGGTTTTGCGTCCCATTGTCTCTCAAGTGGCTATTTTTCCTTTAGAATTTGCTGTCCCTTTGCAATTTTTCAAATTGAATTTTGAATTCCCTGTCCCTCGATCAGCTCTGGAAGTGGTTTTATGTCCCCCATGCCCCTTGGCTATATTACTTTTCAATTCCCTGCCCCCCATAACCCTCCATCCAGAGCCTCACTTTTCAACATTTGGTGAAAACAATCTTTTCCTGAATTGCTTCATAACTTTCCTTGTAGATTGATAGGTAAATTTCAATTTCGGATTCAGTTATCTATTTCAAGCTCAGTCCTATGAGATTTGCTTCAATGTTAAAGTGAGCTTGGGGCCTACTGTGGCTCTGGATGGGGTTTTGGCACCCCCTGTCCCTTTGCAATTTTTCAAATTTAATTTTTAATTCCCTGTCCCTCGATCAGCTATGGAAGTGGTTTTATGTCCCCCATGTCCCTTGGCCATTTCACTTTTGAATTCCATGTCCCCAATAACCCCCCACCTGGAGCCTCGATCCCTACTTGAACAGATAGAATTTTTCGATGCATGTTTAACTGCACTCAAAAACATGCAATGTATGATAAACACAATTTTTTACAATCATATAATTTAATATGGCTGATAGTGCAATGAAATTTGGCTGACTGGCTGACTGGCCGGATTTGGAATTGTGTTGGAATGCCAAATAATCTGTCTGACATGCTGACATGCTTAATATTGTAGAGAATTCTAAATTCTGAAAAACAATACTATTTGTTATTATTCCTGGGGGAATATTCACAACCATGGCTTCGAAGAACTCTCTTGTATTACTTGCGATATTCGGCACAGTAAGTAAATTTGTTGGATTTATTATATTTGATTGAATTATTATAAATAATTATATTATGTGTGATTTCAAGCTTTGAATATATTATATAGATAGTGGATAGTGAGGAGACCAATATTGAGTTTTATTGGCCGAAGCAGTAATATTGGTCGAGGCGAAGGCCGAGACCAATATTACCTGCTGAGGCCAATAAAACTCAATATTGGTCGACTCAACATCTACTATTTGTTATATTCTGCACCAAAATTTTCAGACTTATAAATTTATGTTTTTAAATAAAAGATTTGCCTACCTGTTTCCAATTTGAGATTAAAAAACAATCGCCAATAAAACATGTTTAGCAAAAAAAAAACTTCTTTTTAGCTATCTATTTTGCTATCTATCTATCTACTGTAGTTATCTATCTAGCTATTATCTATGTCTATCTGCCCATCATTTACTCTCGAGTCTTTTATTCCTTATTGTAAAAAAAACTTTTCTACTTTGACAAAAGCACTAATAACGTATTTATAATGATTGAATTATTTTTAAGATCAATTAACTGTGTATTTCCAAATCTACAGGCCTACAGCAGCAAGTTGATACTCAAGTGCATACTGTTTAGCAATCTGCTTTAATTGCTGCTTGTTCAATTTGATTGATTTCTTTAAACTACAATAGTTTCATTAGATCAGACACTGCAATTGGAATTTGGTCAATTATAATTATCCTTGATCGCAATTAGCACCTTGATGAGTTATTGTGTATCCCCTAATGACAATCGAGATTGTATTTGCCTCAGTGTTGCATAAACGCAAGTGTATGTGTACTGAGGACGCCAATATAGCCTCAAGGCGCCAATAACACTCTCAGCACGCCTATATCGTTATTGGGAGAGAGCCAGCTCTCTCCCTCTGGGATTGGTATGATTGTCAGAAATTTTTGGATCGCTTGTCAGAGACAAGGGAACACTTTCCAAAGTGTTTTTTTGATTCAAGGGACTAATATGATGCATAAAAGAGGCGTGGTAATGACTTTTTGCTTCTTGTGATCTGGTTTATTTAATATTAAGGTTTTAGTTTTCAACCAAATGGGTGTTTATTCACGCGGGAGCAGCCAGTAATTCATATTGACATGGAAAAATAAAGTTTTAAAATTTGTTTCTTACATGTTAAATTTATTTTGTTATGTCTTTAAGGTTGTACCTGACAAAGTTAAGTGGTAATTTGGTTAAAATTTCGAGGAAAAGGACAAATTCCAGTGTTTTATCAACATTCATGAATTCAGTTACATTCACTGACTGCTCCCTCAGTGTTACACACAGACTCAGCCATGGTGTAAATGTAAAAGGGATTCTGATTGGAACAAGCTATAGAAGAGATACGATACCAGCTGTTCAACAGACTAGACCGGCAAGAGAGAAGATCAAGAGACAGTAGCCCGTACTAAAACAAAGAAAACCGACACTATACCGAACACTAAACGAAACACGAAACGGAAACCAACAGAAAACCCCAGAAGAGAGATGAACATGGACATGAATGAATTACTACCAAATAACGAAAAAGAACACACAGATGGAGATGGACGAACAAGGAGAAACACGAATAACAATGGTAAGAAAAAAGCAAGACGTAGCATTAAGAAAAGTTCTACTAAATATGTGAAAATATGGTACAATAATATTAACGGTTTAATTTCTAAACTCCCCAGCCTACAAAGTATACTAGACATAGATACTCCACATGTTGTAATAATAGTTGAAACAAAAACTAAGAAATGCCCTAAGATAAGAGGTTACACATGGATAAAAGAAGTAAAACCAAACAATGCCGGAGGGGTGGCAATAGCTGCCAGAAATGACATCGCCAACTACGCTAATGATATAGATGTTGAAAAAGACGAAGAAATGGAAATAGCATGGATAAAAATCAAAACAAAAATGGGAAACTTGCACATAGGTGGCTACTATGGAAAACAAGAAGGCGCAAGAAAAGAAGAAGTAGAACACGAATACTCCCAGCTGAACACACAAATACTGAGACTAAAGAGGGAAGGCCAAGTTGTATTAGCCGGAGACTTTAATGCGAAACTGAAAATAGAATCACCGGAGGTACAGCAACAAGAAAGCCGGAATGGAAGCATACTAACACGAACTATGCATGTAACAGGACTAGAAGCTATAAACACAAACCCACAAACAACTAGATGGACACGAGTTAACCGGAACAAAACAACAGAAAAATCAGTGATTGATTATATGCTGACCAACCCTGGAATGAAAAGTAGCATGACAGAAATATCGATTGATGAGGATGGAAACCACCGACCGAAAGGGAGAAACGAAACTGACCACAACACAATCATAGCTAAGTTCAAAATAGAGGCAAATAAAAGAGAACCCAAAACAGCTAGATGGAGCATTACGGAGGATACTGACTGGTACAGATATAACCGAGAACTAACGGACGAAAATATTGACACTTATGAACAGATGACACACGCCATAACTAAAACCTTAAGTAAAGTAGCAAAGAAAAGACTAGTAAGAAGTGACAAAAACAAACCGGGACCAATGGCCAAAAGACAAAACAAAATCATGAAGGAAGAAAAGAGAAAATTCGACAAAGAATGCAAACAGAATGGACCCGAAAAACACCAGCTATACGACAACTATATCAATGAGAGGAAGAAACTAAGGAACCTATTAGAAAAAGAAGAAAAGGAAAGACTAACTAGCGTCACGAAGAAACTCATCAAAGACGGAGGAGTTAAGTCCCCATACTTTTGGAAGCTACGGAACCAACTCAACGGAACAAAACAACCTCACTATGACCTCATAACTGAAAATGACGAAAAGATACATGACCCTGAGGAAGCCAAGAAAGAAATAGCAAAGTACTACAGAAAACTGTACAAGCCACGGCCTGAAGTGAAAGGATATGAAAGATGGACACAAACTATAAATGACCAATACGAAACACTAAGGAAAGAAATGAAAAACCTACCCACCACGGAACCAATAAACAAAAAAGAAATGAGAAAAGCGATAAAAAAGATGAAGGACAAGAAAACACCGGGACCTGATGACATACCAAACGAAGCAATCAAAAACATGAACAATCGAAACACCGAAAAAATGAGGGAAATATTTAACCAAATACTAAAAAATGACAACATCCCTAAGGAATGGGCAAAAAGCTATATCACTAGACTCTACAAAGGAAAGGGGACAAAAGGAAAATGCTCGTCAGAAAGAGGGATAACACTTAGCAGTAACATAGGTAAACTGTTCGAAAGAATAATCAACGAAAGGATAATTGAAAAGATAAATATAACAGATGAACAGGCTGGGGGCAGAAAGGGGAGAGCAACTACAGATCATATAAATGTACTGAAATCCATAATCAGAAAGAATAAAAAGCTGAAAAAACCAACCTATGTAGTATTCCTAGATGTAACCAAAGCCTATGACAAAGCGTGGTTAAAAGCAATAATGTATGTACTACACAAAGAAGGACTAAAAGATAGAATATGGGACATAACCGATAAACTAAACAACAACCTGGAAGCACAAGTGATAACCCAGTTTGGTCTGACTGAAACCATACACATCGAGGACAGTATTCGACAAGGAGGAGTACTATCGGTTATACAATACGCACTACTGATGGACGAGATATCTAAACAAAACAAGACCCATAACATTGGCCAAAAGATACCAGGAACGGACAATTGGATTAACACCCTACTATGGATGGATGATGTAGCTCTGATAACAAACAACCTAGACCACCTAGAGAAACTATTAGCAAACACAGAACACATAGCGAACAAATACCACATAAGCTTTGGAAAGGAAAAATCGAAACTTCTGAAAATAGGATACGACGCCAAGAATCAAAGACCATATAAAAAGGTATACCTTGGCACCATGGAAATTGAATATATAGACCACTACAAATACCTAGGCCTAACCATGAATGAAAAACTAAACCTAAAGGACCACATAACAACTATAAAAGGGAAAACTGAAGCAGCCTACCAGACAATCCTGAACCTGCTACACGATAAGACATTTAGAAACATACAAATGCAAATGGTGTGGAAGCTTCTAGAAACATGCATAATACCTGTCATTACATATGCCAGTGAAACATGGATACCAACGAAGAGTGAAATGCTGACTCTAAACAAAATCCTAGATGACATAATTAAACGGATACTAATGACACCACAAAGCACCCCCCGAGAGACGTTATATATTGAAACTAACCTACTGGACGTAGAGAGAATCATAGATAAAAAGAAAATAAATATGTACTACCGCATTATGAAAAACCCAACCAGCCTAACTAAATTCCTAACACAGGAAGAAGACCAAACTGACTGGATGAAAAATATAAAAATGACTGCCCGAAAATATAGGATTGATCTCGAAAGGCTAAACACAATGACCCAAGGACATGCCGAAAAACACATAAGAAAGGCAATACACAGAAAATTTAGAAATATACTATTTACCAATGCCCGGGAAAAAGCAAAATAGAACACCTAACAACGGGATACCTAATGAACGAAAAAGCAACCTACACAGATACCCTAACAAGGGAAAATACTAGTATCATATTCAAAACCAGATGCCGAATGATAGACGTAAAAAATAACTACAGAAACAAATACACAGACAACACATGCCGGCTATGCAGACTGACCGACGAAACCCAAACTCATATACTGGAAAATTGCCCAGAAGTAAAAAAATGTAACCTTACAATAAACGAAATGAATATCTTCAGCCGATCAAGACACATACTAGAAAAAACAGCTGAGAACATAGGCAAAATTATCAAAAAACTTGAAGGGAGTTAAAAGCACAGAAAAAACTGGAAAAAAACAAAAAAAAACAAACAACTAAACAATTACGAAACACGCAATAAAATGAACTTAAAATAAATGACAAATATAAACAAGAAAATATACGGACAGAGACATAAAAGAAAAGAAAGTGAAAATAACTGACAGAAACGACTACCTAAACTTTAACAGTGCAGCTCCTCTGACATAACAACACAATGGGTAACAAATGGTATTGTCTATTTCAGAGTGATGCTACCCGGCGATCCGGGGTATACAAGCACGCAGCAGAAGAAGAAGAAGAAGAAGAAGAAGATTGGTCAAGATCCTAGGTTCATGCTACCTGGTTCATGATTGGCTCATGTCTTTCTGATAGCTTTTTGGACACTTCTGTTAGGGCTAAAATTAAAATTTTAGGCTCTTTAGAATCCTCAATTCATAGACTGTATTATTTCGTTTTTTCATGGAGATATATTTATTCATTGCTGAGAATTCGTTGAAAATGCATATATCTTATTCTGATTGGTCAAGATCCTAGGTTCATGCTACCCGGTCCATGATTGGCTCATGTCTTTCCAATAGTTTAGGGCTAAAATTAAAATTTTAGGCTCTTTAGAATTCCCATATCTTAGACTGTATTATTTCGTTTTTTCATGGAGATATATTTATTCATTGCTGAGAATTCGTTGAAAATGCATAGGCCTATACTTTTTTTGTGCATTGTTGATGCTAAATGATGTTAAATAGCACATTTTTACAATAAGAGGATTTGTTATTCTTCTTTATTAAGTACAATCACACTAATTCAGTTTCATTCTATCTTTGTGATAAAATAAATATTTTTTTTATTGTCAAGACAATTGATCTCTTCAAAAGCCATGAATTGGAAGTGTAGGCTGTAATCTGGAGGTGCCATCCAATTGAATGTGTATTGTCAATTGCATTTGATCCAAGCCAAAGAATGGCACTCTCTGTAATCCAATTGATTGCAAGACCCACTTCTGATTGCCAGATTTGAATATAACTAGCACAACACCCGTGAAAGCATGTGAGGGAAGGGTTTTTCATAATAGGCTATAGCTGAAATGATTAAGGGAAAAGATCACTTGAATGTCTGTGAGTGTAATTTGTGTAATTTGAACATGAAAGCCGGCTAATGACATTGTAGAGAATTTTAAAAAAGCAGCCCGCAAGTTTTCATAACTGGGCAATGAGTAGTTTGACTGGAGTAACGTAAGGGGTCCGTGAATTTATAGTATGAAGCACAGTAAACCGTGAGTAAAATGGTAGAGAGAGGGCTGAGGAGGAACAGCCAAGGGCCAGTGTTTCAAGACAGTGGCCCCTCCCTCCCTCCATCGGAGTCCAGGGAGAACACAATAAGTACTACTACTACATTGGAGAAGATCTATATGCGTGCATAAATGACTAAATGTAGGCCTAGTGCAGTGGTATAATATGATCAGTTTGAGAAAGCACAACCACTTATGGTTGTTGTAAGGTGTGAAATGAAGTTGCTTGCAAATTTTTAGTTGTTGGCATTGAGTAGTTTGGGAGGAGTAGCGTAAAGCATCCATGAATTAAGGGTATGATTGCACTTTAAGCCATGTCTTTTGAATAACTGCCCTTTCATTTCTTGATCAAAGTATATTTGCTGCAAGGTGTGACAGTTCTTTTAGACTTTTAGTCTGAATATTAATATTTAAAGATGATCCTCTCCTATTGGTTGAAACTCAATCTGTTCCTATTGGCTGTTGGAAGTACCTGAACTAATAGACTAATTTCAGGGACGGTTCTCTCAGTAAACACTAGGGGAAAAGTGGTGCTTGGTGTCAGTACTCTTAAAATTTCATTGGCTGATAGATTTCCCGCCCTTGCCTATGATTGGTCCACCCAAGGTGTCTCCAAGCTGGAGTATTTTTAATGCCTTTTAATATATATATATATACCATTTATTCGTGCTTATCACACCATTTTACGTATTTTGAAAATAATACAATCAATAAATGTTATTAAATTAATAATTATATTCGGGAACCAAATGTCAATTTAAGGATAAATAGAGGATGCAGTCCTTCATCTCCTGTGAGGTCCAATTGTTCAGTTTTGAAACCCTCTGCACCGCAAGTGAAAGTTCCCATATGGCAGTTGCTGAGCCTTCCAAGCCTGAGTCCAAAATTAATCATAGCATTGTTTGTCCCCATGCCAATTCAGATTACGTGCTTTAATGCTGCCTTTGGATGAGCTCAAAACCTTAATAATTGCTGCAACTCTCCTGTTGTTCCCTGAGATCATAGTATTATACAACCTCAAGAAACGTGAACGCAGGGCACTTTCCATGGGTATTGTTTCATGTAACTTTGAGCATTGTTGAGGCTTTATAACTTCCTAATTCTTTCAGATTAAATTTTGGAAGTAGTGTTTTTAGGTTTAATGGGCATACATCTTCCATGTGCGGAAAGCAAATTAAGAATCATGGAATTACCTAGAAGTTATTTGGGGCAAATGTTCAGCACATTCAGTGAAATAGGTCTATTGGCCAATGAAAAAAAAGAATATGTTGTCTCTGTCACACATAACTACATTCAACTTTCAGACTGTATATATACCAAACAATTTTTAAAAAGTGGATTATTATTACTTCTAAATAAGTAATATTAAAGCCTATTTCTTAACTTTAGTAAGCAAGTTGATAAACAGGCATTCCAAGTATACTAAGTATGTGGACCAAAAAAACGGTGCGGAAATAGGCAAGCCTATTCACGGCGCTTTAGTCAGTGCTAGTTGAGTGCCATTGCTTAAAAAATATAGGCCTATTTTGTCTTCAATCTGTCTGGTCCGCATTAATCTGGGTCTGCAGCTACTTGGTCCGCATCCTTTACTCCTAAGTGTTGTACCAGAGTGACAGACTGTAGCTTCCCTGGAAGATGCCTGCAGATTTGCAGTATTTAAACCAATTCAAGCCATTTGAAACACAAAAACTTATCAGGAAAAATCTGTATTTTGTCTACAGGTTTGGCAATAGGCTCAAATTAAAGCTTATTTCAAGTAGAAGAAATCCAGAGTCCAATTTTAAAATCCAATGTCGGATTTTTACAACTGCTTGCAGCCTGTATTGCAGGAGGAATTTTCAGTCAGCCTCCGACCATATAGGAAGTCGCACTATTTCACCTATCACCTTGAAACTTAGCATACAGTCTCAATATAATTTTATCTTGCTGCCATCAACTTTTGGTAAACTTCTGTGACATTAAAATTGTTATTTACGAAACTAAAATGTTCATTTTTTTGCGCGAATTTCAAATTACCATGCAGCTCCATGAAACCAGCACCAACAGCAGCAGTCAGATTCAATAGAAAGAATGAAGGAAGGGATGACAGAAGGATCGTATGAAGGAAGGCAGGAAGGAATGAAGGAAGGGATGAAGGAACGAATGAAGGAACGAAAAAAGAAAGGAAAGTAGGAAGGAAAAAAGGGAGGGGAGGGAGGGAGGATAAACATGTGGATAGATAGATAGATAGATAGATAGATAGATAGATAGATAGATAGATAGATAGATAGATAGATAGATAGATAGATAGTAAGTCTATCTACAAGCAGCTGTTAAAGTGCTTGCACGTTATTTCGAAGTTATCTTATTTTCAGACCTATAAATGGCATAAAAACGATCTGTATTGTGATCCATGAAATGTGAAAGAAACACAGCACTAGGATGACATAAATTTTATTGCCTGCCTCGAGTCTGTAACTCAATCTATATTGCAAAACAAGGCACTGAGTTTCCCACCGACTTGTCCTGCGAATCTGAAGGACTTGTTTAAGGTCTCACAAATCTACGAGATTGTTGTACTTCAGCTGAAATCCTGCAGATCTAAAGGAATGTTGGATTTCACTGTTTTCCCAATCATGCATTGACAGCAGAATTTCTTGTTTTCCTCGAGATCTGCGTGAGTCTCGCTGCGACACTCTCTCGAGTCTTTTACATCGATATCTACCTGCGTGGGGCGAACTCCCGTACGTTCCGCTTGCGACACGAATTCTAGTTTATTGGCGTGGCACGTGTTTGATTTCGCGGCACTTGATTGGCACACAAATTTTGATGCAGAATATTATTATGTATATATATATACAAATATTGACTGATTTTGAACGCATTGGTCAAATCTATTTCCCTTGAGGGTGTGTAAGTGACTCTAACTCTCGACTGTGACTCTCGACTGTGACTCTCGACTGTGACCCTCGACTGTGACTCTCGACTGTGACTCTCGACTGTGACTCTCGACTGTGACTCTCGACTGTGACTCTGAATCTCGACTCTGACTCTCAACTCTGACTCTCGACTCTGACTCTCGACTCTGACTCTTGACTCTGACTCTCGACTCTCCACTCTGACTGACTCTTGACTGTGACTCTCGACTCTGACTCTCGACTCTGACTCTCGACTCTGACTCTGACTCTCGTCTCTGACTCTCGACTCTGACTCTCGACTCTGACTCTCGACTCTGACTCTGACTCTCGACTGTGACTCTCGACTGTGACTCTCGACTCTGACTCTGACTCTCGACTCTGACTCTCGACTATGACTCTCGACTCTGACTCTCGACTCTGACTCTCGACTCTGACTCTCGACTCTGACTCTCGACTCTGACTCTCGACTCTGACTCTCGACTCTGACTCCTGACTCTCGACTCTGACTCTCGACTCTTGGCGCTTCCTGAAAAATGAGTCCAACTGAATTTTGACTCTTTGACTCCTCTTATGGTCATTGTTTGACAGTATGGACACAAGTATTAAATCTTATGTTGTTAGCAGAAAAACTTTAAAATATTTCTGTATTATTGTGTCCAAAAG
This sequence comes from Platynereis dumerilii, assembly GCA_026936325.1. NCBI lineage: Eukaryota > Metazoa > Annelida > Polychaeta > Phyllodocida > Nereididae > Platynereis > Platynereis dumerilii. The sequence goes on from JAPTHN010000021.1 coordinate 3,112,251, forward strand.
AAAAGAAAATTTTCTAGATATAGGTTACTTATATTTGACATTTTTATATTTTTTTGGGAGTCAGGAGTCGATCCCCAGATTACTTGTTGACTCCGACTGGCAGATTTTTAGAGAAATAGAGTCATCAATGCTCCTTGATCAAGTGACTCCAAAATTTTCTTCAGGTCCTGTGGTCTGACGCTGTACCCTATCGGTCACTTCTCCCGTTTGACCGGTGCGCTGTTCCTCTTGAAAAGCGAGTGGAGTGTGGACAACGTCTCTTGACTGAGTTGAGCTGTCGCGAATCCGGCTGTTGCTGGATCCCTTGCAACAACTGCGCATCCCACATTCCATGGTGTGTCCGGGCAGGTGAGAAGTTTTTATGATTGCTCTAAAATACATTGTTGCTGTGTTATGAGACTGCCTCTTCTACAGTCACGGAGTGGTCTGTTGTAGGGGTGCGGTCTCTAAAAATACAACTTTGTGGGAGGAAGGCAGTCACATAGGGCAGATTCCACGAAAAGCAGCAAAATTACTTACCACAAGACATAGTTACATTAGCACAAATAAGGGACATAATTGATTCGCAGCTTCTCAGATTTTCTCAGGGTGCTTTTTTTTTCTAGGGATAGCTGGCAGGACAAAAAAAACTGAAATCTAAATCTTTTACTGTGTCAATCCATTAAATAAAATCATGGGTAAACACTATTTGCTATTGAATTGGTAGATCAGAATAACTAAAAATATGGCCTTGTGCTAATGTAACAACGTTAAATGATGGAGGACTGAATTTCTTTATGCTGATACTACTGCAATATAAATGAAAACACCAGCAGAGTACCACCCCTGGCCTGCTCCTGGGAGTCCTGGCTTTCAGTTCAGAAAAAATTGAGATCAAATAATGTGTTCCTTCACGTAATTTATATAGACAAATTTTGCTAATGTAACACTATGAAATGGACAGATGCGAAATTGCAGTTACATTAACAATAAAAAAACAGCTACTGCACAGAGCTGTTAATAAGACAGATTTTTCAATAAAATTTTAGAATTTCACGTTCGAAATTTACATAAGTAGCAAGAACACAGAAAAATTCCCATGTAAAAGTTGCTAATGTAACCTCAGTGTCCTGTGACGGAATCGAGTTGCATTAGCAGTCTTTTTTTATTTTTCATTTTTTTCAAGTTTTATAATGACCAACACTATTAAAAATGGTTCCAAAATAATTTTCAAGATGTGTTTTATCAATCACACATCATTACATTTTCCTGAATTGGTTTTAGCAGATTCCACAGAATGCCAAAGTAAGCACGTCTGATCACCAGTAAGTTTGGTCGTCCAAAATTGTCCTCATGAGGATAAAAAAATATCTTTTTAAGAGCAAAAAGCTACATATTTTGAGAATTATTTTAATGATATTTATTCATTAGCTCACAGATGTACTGGGTAATAGGTTTACTTGATTCAGGAAGCAACAGAAAGATAACAAAAGGGTTGGAAAGTTTAACGTACCCTCTGAGAGCACTTTTCGTGGAATCTGCCAAAGGGCAAGTTGGTCAACAGGGTGTAGAGTGCCCTTCCTGTCCTATGGCAAACTAACATACACTATCCAGTTGGATATTCTGTAGATTTGTAATGTAGAAATTAAGCTTGTTGAAAATAATGCCTGATAGAGACTGTAGTGAGAGTCTGATCAGTCAGTAACTGATCGGGTTTGACAATCTACCCATCTTTTATTGACCTTCATCATTAACATAAAAATCCACAACAGAAACATAAACCAATCCAAGGTCAGCTCAATCCAGAGCCAACCAATCCCAGAGTGGAGGTCCTCTCCACCTCTGCTTCCCCCCTCAGCAAACCCAGGCTCACATGTCTTGCTCATTACAGCTTACTCATTAGTTACTCAATTAGTGAATTTCCAATTATTCTCCAGCCCAAGCCCATCTTATATAATCAAAGTGATCCAGCTAAATTAACCCATTGTGTCTGCCTTAATAAGCTGCAGGTGCAGCCTGCAGTTATGAACTTACAATGAACTTGTTCCAGAGGAGGAATACTGCATGTTATCTAACTGGCCTGATGACCAGAGAGATGTTACATGAATGACTCCTGTCTGAACTTGTCAGTCATTGAATTTGTGATTAGATCCCACTAATTCCCTTCAGTTATGTAGGCCTGAATGCATTTCATTAACACTCTCTCATTAACCAACCCATAATTGTACTTAGCAAGCCTGAGTTTACGTAACAATGACCACCTGGACTCCAGACTAATCAATACTGCAAATGAATCCATTTAGCTTGGGCAGATCCCATTATGTAACCTTGATCATTAGTCCAGGTCTCATTGTCTGTTGCCATGCCATTGCCATCCACAATAATAAACTACACACAACTGTTAACTTCATCTGGAAGTGTGTCCACTGTCAAATACAAGCCAAGTGAAATATTAACTGTAAAACTAACTCAGGACCCGTGGCCCTCTTACAGTTCTCCCAACAATTTTCTAGATAAAAGAACACAGTGAGTTTTATCTACTGAAGTACCATACATGTGGGCAGTGACTGCATAATATTGAATTGTTGAGGTTGTCCTCAGACGACTTACTTGCAGCCACTGGATCCGATTATAGACAATTTGTAATAATAAAATGTGGAATGATGATGCATGAGAATCCTAAATATGATTGATGGCAATGGCAAGAGGGAGGGCTAAATATTCCCAATTATACCCATCCCTTCCCCCAGCTCTCAAATTTTTTTTACCCTTTTGTAATAAACCCCATAGACAACATGTAAAGTTACAAATAAATGAAATGAGATGATTCGAAGAACAATTAATCTGCGTGCCATTTTCCAATATTGGTTTTAGTAAGTTAATGTCCATCAAAATTGATCGATGTTCAGCAATATGTAATGTTATTTTGTGACTAGAGTTCATTCTTTAGTGAATTGTAATTAGAGTTCGTTATGTGATGTTGAGATGAATCTATTGTGTGCCCTCGAGTTTTTTCGAGAGCACGAAGGTCCAATTTGGTCCGACTCCATGTGGGTGCGCATGTGACTCCATGTACGTATCTGACTCCTTATGCGTGTACGATTCATCCCAAGAAGCAAAGTTGAGGTTTGGTTGTTAGCTGAAAAATGGAAAAGAATAGGCACGGAAGTTAATTGTTCATGATATGGACAAGGTGGGAGTCTCCTAGTCCTGGCCCGCCAACGGTAGCAATCTGCTTGGCGTCTGAATAGGCCTTGAGTGACTCGGAGGACAATGGAGAACTCCCCTTGAGTAAATTGGACACTGTTTACATTAATGTTCAAGCAATAAACGTTACTTTACTTTATCACACGTGATTCTTAAAAGTGAATTCGTGAAATAGTACACCCCGTGTATTCTACACAACCTAAGTCGTTATACAATGACCTTAAGTGGTTACTTAAACTTAGAACAACAATAGCTATTTGACAACAGGAATTTAGGCTACCCACGACATCATCTAAACTTTTGCCATTAGCCCATGTACTTCCCAAGCCCTCTCAACGGTCTGAGGAGAGAGTGACACTCGTCAGTGGCGGAGCTATGGGGGGGCCTGGGGGGGCCAGGGCCCCCCCAAATGGACAAGTGGCCCCCCCACCGGCCCCCCCATTTGAGATTTGAAAATTTTGAAAAAATTATTGGAGCAGCAACAGTCACTGGAACACGTCCATCTTAAGTTGTGGCTTTCGCTGGCGCTCACTTATACCAAATTTACTTTAGAATGACAGTTGCCCTTTGAAAAGTTCTGGGGCTCATATCCTTATTTGAACATATCTAGCAATAAGTGTACCCCAGGCAAACCTTTTAGGGGGTGAGCGACATTTGTCTGAATATCGGAATCTACATTCGGTAATATTCCAAAAGAAATCTCTTCAAAACTATGGATTCTTAATTATGTTTTTTTTTAAATTGACTGCCAGAAATGTTTTGCCGTTTTGCCCGAATCTCAGTGTTTCCCAAACTTTTTGGGGGAGTGTGACTACTCCCCCTTCCAGTATGTCTATCTATCTAGAGATTCCATGCAACATCTAAAATCAGGGTGCTTTGAGGAAATCTTTTCATCACCATTGCTCAGTTAAAGAAATAATGCTCCTTTGAAAGTTTTCTAATAAAACAGATCTGATTTACCATCTGGAGTGATTTGTACAAACTGCTCAATTTTCATATATGTACATGGAATTTCCCTACATTTTTGGTATTTCTGTCATTTGCACAAATTGCTACTACCTTTTCCCTATTTGAGGAGCTGGGTAGATTTCTATCAAAAGGACTTTTATAGATTTCTATCAAAAGATAGGAATATTCTCAAAACTTGCAAAGACAGTTATAAAAAAAAAAACAAGAGGACCATTTCACTGCGAAAGATACTCTTCGTGAATCATGATAATTGATGAGGTGTCATTGTCATACTTTTAACATCGGAACCGTAGAATCTGTATCATTATTTTTTGATAGGTAAAAACTGATTTTAGTGTAAGTATTGAGATGCATGGTCATTTTGTTTATCAGTCACAAAAAATAAGACGGTCAACTTTGCTAGTTCATTCGTAAAGAAGCCTTGTAACGCTGTATCAATTTTTATCCATGTAATGCCGCAAAAATGTCGCAAAATTGCCGCGAAAGGTTGGCCCCCCTAGTTCAGACCCTGGCCCCCCCTTGGCCCCCCCACTCCTGGATTTCTAGCTACGCCACTGTAGACGTGACTTGTTTGACTGCAGTCTCATTTTGGCCTTTTATCAGGTTGAAGTGGCACTGCTTGATTAAGTTCGTTTGATTGAATATCAGACCCCGGGCACATTGTTGCACATTAGGCTTATAAAGTGGGCCTGAACGGCAGATTTGTGGCCGCTCCCCCGAGCAAAAATTTGGCTGAAAAACGTGGCCAGTGCTAGTTGAGACGCCGTATTTACTGGCCAATTGTATTTCTACCGACATAGACGAATTTGGAATTGGCACCGGCAAACTATGAAGAGTGAAAAGCAGGTAAGCCTGCGTATTTAAAACTGGTAAGGCTAGTCTATACACTAACGTTTCCCCCGAGACCACTACTGGCTCAATTCTGACATAGCGATAGACCCAAAGCAGATCACTTACCGTGGCTTGACCTTGTTTGGCTGTGTGGTCCATTATCTGCAGCAGAAGGTTGGGTCTCAGCACGTCCTCTGTGAGAAGTCCTCGTTCCAGGGCTGCACGTTGCCTGTTGTAGTGCTCCACCTGTTGCCTGTAGACTTCGTAGACGCGCTCAGCATCGGTGACCAGCCTCTCAAGCTCCATTCGGATCTCCATGGTGCTGACACGCCGACTGAGGTGTGTGACGTGCGTGGACAAGGACTTCATGTACACGTCCATCTCCTTGGCGTGATGCACGACGTCGTACAGCACCTTGTGAGTCCGCTTGAGATAAGTGCTGGTCTGATCGACGATCGACAGCAACTGGTGGTTTGAGTGCATTAGCTGGCCCGTCCTCTGCTGCAGTTGTTGAATGGCTGCTTTATATTGCTCGAGTTCTTTCATGGTGGCAGTGCCGAAGAGGAAGCTCATGGCCTCGCCAACGACATTGATGAGTCCCCTCTTGGTACGAGAGCTGGGATTGTTGACATCTTGGAGTGGGTTGGATACAGCTCCCAGCGTGTCCTGGCCTATGTTGAATGGATGCCTCTCTTGGATTCTGTCCAGACGATAATGCCAGTCTCTTTCGATGCTGCCAGATATGTGTATTTTCTTGTCAGCCTGTCGAACTCGAGCGATGTATTCCAGTAGACCGTCGGGATACTTGGGCACCTGTAGAGTCACGAGGACCACCCACGTTGCCCGCACCGTCTTGAGGGGCACGCCTCCCCTGACCATAACGCCATCAGGTAGAAGGTCGGCTTGTATGGCAGGTCCTCCTTGCATGTTGGGCTCCGAGCAGGTCGTCAGCCAGATCACGAGTGCCAAACTCATGTGAAGCAGGTCCATTTTCATGTAGCCTGTTAGAGATGCTTGTTTGTAGTGATCTTGGAGTGAGTGAGTGAATGATGTAGTGAAGACCAGTCAGATGAGGAAGCTGCTAGTGTGGAGAGCAGGCCAAGGCTTAGCAGAAGTCACTGGGTCGAGCACCAAGGACTGAATGATTGTCCTTGGCTGTGCGAGGCAGATATGTACGCTGCCTCTTAGGTAATGGATCAGCGCCCGAGCCCTCTGCGTCATCACTGGGGGGAAGAAGTCGCTTGGCATTGGCCGGCTGGTCCTCCATAGGCTCTGGCCCCTCCTCCACTTCCATCTGGGGGGGTGGGTCTGGCGCAGCTGGCTGGCTTGTGTTGGCGCCCTCTGGTGACCAGTCTGCAGCTGTTGACTGTCCCTCAGCTGGTGTTGTAATTGGACGCCCATGCCTTCGTCCCTGATCCGGTCTTCGTCCCTGTGCTGCCCCCTGCGGCGTCCAGTCGGGAGACGGGTCATCATCCCTTGGCTCGTCGGGGGATGGCGAGCCTGCAACTGCCCGAGTGCTCTCCGTGGTCTCCCCCCGTCCCTGGCTGGCTGCCTGGGACTGTGGCTGTCGAGCTTTGTGTTTTTGCCCAACATTGGTCTCTCCTCCTACATTTCTCTCTCCTCCTTCATTTCTCTCTCCTCCTTCATTTCTCTCTCCTCCTTCATTTCTCTCTCCTCCTTCATTTCTCTCTCCTCCTACATTCCTCTCTCCTCCTACAACTGTTGCACCTCCTTCATCAGAGCCTGAGGCTGGCCCTTGCTTGCGTCGTCTCTTGCGAGGTTGCTGAGGTGCTGGAGTTGGATCTTCTCTCCCTGCGGTTGGGGTGGGTGGCACATGGGGTACCCTGTTCCTGCGAGCCCCCAGGTTTTGCCATGGCCTGGCATTTTGCTTGTTCATCTTGCGCACAGGCCGAAGCCTGATGCCCTCCCAAGCCATGTCAGGACTGACGAGCTGCAACTTATTGCGGTTGAGCACCTTTTGTTTGCCTGAGGGCTGATGAGTGACCCATGTCACCTTGCCCCTCACCTGAGTGACAATCCACCTTGGGTCCCATTGACTAGTGAGTGTTAATGGTTCTGCTGCACGGATGGTGACCGAGTCGCCCACTTTCAGTTCTTCGGCATTTTGTTTCCTGGCCAGCCGGTCCCTGTTGTGCTTCCTGGAGGCCTCAGTGAGATGCCTAGTTTCCCTGATGGCGTCATAGAAATCCTGCAGCCGCCCCTCAAGCAATGGTCCTCTTGCGTGGCATTGTGCGCTCTATGAATTGGCAGCCTGGGATGTCTGCCAAACTGCAGGAAGAATGGAGTGTGAGAAGTTGTAACTGAGGTCGAGGCATTGTAGCAGGCAACTGCATTTCCCAGCTGATCCTGCCAATCTGTGACACGATTATTAATGAGCTTGGCCAGGATTGCTTTGAGGGTTCTGTTAAAACGTTCCACCTTGCCATTTGCCTGGGGATTGTATGGAGTTGTTCGTCTGTGCTCCACTCCTATGCCTTCCAGATATTCCCTCATGGCCCTGGCATTCAGCTCTAGTCCTCGATCAGAAATTATGCAATTGGGAATGCCAAACCTGGGAAAGTATTCCTGCCTCAATCTGGCCCAGACTGCCTCATTTGTCTTGCAGGGAAGAGGATAGCAATCTGCAAAGCCACTAGCATGGTCAATTAGTACAAGAATGTACGTGTTCCCCTGGGGAGACCTCATCAAGGGCCCCACCAGATCCATTGATACCAATTGTCCTGGCCCCTTTGCAATGGGCATTTCACCGAGGGCTGTGTGGACCTTGCGTTTGTGATGCACTGCACACTCAGGGCATGTGCGCAGATAGTCTCTCACTTGCTTTCGCATTGATGGCCACACATATGCCTCTTGCACCTTCCTGAGTGTCTTTAAGTGAGACATGTGCCCAACTTCAGCATGGGCCCACATGGTGATTTGCTTGGTGAACTGATCTGGTATGACCAACCTTGGATAGTCGGGAGCATGCTCATGTGGCCTTCGTATCGAGTATAGCACCCCACCAACGATCTCATACTGGCTTTCCTCATCCACCGCCTCCTGCCATTGAGGCATGGCTTGCTGAGCTTGCTTGAGCTCCTCGAGGTCCAGTGCGTCATGCATGATGGGAGGTTGTAGGTCAGGTTCCTCGATTATGGGGTTGACCTCATCAGGATGCCAGTCTAGGTCATCATACGTGGCCATAACGTCAGGCTCGATCCGAGACAGCATGTCTGCCCGAATATTGTTCTTCCCCTTCCGATACTGCACTTTGCATCCATACTCTGCCACCAAGATTGCCCAGCGTTGTATCTTGGTGTTGTTGAGTTGCTTTGTGAAGAGACAACAGAACGGTTTGTGGTCGGTGTATACGTCGAAGGCTCTTCCGTAGAGGTACGGCCTAAAGGCAACGAGTGAAGTTATCATAGCGAATGCCTCGCGTTCGATCGCCGCCTACTTCCGCTGAGTCCCAGAATGCAGCTGGGAGAGGTACGAAATAGGCCTCTCGATCCCAGTGCCGTCTTCCTTTTGCACTAACACCGAGCCCACGGCAGTCGCCGATGCGTCGACGTAAAGAATATATGGCCTGTCAGTGCGGGGATGTGCCATGACTCGTTCGCTAACCAGCAGGTCCTTCAGTTGAGCGAAGCTGTCCTGCATCTCCTTCGTCCAGACATACCGAGCGTTCTTCTTGGTCAGACGCACCAATGGCTCCGATATCTTGGCGTAGTCAGGCATGCAGGACCTATAATATCCACTCATCCCCAAAAATCTGCGTATGCCCTTCACTGTCGTCGGCGGAGGCATTTCTTTGATGGCCCTGACCTTGTCTGGATCAGCGCGATGTCCTCGAGCGCTGACCACATAGCCTAGCAGTTTCACCTCCTCCTGGCCGAAGACGCACTTCTTGGGGTTAAGAGACAGGCTGTACTGTCTCATCCTGTTGAAGACCTCTTGGAGATGCTTGACGTGTGTGTCCTCGTCAGGGCTGAATACCACGAGGTCATCGACGTAACACATTATGCACACTCCAATGAGGCCCTTTAGGACCTTCTCCATGGCCCTCTGGAACACCGCCGTTGCGTTGCAGAGGCCCATCGGCATGGTTCAGAACTGGAATAGGCCCCTGTAGCAAGTAAATGCTGTCTTTTCCATGTCCCTCGGGTCCATGGGCAATTGATGAAAACCACTTTTTAAATCTAAAGTTGAAAATACCCTAGCCCCCTGTAGTGAATCCAGCACATCCTGGATTAATGGCACCGGATAATTATCCCTAACAGTGACCTTGTTCAACTTAGTGAAGTCTATGCACATCCTAGGCAATTCTGTGGAATCACGTTTTTGTACTAATACTACTGGGCTGGCCCAGGGAGAACTTGAAGGCTCGATCACTCCCTGCTCTAATAATTCATCTAGCTTTTGGCTTAAAGCCTGGCGTTTTGCGAAAGGCACCCTGTATGGCCTACTCCGTACTGGAGGTCCTGTGGTGTGAATACGAACAGCTATCTCTGGATGTCGACCCAACTGCTGGCCCTTCCTGCAAAACACATCCTGGTTCTTGCTCACACAATCCATGATAGCATCCCCCTTCCCATTCATCACACACATACGCACCTGCCCAGCCTCCACAGGGACTAATGGTAGCACCCTGCCCTTCCACGCCATCTCACCTCGTGAGTAATCTAAAACGATGCCATCTCGCTTCATCACATCCCTGCCCAATATAAACTGATATGGCAATTCATCAACTACTACTACATCTATTGCTCCAAAATTGTCCAATTCAATCTGTGTTTTCCCCATACTTTCAATTCATGCCCAGTAACACCAGTCAGCCCTGCCGTTTGCTTTACAATTGGCTGTCTTTTTAGCTGGGCACAAATTTTAAGAAAATCAGAGCTTCTAAGAGCACTTTTCGCTGCGCCGCTGTCAGTGAGCCCTCGCAGATCATAATCATGTGCCCTGAGATCCACGAAGGCCATCGTGGCCACGGCGCTGATGTCTCAGTGGTCCGATCTCCCATTGCGAGGACGTTGGGAGCGGGAAGATGAATTGTAGCCCTGAGAGCGAGGTCCTGAAGAGTAGCCCTGTGTCTGTCTCCTTCGCTGTGGGCATTCCCTTCGGTAATGACCTGGTTGGTTGCACTGGAAGCAGAGTGGTTGTCCTTCGTCCATTCTGTCTGGTCGCGCAGATCCCCTGCGGGGTGGGTGACTCCGGTCTTGCCTGGGCTGGCTGGAGCGCGGAGGTCTGCTGTCCCTGGAAGCCTCCGGCCTGCGTGGCCCCCGGTCTATGGCCATCATTCTAGTGAACTCTCTGGAGAGCCCACTAATTTGGCGTTCCACCTCACTCAACCTGTCCTCTCTGTCCCCTGCTTCCCTTTCCCTCACAGCTGAGATGTCCATGGGCTCCTCCTGCCTCTCTGGTGGGGCAGCTCCATTCATGGCCCTGTACACCGTGTATGAGTCTCCCTCATACTTTTGCACCGCCTCGATTGCCTCTAGATAGTCCTGGGGCCCCTTCTCCTGCACCAAACGCAACACCAATTTTTCGTCCTTCAATCCCCTCATGTACCAACGCAACATTATACGTTGCTGATCCTGATTTCTGTCCGCTGAGGGATAAGCAAGGTCGGCTGATTGAGAGAATCGTCGCCCATATGCCGTGGTCGTCTCATAAGGCTGACGCACCACTTTCTCCAATTCGTCTCTAAGACGCTCAGCCTCATGAGTTGATAAGAACATTTTCTGGAGATGCGCCTTCACCTCTGTCCACGTCGCCTGGTCACGGTTCGCTAGAGTGGCTAGGAACTTCTCCAGTTCCAATCTAAGTGGCCCTTCTGCCGTCAAGGCTGCCACGTACACCGTTCTGGTAGCATAAGGAATGGTTAACTCTATGTCCCTAAACCACTCACGAATTTTCTGCGTGGATGAGCCATTGCATTTTTCAACTCTCTTGGCCTGAGCTTCAGCCTTCGTTCTACTGGCCGTTTCAGCATACTGCTTTGACTGCGCTGTTAAGTGCTTCACCTGCTCCTGCCTGAGCTGGTGATCAGCTTGCATGAGCTGTTCCACATTCATGATTACAATGTTGGTGATACGTCAAGTGCCTATTCAATTTATGTCTCAGTGCTTGCTTCCCCTTGGCGCTATTGGTTTCATAAACGAGTAACTTGAATTCACTTACTGTGAGTTGTGGAGCTCATGTGGATCTCGAGGCTAGATGATACGAAGCGTGCAGGACGTGGTGCAGGATAGTGGAGACGAACGTTGGTGCAGGATCTCTTCCCTTACAATTGCATCACCGCTGCGGTCAGTGTCATGACGAGGAAACGCAGATGTCCTACTGTGACCTGTCCTGATGGCATGGAGATCTCGTAGCCCAGCTTCTTGAGTTCTTCGATGATGGCTTCAGAGAAGATGATTTTCTGTTGCATGGTCATTTCTTCAAATCTTGTGGTCAGAAGATCTCGTCTGTCCATGTTGCTTACTCAACAATGCTGTGGAAGATGAATCAAGTCGGGGTTCACCAAAATATGTAGAGTGCCCTTCCTGTCCTATGGCAAACTAACATACACTTTCCAGTTGGATATTCTGTAGATTTGTAATGTAGAAATTAAGCTTGTAGAAAATAATGCCTGATAGAGACTGTAGTGAGAGTCTGATCAGTCAGTAACTGATCGGGTTTGACAATCTACCCATCTTTTATTGACCTTCATCATTAACATAAAAATCCACAACAGAAACATAAACCAATCCAAGGTCAGCTCAATCCAGAGCCAACCAATCCCAGAGTGGAGGTCCTCTCCACCTCTGCTTCCCCCCTCAGCAAACCCAGGCTCACATGTCTTGCTCATTACAGCTTACTCATTAGTTACTCAATTAGTGAATTTCCAATTATTCTCCAGCCCAAGCCCATCTTATATAATCAAAGTGATCCAGCTAAATTAACCCATTGTGTCTGCCTTAATAAGCTGCAGGTGCAGCCTGCAGTTATGAACTTACAATGAACTTGTTCCAGAGGAGGAATAATGCATGTTATCTAACTGGCCTGATGACCAGAGAGATGTTACATGAATGACTCCTGTCTGAACTTGTCAGTCATTGAATTTGTGATTAGATCCCACTAATTCCCTTCAGTTATGTAGGCCTGAATGCATTTCATTAACACTCTCTCATTAACCAACCCATAATTGTACTTAGCAAGCCTGAGTTTACGTAACAATGACCACCTGGACTCCAGACTAATCAATACTGCAAATGAATCCATTTAGCTTGGGCAGATCCCATTATGTAACCTTGATCATTAGTCCAGGTCTCATTGTCTGTTGCCATGCCATTGCCATCCACAATAATAAACTACACACAACTGTTAACTTCATCTGGAAGTGTGTCCACTGTCAAATACAAGCCAAGTGAAATATTAACTGTAAAACTAACTCAGGACCCGTGGCCCTCTTACAAGGGGGTTTTATAACACAGTGTAAAGAATTGAGGTCTGAACTGTTTGTAATTATTGTTATCAATGCTTATTATTATCTAGTGTCAATGTTGTATGTTAAAACCCCACACAGAACTATCAGCTATCTATATCTATGTTAGGGCAGTGTGACCCATAGCCCAGGGTCAAGTATAATGTGTCTAGTAGATTGCTAATTGCCTTTGTGTAGAGAAGAGGGGTGAGGGGGTATGTTATATGCATATCTGTAATTACCCCACTTGGTATGTCTATACTGTGGCACCACAAAGGGCTAGGGTGTAATTAATAAATAATTAGCAGTGGGAATGAAATCACCCAAGAGTCAACTCTGGGTGAACTCTTTAATGTTTGTCTTGAATTGGCCACCAGGGGTCTCTGGTGAGAATAGGGTAGTCTAAGAGTCTTTGGTGCCACCAGGAGGCAGGCCACTGAAGCCAGACTCAACCCTAAACATTGATGCATGCATGACTGATTATCTTGTGATGTCACAGGCCTGCTGGGATTGTGATTGGTCCTTAAGACCAAGGGCCCAGGGCCTGGCCACACTGTATTTTGAATGTGCTATTGAACTTTGGAATAAACTTTAGTCTTGAATCTGAACCTGAAGTGTTACCACCTCTGTCTGGAAGTATTATTGAACTCATTTGAATACCTGAGAAGAGTTGGCAGAGTCAGTGGAGTGAGCCCATTGACTAGGACTAGGAAACTTAATATTGTTGGGAAACTAAACTAGTCTTTGGATGCGGAGTGTGATGTTTAACACACCTCTCTCCACAACAGGTACCACTGTATATTTTTATTTTTGTATCAGTAATCACATTTGTAGTTAGATAAACGTCTGTGCGTTTCTCTCTTTGGTGTAGTACTCACTTTGGTGTAGTAAAAAAAACTGTCTCAGGAAGTACAAAAGTGTCTAAGTATCTATAGTATCCATATGAAATATCTTTTGTTAACCAACAAGCACTCGAGTACAGCACCGGCCATGCTGCACATGCTTTTTGAAATCGACATGATCAATGTACATGTATGGTGGATGGGAAAAAAAGACGAATTTCTTTTTGTGTTTACATTAACTGGTCGACTGTGGGTAGTTTTAATCAAAAGCTGAAATGACTTGCTCATAAAACTGTTTTATGCATGGAGTGGAAGATGAAATAAATATGATATGCCTATTGAAAATCTCAGGTACAAGCAGGCCTAAGCTGACAGATTACAGGGAGGTGTGAAAATGAATTGCACTTGAGGCCTAAATGCTGAAGAACACTTCAGTATACAATGGAAGAGGTCATTGAAGAGCAATTAACAAGATTGATTGGAATGAAGGAAATTCAATAAAAGATATGAACACCCTCTATTTATGAGTGTGAAATACCTATGCTTAGTGCAGTGACAACGTGAATAGGCCCACACAAGAAAATGGCGGCGCAAATCAGTCGACCTACCCAGCGCTAGCCATTACAGGCGGTATTTATAACTCTAACATTATTGCATTTAACTAAAAAAGACACAATTGGAGGAATAAACGATGTTATAACTGAGAAATACATATAAAATAAACCCTTGGAATGGTCTGGTTAGGCCTGGAGGCTCGTGACTCACATCTGATGGATATCTGCATTACCGGCCTATGCATAGGATGCATGGCCGGTAATTACCAGAGCCTAATTGCTAACGGCACAGGATATTGGATTTGTACTGATATTCAACCTTAATGCCTTTTTTTGTTACAGTCCGTGTGCAGCCACGAATTTGTGAGTATAAATTAAAAATTAATTTTATTGATAAGAAAGAATTTTGCAGTGCCAAGACAATTAAGACCTCAGTGCCAGGGATAGATCAAAGGGGGATATGATTTTTAATACTTTAATTGCATCAGCGCCAAGTTGTGTTATGTCAAGGGCTATGTGTTCCACGCCCTGATAATCTGATAGACCGACCCTTACCAAATTTCTGGATTCTGTCGGATTCACTCCTGCTCAGCAGCTCAGTGAAAAATAAATATATTAAATTTCTACCTAAGTGAGTTCAAAGTCATCCCTCTGTCATATTTAATATAGTGGCAGGAGGTCAATAAATTTTGGGGGGCTGCCAATGAAAATAGTGCCCAAATTCCCCCCAAAAATTGAAATTTCACAAATTTTCTTTCTGGAACTCCCTAAAATTTAGTTTTCTCAAAAATGTTTGTGGGGCTGGAGTCCCCTGCTTCCTATGCCTATGATATTTAGTTGTGAAAATGACTCCATTATCATGGAAGTACACTCTAAAAATTTCAGACAAAATTGGTTTTTTAGATTCAAAATGGTTTTTTGAAAAACCAAATTTCAATGCAAAAAACCAACATTGATTTTTTAAAAATCCATGTTGGTTTTGCATTGAAATTTGGTTTTTTAAAAACCCATTTTGAATCTGAAAAACTAATTTGTCCGACATTTTTTAGAGTGTAGGTATTGGAATGAAGATGTTGCACCTCAAACATTTATGATACAAAACACTGTCATTCAAGGAAATGGCAATGATTTTGAATTTATCACTATTGTTGGTGAAGGCTAGAACTTGATCAAGAGCACGAAGAATGATCCCCATTTGAATAAGTTTCAGTTTCTGGTAAAAATGGCTTTAAATGTTTCGAGACAACAGCTTTTGCAGAAACTTGTTACCTGCAGCTAAAAATATCAAAATGTGACCTTTTGATACATTTTGCTCATTTATGAGAAATGTAAATTGGCTGCTTTGAACTCTTTTGTTGGAGCAGGTCACAATTTAATTTTTACCAGCACAGCTGCTCTTATCCCAAGAATGTTATGAAAATCTTGTTAGCACTCAGGAGGTCACTCCATTTCACCCATGATCGAGGGGTAAAGGTAAAGGTAAAGGTGCTTTTTTATTTAACGTGGGTAGCCAACGAAAGTCCCCACCCCGAGTGGATGGAACAGCTTTTTTCCAGTTGAGCCCCCGGCACATGTCATTTTAATACCTCCCCGACATTCTGACTGGGCTAGCTAGTACAGCTGGCAACAGTGCCCAATTAAGCAATCACCCAGCACTGAACTGTCAGTTGGGAACTCAGCAGTGGTTGGGAGTTGAACCAGGGCCCGGGGGGGTTACTCACTCTATCAGGGTGTATATAGAGGCGCCGCTGGATGGTTTAGGTTTTTTGGCCTTTTTGGATTAAAATGGTTTGGTTTTTTGACAATTCTGATTAATTTGGTTCTGGTTTTCGCAACCCCAACATGTTTTAAATAGTACCGTTAGAATCGGCTTCAAAAGAGGATTAAAATGGTTTAAAAACCATGAAGATTAAATTGGTTTGCAAAAAATTTTAGTGAAGGATTAAAATGGTTTGTGGTTTTGGCGCAGTTTCCGGATTAAAATGGTTCTGGTTTTCAAAATTGCCGTGGCGCATCCGTATGCAAAAGTCCGCGAAGTACCCCCCCCCCCCCGGGAACCAGGGCCGCCTGCTCTGCAGTCCAACGTGCCAACCACTACACCACTGAGCCCCTTAAATTATATTATTCAAATTTACTATACATTCTCTGTAAGTTTTTAACTTTCGACCTGTCACTTTTGTGATGGAAAAAATACATGTAGTAAAGAAGCAGAATGGACTGGCTTCCACCGGTCAAAGGTCAACCATACCTACTTCTTCTCCTTTGTTATCCGAGACTGGCGTGTCTGTTTTGGACCCACTCCCTGTGCTGCTTAAAGTGCTTGCACATATTTTTTAAATACGATTTTTTTCTACAGGCTCTCTGCCATTGCCTGCACCACCACCGCCAGCAGTGCGAGACAGTAAGTTTAAAAGAACATTTTCCTTGCCCTTTGTATTCATGCTACTATAACAAAGATAAGAAAGAAATAATAGTAATTCATTAATTATTTTGCAGGAACTTCAGTCAAACGCGAAGGTAAGTGCTTCTTACTGCTTATACAAATACAGAAAACTCGAAATTTCATGTTTGAAATTTGATGAAACTGTTAGTCCTGCGATAATGATATGTTGTAAATTACTTGTAATAGGAATTTATTTTATAAAATTTTTATCATACAGATGTCGCATTCAGAGTTCTGAGGTCTCTTATGTGTAAGTATACTTTACAGTCTGTCACTTTTATATATAGAAAAAATGAGGACCTGTTCGATCATTGTGAAAAATGCACTTTGTTACTCATCATAGCCGATGAAGTTTCATCTTCTCTACATTCAACATGGGAAACATAGAGGCTGCTTGATTAGTAATGATTTACTGTATTAAATTAATCAGTGGAATTAATGGATTTTGGAAAACAAAATATCTTCTTCCATTGACAAGGACTATCAGTTAACATGGGATGGCATAACAAATTGGCATACCAAATTGAGTTTCATCATGTACCTATGTTATGATATGATAAAGTAATATCTGATCTTATCTTATCCTTTAATCTTTTTACAAAGAATCAATTTATATCTAACAAGATGACGTTTAATTTGCAGGTCCGTTATCTGGTGAATAGAGAAAGAGGAAAAACCGAGTAACGTAAATGTGAAATATATGAAGTCTTCAATATTCGACCATTTAATAATTAACTGAGTGTCATTCAGTTGGATCTAATTGTGTAGCTTGTTTTCGTATATTGTTCATGTCATGTTTCAGTAAATACAATTTCTCAAACTCTAATATATTTTATTAAAATATTTCATTACTCTCATTACAGTGAAACACTTTGATATAGACACAATGATGATCAGTTCACTGCAAAAAATGCATTTCTTGACTAATGATAGCTGATGAAGTGTCATCTTCTCTACTTCAACATGGGAAACATGGAGACTGTTTGATTAGTCATGATCAATAGAAGGCCATTTGACTTGTCAAAACTGATTTCAGAGTGAAAATCAGATACATAATCCTTTCGTTTGGCTGTCACCAACAAGTGGGATAAGTCTCCTTCAATCAAATTAACATTGAAAGTATTGGGCTTGATCATGACAAATCATCAGCATGATGACACACGAAGTGCCATTTTCACAGTGCCACAGTCCACTCTATTTCTATATCAAAGTGTTTCACTGTAATTGAAAGATATTCAAACATCTTTCTATAGACTTACGCATTATCAAAATTGAGGTTCCTCGACAAGCATTATTATTACATAAGAATAATGACATTGTGAGATAAGTCAAAATACCTGCTGACACAAGTGTTACCCACGGCCATGATGTGGTGCTTTTTCACGTTGAAGGTCACAGAAGTAAAGGTCACTCATGTAGTAACTTGTTCAAGTTCTTATGGTGATTGGTGACGCATAATCGTTATGAATTTGTTGATCCTATCGTCAGTACAATTTGAGTTATGGTGTACAGAAGCTCTTCACAAATATGGCTGCCACGGTCATAGATGTAGGTCATGGTCATTATTAAATGACAGAAGACTTCAAAGGGCTTATGGTGATACATGATCCTAGGATGAGGCTCTGGATGTATGGATGGGGGAAAGGGAATTCAAAAGTAAGATGACCAAGGGACGGGGGACGCAAAACCCCATCCAGAGCTAGCCCTGGGACCCATGCGTAGCATGGGTCATGGGTCGTCCCATTCAAAATCTTGAGATTTTGACATGGTATCGGGAGAAGTGGTCTACATTAAACAATTCTTATCAGAATTTTATGAAATTTTGGATTTGAGCAGCCCACATATTTTACTACTGACGGCACTAGTTTTGGTGGCATTTTCGCGAAGATTGGCATGGTAAAAATTACTTTTAAATTAGAGAAATGTCAAAAATAATTGAGAGACAGCCATCAGCCTCACTTTCGAGTATGATGTCACCATTATGACGTCTAAAATAACCTATGACATCATAAACGTTTGTTATGACATCACTCTCTCTCACCCAATGGGAAGACGCCATTTGTTCAATGTATAAAGAAAAAAATCATTTCTTGAACTTCACAGGGTGGGTGTTCAGTTATTTTTACATGTGGAGATGTAGAAATAGGTGCCGTCAGTATATAGGAAATTTTATATACTTTTAGGTGGTATAATTGAAATGAGCATGCTTTACATATATTTTTAGATATCTTGATTCTCCATAACCCTGTCTTTCAAATCTTACGATTTTCCAATGGGAGGATCCATGACCCCTGTCCCCAGGGGTCCAGGGCTAATCCAGAACCTCTAGGATCATTACAAAGAGAGTTATCGTGTTCACAAGCTTTTCACAAATATGGCCGCCAAAGCCGCAGAAGTAGGTCAAGGTCTCTCATGTCAGAACTCATTCAAGGTCTTATATTATGGTGGCACACAATCTCTTTGAGTTTAATGATCCTAGGATCATAAAAACTGGACGACTCGTGAATCCAGCTCATACTGTTGAATGTATAGTGAATCATGCAAAAATCAGTAGAATTCCCTGATTTCGAACATCAGTAAGTGACTCAGCAATGTACAGATCTATGAGGACAAAATTATTATTAACCCCCGTCTGGACACTATATAATTCCAAATTTGATAATGGATCATATGCAAATCAAGGATAGTGGATCACAACAAACACTATAGGGCTGACGGGCTGCTCCTCATCGGTTTTCCATGAGGTTCACTGCCACACTAACAGAACTTCAATTTTAAACCACAGAATAATCCACCCCATCACACGGGGGTACTCCTGAGCTCAAAGGAGGAAGCTGCAACAACAAGACAAGACAAACTTGTGTGGGATAATTAGTAGGCCTATATATAAACTTCCGTAAAAGTGACACTGACAGGAGCTGGTTTTAGAGTGTGGGTCATGTCTGGGTCATGCCGATGGTCAGCCGCAACTGAGCTGGGTACGAAATAACTATCTAGGAAAGCATGACTTCAAATTTAACAAAAGTTAATATTTTCTATCGAATTGATTTTTTCATCAGTAATGCAAAATTCTACTAAACTCTTTGTAGACTTTTTAGGTGGGATCACGGAAAAAGCTGAGAGAAAATATAATTTTGGTAAAATAAAATAAAATTTAATGTGTTATTGTAGGTTTCAAGCACTCTAATATCATTGTGTTTGCCTTTATATATTTGGGGTCATTTCCACTAAAAAATTACCAAATAAAATAATTTGTAAAAGAAATTTGTATTTGCCAATGTACTGTTACTATACTGGTAGCTGGTACTTATCTGTCTTGCAAAATCATCACATTCCACAAACCTGGAATCTGAAATTGCATGGATAGTGTTGACAATGTAAAATAAATTGGCCCATTGACCACATTTCACTGAAATGAATACTATTGACATAGATTTTTTAGAATGCTCTACTTAGTGCTATCATAATATATTGCAATAGCAACCTGCACTTTAATGAGCACTATATCATAAATATGGCCATGGCAGTTAAGGCTTTTCTAAGTTTTCTTGTGGTGTCACTCGTGGTAAGTATCCATTTTATCATACATTTGTTTGAGATGTACACAATACATTTTAGTAATATATTTGTTATTACGTGTGTGACAAATTGGCCTATTATCAGTGGTGTCCCTACGGGGGGGGGGGGTACCTGCCCCCCAATATTGAACCTGTGCCCCCCCCCAAGTGCCCCCCATATGATCTTTTCAATTTCAACCTTGGCTAAAATATACAATTAGTATTATGGGTGCCCCCCCAAAGAATTGCGTGCCCCCCCCCCGCTCGAGACTCCCTAGTTACGCCACTGCCTATTAGAGTCATACAAAAGTCATATATGGTCTAGTTTTGGTTGTGAGGTAGTTTGGCCAAATGTTTAAGTCATGCACTCACATTTATTCAGAAAAACATTTAGTCTTAACGCTGTGATCCAATATCACAGGCTTACACGTATTTATATAAAGAGCGTTGTCTTAACTCGTCACTAGTAAATCCAAAGGCACTATGTTTTGTCGGAGCCAGGTAGCTTCTTCTGGACAGAAAATAGATTACTCTAGAAATTGTCCAATCAGAGAAGTTCTTACAATACAAAGGTCACAGTTGAAAGAACTTCTGATTGGCCAAATGCAAAAAGTTACCTACTTTCTCTCCAGAATAAGTTAGCAGGCTCAGTTATAGTTTGGGACCTTTGAATATACAGGAGAAAAGTGAGACTAGAGCCTGCATGGGCTTGTGCCTGTGATCCAATCTATATCATTATCAATATCTTTTTGCAGGTTCTACAGTCAAACGCAGGCCCCAATCGCTGTAACATCGCAGTTCACAAGAGGGTGGAGTGTGGCAAGAACCTGACGTCTGAGGCGGCCTGTCAAGAATTGTTCTGCTGTTGGAAACCATGCCCCGATTGCCCACCTCATATTCCCACATGCGTCATGCAGGGAGGTGAGCAAATCTATAAATGTTATATAAATTTGGGGGTTAGGGATGCAGTGATGTCAAGAGTACACTTAGTCTAGCAATTGTGCAGCGTATGAAGTACGTACGTTAATTCTACGTACGAAACTCACAAAAAAGAGCCGACCCGTAGTACGTAGGCCCTACGTACATTTTCGTAGGAATTTCGTACGAATTAATAAAAATTTCACACAGGTACTTTTCAGTTACTTTGGCCATTTTAGTGCAATATGGTTTTCACAAATGGTTTATGTTTAGACCTTGCATTGGCCTATAGAAAAAAAAATCAGCAAATAAGTTGAGATATAACCAAAAAACTAACTTAAAACGTATGAAATCCGTACGAAAATTTACGTATGTTTTACGTACGTAAATTTTCGTACGTATTTCATATGTGAAAACAACCAATTTACGTACAAAATTCACAAGAAAGAGCTACGTATGTTTTACGTACGCTGCACAATTGGCCATGTATAGATTAAGGATGTTTCCAAGGGCATGCTGCCAGGAATTGCAGTGGAATAAAGTTTTCCTTCGCAAACAATGTGGTCACATCTCATTGACAGTAAAACTGTAGATGTTGCAGCTTTATTACTGACATTTTTATTGTTATAAGTAAATGGCTTATTCAGCTACTGCATAAAAAGGTCACTGCAGCACTGTAAAATTAGAATTATGAGTCAGCTCAAAGACTTGAGTGTGAGGGTTGCACAATTTGTTTGAGAAAACATAGCTTATTGTTTTGAGATATATGATAATCATTCCATTGTCATAACTTATAAGAACAAGTGATGTAAGCTCAAAGGAATTTTGCAACCATCACACTCAATTCTTTAAGATGACTCATAGTTTCTAATTTTACAGTGTGGTGTCCCTGAACTCTTCATATTTTTCTTTCTATATCTCTTTCTTCAGACACGATGCGACTCAGTGGCCACTTTCATACACGAGGGCGTCTTGAGGTCTATCATAACGGGAAATGGGGGATGGTGTGCAGTACTAATTTCGGCCGCCACGAAGCTGAGGCAGTGTGCAGGCAGTTGAATTACAGAGATATGGGAAAAGTGAGGTTCAGCAGGCAGTGGAGGAAGAGGTATGGCCCTCAGATGACCCTCTTGCCCACTGTGAGTATTTCTTTCGTAATGCTGTTTTATAGTACCACAACTAATTTGTTATCAACTGTTAAAACTGTAGGGTACAGAAGCTAGAAGTAGAGTGCTCATTACTCTTGACCAAATGTAGATAAGTGACCACAGTTTTTCATTTCAAGGGAGAAAAAGCAAGTTTTTTCATTTAAAGGATCAAGTGCAAAATGGTTTTTATCAGAAGATAATCATTATGAAATTGCTAAGAATATTCTCCCGGGTTACTGAGGCTCTGGATGGGGTTTTGTGTTCCTTGGTCTCTTGGCCCATTTTCCTTTTGAATTCCCTATCCCATTGCTGTTTTCTAAGTGTACTTTTGAATTCCCTGTACTGTCCTTTTAGGTCTGGGTGGAGTTTTAAGTCTCCTTGGTAATTTGACTATTGAATTCCCTGACTATAGGCCTTTTTACTTTCGAATTACCTGTTTCCCATACCCCCCATCCAGAGCCTCATTACCTAGGCCAAATGTTGCCTGTTGCCAAGCGCTAAAGTGTCAGGACCCTATAGACCCTCAGTTCTCAAATCTCAATCACTTCTGAAATGATACTTTAAATAGACTTTCTCCCTCATTCCATAAATTTCTTTAGAGTAATAATTATTGCATTCGATGTTTTCTTTCAGATTTGGCTGGACAACGTGCAATGTCCAGAGGGCGCCACCAGTATTGTGAGTTGCACTCATAAGCCACTAGGGGAACACAGCTGCCGACCAGAGGAGGCCGTTTATGTTACTTGTTCCAGTAAGTGCTGGCAAAATTCACCTCTAGTAATGTCTGATAAAGCACAGTTGATTTTGTGTTAACTTATAATTTTATAATGAAAACAAACAGGTGTAGAAGAACTGGTACAAATTGAAAATCATTGAGCAGTTCCATCATAAAATCTTACGAGCGTACAATTATACCGATAGGACCCATTGTTAAAAATGAAAATAAATAAAGTAATTGCTGCAGACGAGGAAGGGGTTTGTCCACAGATAAAACATGTAGTCCCGAAATATCTCATTGCCAAACATCATCAAGTAAACTCCTTTGTTGACCAAGATTACAATTAACATAAAAAACTTACCTTTTTTAAATTTACATTTCAGTTGTTATCAAGATGTTTTACTAATTAATACCTTTTTTTTGACAGACAGGCGTAGAACTCCTATGCTATGTAAGTACACAAACATTGAGCAAAAAGGGGAGGCTATAGATTCAACTGAATTTTGGCTTTTCACATATTTTACCCAAAATGGTCTTGATATTGGATAACACCAAAAGAAAGATAGAAAGCTTGAAAAAATTGTCAAATACATGTGATCACTTTCTCATCCCAACTTAAATATTTCCCAAGAACTTCACCTATTAATTTAATATGACTTTTTGACACATTTTGCTAATAATTGAATTTTCTCTATCTCATTATTTATTCTGTGCTATTCAGTGTCATGACCATTATGCATAACACAGAGAAAAGCCGCCCTACTTCCAGTAAATTGAATAGTCAGAGAGAAGAATTCGATGAAAAAAAGAGTCGTACATGTCATTTTAAAGTTGAATCCCACACTTAGCAAGAAATCTAAAATCCATGAGATATTTATGAAACTTTGCCAAAAAGTTCTTCAAAAAGAAAGCTTTCCAACGTAAAAAAAAATAGGGGGGCTATCCAACATAATTTTCGAACTATGGTCTTTTCAAAATCTTATGTCATTACATTAAAACATACAGTAAAATACTAAAAGAGTGTGGGATGTATAACGAAAAGCAGTGTCACTCGAACAGTATCCATGAAATATTTATGAAAAATTAAAGGAATATAGCTGAAAATACACTTTATTGAAAAACATGTCTTTGAAGGGGGGTTACCGATGTTTTTTGAGAGTTACGTGGTGTACAATATGTGAAAATTATGAAAAACAGTTCAACAAAAATAAGTCCCCCTTAAAATAAACTTTGATATCTCAAAGATTCCTTCTCTGATTTTTTTGAAAGTTGGATTGAATTGTAGGCCTGTATATCGACCCAAAATGTGTGCATTTATAGTTTAGTGCCATTATTCCTGGCTGAGCCAGCAGCTTTCGAGTGAGCCCGCCCCCTGTTTTCAAAAATCTGTGGCTTTTCCAATGCATATGAACAATTTGACAAAGTGGGGGAGCCACCAGCTGGGGTATTTTTGTTGAACTGTGGAGTACAATAGGTGGAGCAGCTGTATTCTGTGGGATTCAACTTTAAGTAGGCCTAAGCAATTTTAAGTAAATTTACCAAAAAAAACAGACAGTTCTGAACTATCATAAAACATAATCTTGAGCAACAGAAGGATAACCATTGATTTTTTTCTGGTTGCTTCGTGGAATATGTTGCATATATTTCATTTTAAAATGTAATGTACTGTGGCATTGATTATATATTCCAGGCTCACTCCCACGGGAAAAAAAACCAAATCGTGAGTTACTTTATTTTTCCACTCTTTTGAATTATGTATGCGGATGCATTAATCATGTAGGGGGGATGATTATCCCCAGCCCCTCTAGAATTTAATCTATAACTACTTGTTTATAATTAATAAGTAAGTAATGCCATGGGTAAATATTAAATAATATTGTTGTGTTTGAATTAGTAGTGCCTCTATACTTGTTAATGATTATTTTGCAGTAACCTTTTTTGCTGGAACAAGAAGGTTGGTGTATTATATTGCTTCAAACATAAATAATGGACTGAATACTGAATTTATAATATATTTTATAGAATTTCTCATAATAATAATAATAATAAAGGCCTAGCATGATTTTATATAGCGCCCATTCCAGATATGTCTGCTAAACAGTGACATAATGAGTATCATAGGTTGGTCAAAAATTAAATGTGAAAATTATATTTTATTTACTATGCTGGATGATAACATCTGAATGTTGATTTTTTACACTTTAGATGGGACAGTGTGACCTCCTGATCACATAATGATGGAACTTCAATCAACCTTCGAGAAAGACAAGAACTGGACATTGAGGGCAACACTACTTCTTATTAAATGACCTACGTTCCATTTAAAAAGTGTTTACTTAAGAGACCAACTGAAGGAATCTTAAAAATGAATGCACGCTGTCAAATAATTTAGACGTTGGATCGATTTCTACCACAGCTGAAAACTTTAGACAAGATTGAAATTTTTTAACCACGGAGAGGTGACATCAGCAGAGATGTTTTCGTTATCATGCATCAAAATGATTTTAGCAAGTTATAGTGGAAAAGAGAGAAGGTGTTTCAAATACTTCTGAGAAATCTAAAGGCAACTAAATATTATAAACATTGAAAAGATCATTAGTTCTCATAGTTGCTTCTTATCTGAGTTGCTTCATATAAAAAATGTGCTGCCTCAGTAAGACAAACAAAAACCTTGCTTGTTATTTCCAAAATAGATATATTTGTGATTGATCAGACGTAAAAAAAAAAAAAAAGGAAACAGACATTTTGGTTTGTTTTAAATTGTTGTGTAGTGTAGTTTTCTACTAATTACCCAATAGCATCGAAATGATTTATTTGCTTTTCTGAGACATCATGCATGAAGTCAGGCTGTCTTGAACTGTGGTTGGGGGGGGGGGGGAAATCCTCAAAGTTCCATGAAACTGAGAACTGCATGCTGCTGCCCTTTTGTACGAAGTCGTATGCTCCGAGAAATTGTTCCAGTTACATTGCACATTCAAGTTTCTGTTCAACATCTCAGTCAACCAAAGTCAGACCCGCAGGCCATTTTTTAAGTATGAAAGTGGCAGGGATTTGGCCTACCAGCCCCTGCAAAATCCCCACCACTGACAGAGATTTGCCCCACGAGTAAGTGCCCTTTGATTCTAAATTTCACATAAAATAGCTAAAATGTAGCAATTTGCAGCACCACAGGAGGTTAATCCATGGAATTTAAATCTGAAATTTGGTTTTAATTATTGGACCGTGAGAAGTTCAATGAAATATTTTCAGCCATGCACATCCGTGTTTGTGACGCGATAATAAAATGCCCTGCTCGGGCAAAATCCCCGGCGCTGAATTTTGCTTAAAAAATACCCTGCAGACCCGCCAGTAAAATTTTCTGAGTAAGTTGACAAGGACAATCGGCTCATGCTCTGGAGTCTGGAACAGCAATGTTTTCTCCTAGAAAAAAGTTGTGTGCATGAGCTCTAAATGTACACGCAGTCTCTGTTTACTGCTCGCTTGTGGCACCGTAGCTCACACAATTGCTCCCGAAGTGGAAGACATGTACCGTAATATGGGGTCAATAGGGACACTGGGGTGAATCGGGACAAGCAAGGGAAGAATTTTTATTTTCAAAAGGCAACAACTTTTATTTGTTACAGGGACTTGATTTTTTGCATGTTTTTAGTGCATATTCCAATGGTGATTCATATAAAATTTCATGATTCTACGTGCAGGCGGCAATGAGCTGCAGCACCTCAAACATCGCCCGCAGTATTTACATTTCACATAGTGGTCAAAACTTTGCTTGTACTATATAAAGTATAAATTCCAGAGCCACCAAACTTGCAGCAAACTTTAAAATCAGTCTATAATGGTTATAGGGGAACCATAATTAAAGACTGGATATGGGATTGCGTACATTTGATCCTGGGTGCAGATCCCAGTCAATGGCAAATTTTCCTAATTAACCAAAATAACCATACTAATTTTCATTTGAGTGTAGTTGCGTGGCTTTTTGATGAATAATATTGAACGTGGCATCATTTGCAATAAAGTTAGTCCATAATCAATAATTACAAGAAAAATTAGAAGAAAACTGCAGTTTATAACAGTTTTCTGTCATTTATCACATTTTTTTAAATCTGCATATTATCAATAAAATTGATTTCAGATTTTCCTCAAAATTTTTTTCTGACATGTTGAACATGTTTTCTAATATATATTCACAAGTACCAATCACTCAAAGTAGGTAGGGAGTATTGATAGTGGTAATAATGGACTGTCCCGATTCACCCCAGAGTATGGTGAATTGGGACAGTGGTTTTCTTGGCCTTGAGGATTGGGTATTTAAGATGTCATTTCAAGCTTCTAGGGGTACTTAGACCGTTTGCCCAGACACAATTTGACACCAAATTTTGATTTCTAGATTGAATTTTGTCCATGCTATGACAGAAAAACGGCCACTTCTGTCCCGATTCACCCCATATTACGGTACATTAAATTTTATGTCAGATTCCAGCACATGTCCTGCCAATGCTGATGCTTCAACTCAACAATGGCAATGAAACTGCGGTCAACTTGCAGAACTTGGAGACAGAAACTGTAATTGGCACCAAATGCACTTGCATTAAACTGTCTTGCAAATCATCACTTTTCAAATAACTCCAAATCACAGAATTTTATTATGTATGATGAGTTGTATAGATATAGAATGTGTTGACTATGCAAAAATGATTGACCCACTGACCAAATTCTACTGTAATGAATACTACCATAAATGAAATGTAAAGTGCTCTACTTCGACATAATATGATAACAACTTGTGATTCACTCAATTCTGGCATAAATCTGAACATGGCATTCGAGGCTTGTCTATATCTTCTGGTGGTTTCACTCATGGTAAGTTAAAAAAAAATTATGTTGATTGTGTTGTTGTAATCTTTTAAATGTCATATTGTTAAATTTTAAAAGTAGGTTAATATGAATAATATATGCTTTCATCAGGTTTTTGATTTGATTTATTTAACTTTTGTTCCACTTTCAGATATATATATTTTGACTATCATGTTTTCTCCTTCAGATTCTGCAGTCTGACGCTAGCCGAAACTGTCACATCCCCGTTCACAAGAGGGTAGAATGCGGAATGGATCTGACAACGGAGGCCGACTGCCTGAGGGAATCATGTTGCTGGATGCCATGTCTTGATTGTCCGCCTCATATACCATCATGCGTCAAGCAAGGAAGTATGCCAGAATATCCACATTTTATAGACAGTTCCACAAATTAAATGTGCCAATTCGTAATGCAGTGATGCTAATATGACTCTATGCTGAATAATGTTTTGTATAGGCATTTAAAAAAGTTATTGTTCGTATAAATTTATATTGGGCCTATAACATTAAAATAATGACAGATCTGATCAGAACTGCACCCAGGGAATTGCTGAAGTGCTAAAATCTACTCACTGCCAGGGATGGGTTTAAAATCTTAGTTGGTCATTTTCATTTTAAAACAATAACTTGTGATATTTGCAAAATTCACAGATGTGCAACAAAAATCAGAACCTTTTGAACACCTTTAGGCCTAGAAACCTCTGTACAACAATCTGTCCACAACCTTGTGCTCTATTGTGTCTCTCCTTAGGGACGATGCGACTTGGTGGTCTGCTTGGCTCTCGGGGTCGCCTTGAGGTCTATCACAACAAGAAGTGGGGGATGGTGTGTGGTACCAATTTTGGCCAGAAGGAGGCGAAAGCAGTGTGTCGACAGTTAGGATACAGAGATCTGAGCCAAGTGAGGTTCAGCAGGCAGTGGACTACGAGGTACGGCCCCCAGCCGATTCTCTTGCCAACTGTGAGTAGTTGTTCTTTTTTTCTTAATGAAAGACTCTCGATGTAATAACGAGCCTCCAGAGACACTCATGGAGACATTCTTGATCTATGCAATTAAAAAGAGCTGTATATTGATGGAGACTACATACATATCATCTGCTGTTATATTGTTACATGTGTATTACATACAGTGCCGCCTGTAAGTAAGTGAAACGCATGACATTGTGCCATTGCATCAATGCTAAACATCCTCAGCCAAACTGCTTGTGGAGGCATGAATTTTCATCGGATGAAAGGGAAACAAAGTGGGTCATAAAGGCCGATGTGTGAGGCAAGTGGGATAAAAATAGCAGCATATTTTCTTCGCTGTAGTCGGAGTTAGGTATGGGTCAAAGTCTTTGATAAGTAAGTGAACCACCCTTCCCTATGTTTTAACATTGGACTTGTGTTTCACTTACTTATCAAAGACTTTGACCCATACCTAACTCCAACTACAGCAAAGAAAATGGGCTGCTATTTTTATCCCACATGCCGCACATATCGGCCTTTATGACACAAAATGTTTTCCTCTCATCGGATGAGAATTCGACCTTCCAGAAGCATTTTGGTTAAGGATGTTTAACATTGATGCAATGTCACAATATCATGCGTTTCACTTACTTACAGGCGGCACTGTATGCATTTAATGTATTTTTATTGAATACACAAAATGCAAAAAATATAAATATATATATATATAATTTAATGCTTATTGAAATTAATATTTCGAATAAGAAACTACAATTTTCATTATACAGCTTTCACTTGCTGTAAGTCAGTGATTTGCAATAGCACCACAAACTCTGAACAGTATCAGATCAAGAAGTCTATAGATTCTGCTTGTGTGTCAAATGTAAAAATTAAAGGCTAGCATGACATTTTTGAGATGACATGACATTCACTTCTGTTTTGGTGAAGAAATGTCTGACAGACAAATTTTACTTTCTGAATGACCCGTGTTTTCAGTGTAGTTAGAATTAGTGCCATATAGGCCTATAAATATAATATTCTATTTGTCATTTGTGGGAAGTTTGAAATTGGTGATTTAATATTGATTGTCTTGACAAGGAATAACTATATTTTTATTTTCTTGTTTATCTTGCAGATTTGGCTGGACAATGTGCAATGCCCAGAAGGCGCCACCAGTCTTGTGAGTTGCACTCACAGGCCACTAGGGGAACGCAGCTGCCAACCAGAGGATGCCGTTTATGTGACTTGCTTAAGTAAGGGAAATTTTTGTGTTTTATGCCTCGGCAGCACCTTATTGGGCTGTATATCGAAGTCATGGGAAATAATTAACTAGAAATATCAAGTGAAGCCCAAAGTAAAAGTTAATACATACAGAACTAGAAGAGGTGGTACAAAGATCAGGATATTGCATAGAAATGTGACAGAGTTACTTTTGAAATGCCGAAGGTTTGCAGCAAAGCATGCTGGACATTTTAGAGAATATGCGAGGCATCCTACCATATGACCACAAACGTAAAACATTGTTTTATAATATTTTGATTGCATAGATGTCATATGTACATGTATCCAGTAAAAAAGTATTTAAACATATTATTTTATTGTTGTTCTGAACTTTTCTATCCATCAACCATGTTATTACAAAAAGGACATCAAAAAATAAAGTTAATCTAATCCAATCTAATCTAATCTACTATTTTCTATATCCTTTACAGGTCGGACTCCAATGCCGTGTAAATATGATCTTCTTATTTTCTATCTAAATTGGCAAGCATGGCAGTTAGGATTGATGATGCCTGCAAAGTAGTAGTCACATCAATTCTTCACTGTATCTGCCTTTTCGGTTGGGGGAGGCAAGCTGTGGGGTTTTTATGGAAAAAAAGTTTGTTCCACACGTGAAAGTTAAAAATAAGTTGAACTTAGCTGCAGATACCTTATGTTAGATGTGAGAATAGAACACTGTCCTGGCTTCATGCAAGAAATGAAAAAAAATGGCCAGGAGGCAAAACTCACAAAATGGCTCATTTGGTCTTTTGGGGAAATTAATTTAGATTGTATACATTGAACTAATTTTGGTTGAGCAGTTAAAAGCCAAGGGTGCACAATTTATCGTCCAAACAACTTGTTGAGAAATTAGGATGGTTCTCTGAAATTGGTGAAATGAAATTTAGTGTGTCGATTATGTGAAAGCTTCAATATAAATATTCCATATAATTTAAATGTCTTTTCAGGCTCCATAGAGTTGGAAAAACTCGATCCTTGTAAGTCTTTTTTCAAAATGTTATTTCTATTTCTTTAAACCATTTTTATTACTCACAGTCTGTGAGTTAAAGACAATGACTCATACCTTCTCTGATATAAAATAATTTTTATTTGTAATTTGTTTTTCCAATGAAAAAAACTAGTATAGTATTTCTCAGCTATAGCAGTAAAACAATTGAGATTTATTGTGAATTATATTGTTAGGGACCGTTCAGAATTTATGACTGGCAGGTGGGAGTTTTGCCTGAGGGGGTACTAAATTTTCACACGTATCTCAAGGGGGGTATTCATTTTTGACAACATGTCCAGGGGGGGGTAAGAAATTAAAAAAAAAACAAAGATGTTATAAAACACACATACACTAGGTTTATACGCGCTTTTTTCCGCAGAAAAGTCCGCAATTTGTACACGTGACTGTCCAAGGCCACATGTATAACAGTATATATGTGTGTATTGCTTTATGTCGAGACAGGGGGTACTAAAAATACACATGAAACCCAAGGGTGGGGTACTAAAAATCCGCATGCAACTCAAGGGGGGGTATCAATTTTTTACAGGAAGTTCTGGCAAAACTCCCACCCCCCTACACTGGCCTCCAGTCATAAATTCTGAACGGTCCCTTATGTCTTGAATTATTGATACTTTGTACCCAATCCATTATTTTGCAGTACCCCTCGAGCAACAAGAAGGTTAGTATGCAAATGATAATATACAGATGGAATCTATATTCAAGTATTTTATGTTCTATTGAATAAAAATTGATTCCAAAAAAAACCAGAACACAAAACGAATAACTTGGACCTTTAGTCAAACGTAAATGCAATATATTCTCAAGATTATAAGAGTACAAATTTCAATGTGAGCGCAAATGTCCTCACAATTTTCTGTGTGAATTATATGTATTAATTTTTTCCATCCTATTTTCAATTTGAGCATCACGGTGATTCAAATTGCATGAAAAAAAAATTACATTTTGAATGGTACGCCTCAAATTGTTCCACAAATTATGAAGTTTACATTATAATTAAGTTATTTCAAGACACTAGCTAATCTAATCTACTTAAAAAAATCCAGGTTGGTTTTGCATTGAAATTTGGTTTTTCAAAAAACCATTTTGAATCTAAAAAACCAATTTTGTCTGAATTTTTTTAGAGCGTATGACAAAGTGAACATGAATTTTTATCTGCAGATGGAATGTGGAGAATTGCGGATCCGAAGGATGCTGAAATTTAATCTCTGAATTGGTCTGCACGAGCAGCCGAAAAAGCTGCATTGGATACCGACGCATGCAGCGCTAGGCCTATCTTTTCACACAGTTAGACAGACAGTTTATTATTTATCTTATTCGAACACACATATTTTTTAATTAAGTTTTTTTATACTTAAAAGAACTTTAGCTTACCTGTGTCATATCATTACAACTTATAAATTGTATGTATTAAATTCTGTGAAAGTAGCTTTACGCTGGTTTTGGTCATTATGAAAACTGTGCAGACATTTTATAGGAATTTCATTTCTATTCTGCCATTAAATAGTTTAGCATGTCATTATTCATGTTATTTAAACTTTGAAGAGTAAACATGGCTGCAGTGCAATGCAATGCTGTTTCAATTGACTGCTGTGGGTTTTCAATATGTGCAATGTGGTATAAAAGATGGGGGAAGGGTTAGGGTTAGTGGCAGCATGCTAGCCTGCCAACTGCTGGGCCCAGGGTTCAAATCCAGCTCTTTCCGGGTCACCTATGCCTACGTTGGACGACTAATTCAATCATCCTTCGCCTCATTTCCGTGTCCTCCTCCTGTCCTGGTTAGCCTATCAAGTGCATAATACGGGACGT
The DNA here is from genome assembly GCA_026936325.1 of Platynereis dumerilii. NCBI lineage: Eukaryota > Metazoa > Annelida > Polychaeta > Phyllodocida > Nereididae > Platynereis > Platynereis dumerilii. The sequence goes on from JAPTHN010000021.1 coordinate 3,144,784, forward strand.
AAATTCCCAATCATCTAACCATCCATTGTGTGGTATGAAAGACAACCCCAACATGTTTGGTATCGTTAGATTCTTATAAAAGAAATAATGTATATAATGTCACTGAACATTGACAATAAAAATGTGCAAAAAATCGTTTTCAGCCGACAATTTAAACAATGAAAGAGAATTCAACCACAAAATTCAAAATTTGCTCTGGAGTGAGGTTGCACAAATCCAGGAAATCATGGGGTGTCATTGGGAGGGGGGACCAGAAACGTTTTTGCAACTTTTCGATTGTTCGCAGGAATCTTGGCAAACTATAGTACTGAAACGGAAGCCACTGCATATAATTTGTCCAGACAGTCCAGACAGCCCAGCCTAGAAAATTATAAACTAAAAATTTACCAGTCTAATAAAAAGAGCAGCAAGATACAAGCAAGTCACACCAGGAGTCCTTCGTCTTTTCAAATGCGTGACAACACGCCATCTATTGGTAGCTATCGAAATCTTCACAACAATTATTTCTGCAATCTCCACTTGCAGCTAGTTGTGACTTGTGTTTAGTATTTTTCTTTAGCCAAAAAGAACTACGGATCTTCATGATAAAGAAAGATGGAAAGTTTTCAAAGGTAAGACTTCTTTGGCTAAAATAAGAGACTCGGAGTGTTGTAAATGACAAATTTCCATAAATTAAGTAAGTTAAGACTATTTTATTAATTTTTGAAAGGCTCCGCTCAAGGTCCCTGGTTCGATTCTCAGCCAGTGAACACTTTTAAAATGGAGCTTCATGGGCATTTTCCGTAAAAGAGCCTTTTAATTGCTGGGTCCCATTTGCTTTCCCAGTTCTAGCCAGGCCACCGGTCTTGTTTAAATCACCCTGTGTCTCATTGTATAAAGAAAAACACTCTTTATCAATTGGCATAATCTGTTTAATGGAAAGGATATCCAACATACGTAGAAATTCCTCAAATGGAATTTCGGAACAAAGTATTTACTTTTTGGTAAACTGGACTAGCGTAACATTAGTTAAGTAAAAATTCTTACAAACACAAATATCTGTTCAGTTTCGTGATAAACACTTCCGGCTGATGTTTTTAACTGAAAATAATCAATAAATTTGAATAGAATTAAATTCATAACAATTAGCTGTTGTGGAAATTAATCGAAAGGAAATCATTTTATACAATTTCCAATATTGAAGGCTAACAACTTCTTTTTCTAAGGAACATCCCCTTCCAGCTGAGTTATCAATCAAATGACACAGAACAATCAGAAACATCCTTGGGAATTGTTGAATTGTATTGACTTTATTCAAAGTAATTGTTACATGAATCAGGCTCAAAAGTGAAAATTAGTTTACACGAGAGCATGTCATGACAGCAGCCGCTGCTGTCATGACATGCTCTCGTGTAAACTAATTTTCACTTTTTAATTTTTTCTTTTTGCCAGTTTGTTTTGGTTCCATTTAATATTTCATTGTCAAGGATCTATTTTTCAATAAGATTAGATATATTAATTATGTCATTGTTTTTACTTTCTGTACACTGCATGTGTGTGCCTTCAAAATTCTGCGCCTAACAATTAACTGAATTCTCTGAATTCTATGCTTTAATTTGACCAACTGCACGGACCGGATGTCTCTGCCAGCATTGCTCCTTTACTCGGTTAGCAATATTATGTTGTCGTGAAATTATGCACTGGCTGTGGCAAGCATACAATCAATTTCTTGCATCCTGCAAATTCTGCAATCAGTGAGGACGTACATGGCAAAATTGTCTGTGTTGTAATTTGCCAAATGGTTGACTTCCTGGACTAAAATTATGTTGATGGACCTAGTGGTTGGCTTTATTAGGCAAGCTCATTAGTTGATTGTATGAATGGTTTGCTGGTTGATTAGTTGGTTGATTGGTGTTTTGATGGGTTTGTGTCTTTTGCTTGATTGGTGTGTTTAATGATGTGGTTTTTTGCTTGTGATAAATTTGTGAGTGTATCTTGTTGGGTTAGAGACACAGAGGTTGTGTGGTTGGAGGGTTTTGTTGATACAATGACACACTTTTGTGACACATCATTGCTAACTTCAGAAAGGTCAATCCATAAAGAAAGGATATCAACAACTTTGAAATAATACTACAATTCAATAAACCAGCTTCTGAATGACTCCTTGATATTTGACAATGCTTCTTTCCCATTGACCTTAATAACTCAGAGCATCACCTTGACTTATTAGTTGATTGATTAATTGATTGATTAATTGGTTATTAATTGAATGATCGAATGACTGATTTAGAGGCTGAGCCAAAAGGAATGACAAGAAGCAGGAGCTACCTGCAACACAAAGAATTACAGAGGGGAACACAGTATATTAATATAAGTGAATTGCCATTGGTTTTTGAATACTTTAATGTAAATGGTAAATACTGGACATAGCCAGACTACGAAGCCATTAAATTAAATTTTGTCAGTGATACAGCAAATATTGGCTCATTTTCAAGGTGATGGACGACTTATAAAGTTTTATAGCCAATGTGTTATATCTGAACCTCATGTGCAACTGAAAAAACAATAATATATCAGATTAAATAACACATATACTCGTTAGGATATAATATGTGTCTGTTTATAATTGTGCCAGACTCTCAGACTGAGTCTTCTTGCTTTTCATCTTCAGAAAGCTTTCATCATTACTGGATTATTCACGACAATGGAATTTTTTTGGAATTCTGAAAAATGATCCCTTTTAAAATCTCGATATATAATCGCGGGTGTTGCTTTTGCTGCCTTGAGCTTTTCATCGCTCCTCGACAATTTGTTTGCCACCGAAGATTCCCTTTGCACCTTTTTTATTTTTCAAATTGGCAATATCATGAATACATATGTCTATTGTATATTACTATTATTTGTATCAGCAAACAAATAAATGAGTCTAAGTCTGAGAAGCGAGGATTCTCCGCAAAGGGCACACTGGCACAATTTCTGGTCCCATAGCAAGTTAGGTACATTGCCCCCCTCCCCCATGTACATTATTGTGTGGAAATAGTTTACTGCACACTACAGAAAATGTGAAGACTGGAGGGCAATACGGGGCCAATTAAAATGAGGCCCTATCGTAAAAGTTGTTTTTTCGCATCTCGAATGCCCGAGTAGTTGTGCCCATGGCATCTGCCACTTTGTCAAATGGGCCAGTCCACCCCTGCGACTAATGCCTATTTCTCACGACGACGTAACAGGGCTTTCTTGTTGCGGCGCTTCTTACTTTTCCAGGAAAGTAGGAGGTGGTTAAACTACATTCAACAATTCGGCGACGATAATTTCGTCTACGGCGCATCTTAAACTTCCTCGCCAAAAGTTCCTAGAAATCACGTGACCGTTTGGTGAAGCAAGAACTTGCTTCACGGAAGATTCAACCTGTTGAATCTTTACGAAGCAAGAAGTCATGATGCAAAAGACCTGAAAGACCCCCAAAGTGCTTGGGCGAAGGTAGAGACAGCTTGGGCGAAGGTAGAGACAGCTTGGGCGAAGCTAGAGAGTGCTTGGGCCAGTGGCGTCCCTATGGGGGGCACGGGGGGGCACGTGCCCCCCATATTGGACATGTGCCCCCCCCAGGTGCCCCCCCATATGAACTTTCCAACCTTGGCTAAAATATACTATTAGTATCATGGGTGCCCCCCAGAGAATCGCGTGCCCCCCCAGGTGCCCCCCCGCTCGAGACCCCCTTGTTACGCCACTGGCTTGGGCGAGGCTATTTATCATTGATTCAATACAACTTCGGCGACGCAACAGCACAACTCGCCTTCGCAAACAAGCTGTTGACACGCCGAAACAGCTATTTGCCTCACCGTAACAGGTATTTGCTGGGCGTAATTGAATATTTTGACGAGGCAAGAGGGTGCTTGGGCGAAGCAAGAGGCTCCTTGGGCGAGGCTAGTTTAACATTGAAGCAATGGAACTTCACCGAAGCTCCTGCCAACTCGCCGACACAGTCCTGCTCCTCTTTGGGGGTTGCTACGGTTCCAATTACGAGCGATTCGGCGTAGAAAACGAGTGCCTCGTCGTCCTAGGATCCATCCACGACAATGTATAACCTCTAATTGATTATATAATTGTCCAAAAATGATTTGAAACGCCGAAATGTGGCTTCCTGGCACCTAGACAGCTTCGTCGTCACTTAACCACTGTCGTGAGAACTAGGCATAAGACTCCACACATTCCATTGACTGGATAATTGTATAATGGAAAACTTCTTAAACTTCAAAGAAAAATATTGATTCTAAATAAAGAACTGTTTCTCAAAACTTAGAAACACTTAAGCTCCCCCGAGATCCTCCCCATTTCCATCACTGCCTCAAACTACCACATGATGATCATCAACCAATGATTTATGTAGGTTAACTACCACCAAAAGTTATTTTTGGCTGTAGAAACTATCTACCACACCTAAGTGTTGGTGATTACAGGTAAAATGTTACAAAATGACAAGCTGTCAATTATTACAGTAGACGGACTTCTAGTGTTTACATGCAATACACTTCTGGGCTGTTACTGACATCACAGCCCTATCCCTGCCATGTTAAGTGACCATAACTTTGATACCTCATAAACGTGTGACTGACTCATAGCCCATACATACCATGTTGTGTGATAGGTGTCATAGCATTCACCAGTGACCTCACTCCTGTCTCTCTGAGTAATAGGCCTGCAATCAACAGAGCTTGACCACTGTCAATGCTACTGATCCCAAACTGAGCTGGGAGTCTGCTGCTCCTGGCCATCCTGACCACAAGTGCTTCATTTTAGCGAAGTTATAACAAACCGATTAATCTTCCTCTTGTGTGACAAACAGAATTCACAGTTTGAGATATTCAAAGCATTTGTATCTATGTTTGAATGTTTAATTGTTGTCTGTTTGTTGTTCCAAATATTTCTTTGAGGAAAAACACAAACAATTATCTAAATTGTAGATATTTCAGGCCAGAAAAAGCTGTGAAGGATTAGAATACTTCAGAATTTTATTGAACTTGTTGGCAGGGCAAGTGTAAACGAGCTATGGAGGGATGCCCCTGGCTTTCTTGTGTAACTCCCTTGTTCATCAAACAGGTTGCTACATTTGATATACACAAAAACCCTGCTTAGACACAAGCATGCATATAATTCTGTCGCACTTCTGCCATGATTTATAACTCACTATCGCAATTCAGATGGATAAGCTTTCATGTTGACTGACTGTGTCAACAGCACATCTTTCATGAAGAGAGCAATGATTATTGTCCAATGGGTCAGATTTATGACTCAATGACTGCACTTCATATGACATCTGTTCTACTGCCCATTCACTTATCATTGCTCTGATACACGTCACTGAGCCAGATGTTGGTCACTGCTGCATCTATACATGTCATTAGAATTCCTATGAGTCAGTGAAAGAGCCACCAGTTTCAATTGTAAAGATTGAAGCAACAGCTTTAGTGACCTCATTGTTACTCTGAAACCAGTCACTTGTAAGCACTCGAAGTTTGTCTACTGTAACAGTATTGTTGCGCCAAAATACAACGATTGGTATGAGCCAAGCTGAAGCATTACATATATATAGGCTAAACAGATTCACAATAAAGGTTTTCACTTGGCAATATCGCTTATCATACAATTGAGGCAATCCCTTATTAATTAATTTTGAATGATGGGTAATGTATGGCATTATGATTGTGGTTTTGTGTTTCATATATTTTTACAGTACAGTGTTGGCCCTATGCAGCAAAAAAAAAATAATGGCACTTATTGGAGGTTTGCCCTCCTTACAAATTGCAAAGAAATTTTGTATCGCTTTTCAATCATACTTATGCATGATCCAGGGGTCTACAATTCTACACACTTGCACTATGAGCATTGTAGATGCGAGAAAGTGTTCCATTTGCTCAACTGGGATTGTCTATTTCTTTATTTTTCCACTAATTCATCTGCCACCTGAAGCAGCTCTCACACAAATGGCTCTCTGATCATGTTTACCTTAGCAACCAATCACCATCAGCGCCATCTTGTGTATATTGGTGAAGAGTCCCCAAATGGGTGCTTAATATTATTCTGGTCAATTGACCAAGCTATTCTTTCAAGACTCTCTTTCTCTGTCAAATGTATTTAACTGTTCAATTGGATTGGCAAATATGTTTGACACTTCTTTGACACTACTCAAAATAGCAATTAGCAACTGATGGCAATTAATACTCTTGACACATTCATAGATAGATAGAAAGAAAGATGATAGATAAGGGGGTGCCTCCTGGGGGTAGTCCTAGGGGGTGTCCCTTCAGGGTGAGGATACCCCAATGGGGTGTAATGTTGCCAATGGGTGTAATGTTGCCAATGGGTGAAATGTTGCAAATGGGTGTAATGTTGCCAATGGTCTAATGTTGCTAACTGATCTAATGTTGCCAATGGGTGTAACATTGCCAATGAGTGTAACGTTGCCAATGAGTGTAATGTTGCCAATGGTGTACGTTGCCAAGGTTATAATGTTGCCAATGGGTATAATGTTGCTAATGGGTGTTATGTTGCCAATGGGTGTAATGTTGCCAATGGATGTAATGTTGCCAATGGTGTAATGTTGCCAATGGGTGTAATGTTGCCAATGGGTGTAATATTGCCAATGGGTGTAATGTTGCAAATGGGTGTAATGTTGCCAATGGGTGTAATGTTGCCAATTGGTGTAATGTTGCCAATGGGTGTAATGTTGCAAATGGGTGTAATGTTGCCAATGGTGTAATGTTGCCAGTGGGTGTAATGTTGCCAATGGGTGTAATGTTGCCAATGGGTGTAATGTTGGCAATGGGTGTAATGTTGCCAATGGATGTAATGATGCCAATGGGTGTAATGTTGCCAATGGGTGTAATGTTGCCAATGGTGTATTGTTACCAATGGGTGTAATGTTGCCAATGGGTGTAATGTTGCCAATGGGTGTAATGTTGCCAGTGGGTGTAATGTTGCCAATGGGTATAATGTTGCCAATGGGTGTAATGATGCCAATGGGTGTAATGTTGCAAATGGGTGTAATGTTGCCAATGGTCTAATGTTGCCAATTGGTGTAATGTTGCCAATTGGTGTAATGTTGCCAATGGGTGTAACGTTGCCAATGGGTGTAACGTTGCCAATGGGTGTAACGTTGCCAATGGATATAATGTTGCCAATGGGTGTAATGTTGCCAATGGTGTAATGTTGCCAATGGTTATAATGTTGCCTATGGGTATAATGTTGCTAATGGGTGTAATGTTGCCAATGGTGTAATGTTGCCAATGGGTGAAATGTTCCAATGGGTGTAATGTTGTCTATGGGTGTAATGTTGCCAATGGTGTAATGTTGTAAATGGTGTTATGCCAATGGATGGAATGTCATGAATTGTTGTAATGTTGCTAATGGTATAATGTTGCCTATGGGTGTAATGTTGCAAATGGGTGTAATGTTACATATTGGTGTAATGTTGCCAATGGTGTAATGTTACCTATGGGTGTAATGTTACCTGTTGCCAGTGGGTGTAATGTTGCCAGTGGGTGTAATGTTGCCAATTGATGTAATGTTGCAAATGGGTGTAATGTTGCCAATGGTGTAATGTTGCCTATGGGTGTAATGTTGCAAATGGGTGTAATGTTGCCAATGGTGTAATGTTGCCCGTGGGTGTAATGTTGGCAATGGGTGTAATGTTGCCTATGGGTGTAATGTTGCAAATGGGTGTAATGTTGCCAATGGTGTAATGTTGCCAGTGGGTGTAATATTGCCAATGGGTGTAATGATGCAAATGGGTGTAATATTGCCAATGGGTGTATTGTTGCCATATGGTGTAATGTTGCCAATGGGTGTAATGTTGCCAATGGGTGAAATGTTGCAAATGGTGTAATGTTGCCAATGGGTGTAATGCTGCCAATGGGTGTAATGTTGCAAATGGGTGTAATGCTGCCAATGGTTTATTGTTGCCAATGGGTGTTATGTTGCCATACGGTGTAATGTTGCCAATGGGTATAATGTTGCCAATGGTGTAATGTTGCCAATGGGTGTAATGTTGCAAATGGGTGTAATGTTGCCAATGGTCTAATGTTGCCAATTGGTGTAATGTTGCCAATTGGTGTAATGTTGCCAATGGGTGTAACGTTGCCAATGGGTGTAACGTTGCCAATGGGTGTAACGTTGCCAATGGATATAATGTTGCCAATGGGTGTAATGTTGCCAATGGTGTAATGTTGCCAATGGTTATAATGTTGCCTATGGGTATAATGTTGCTAATGGGTGTAATGTTGCCAATGGTGTAATGTTGCCAATGGGTGAAATGTTGCCAATGGGTGAAATGTTCCAATGGGTGTAATGTTGTCTATGGGTGTAATGTTGCCAATGGTGTAATGTTGTAAATGGTGTTATGCCAATGGATGGAATGTCATGAATTGTTGTAATGTTGCTAATGGTATAATGTTGCCTATGGGTGTAATGTTGCAAATGGGTGTAATGTTACATATTGGTGTAATGTTGCCAATGGTGTAATGTTACCTATGGGTGTAATGTTACCTGTTGCCAGTGGGTGTAATGTTGCCAGTGGGTGTAATGTTGCCAATTGATGTAATGTTGCAAATGGGTGTAATGTTGCCAATGGTGTAATGTTGCCTATGGGTGTAATGTTGCAAATGGGTGTAATGTTGCCAATGGTGTAATGTTGCCCGTGGGTGTAATGTTGGCAATGGGTGTAATGTTGCCTATGGGTGTAATGTTGCAAATGGGTGTAATGTTGCCAATGGTGTAATGTTGCCAGTGGGTGTAATATTGCCAATGGGTGTAATGATGCAAATGGGTGTAATATTGCCAATGGGTGTATTGTTGCCATATGGTGTAATGTTGCCAATGGGTGTAATGTTGCCAATGGGTGAAATGTTGCAAATTGTGTAATGTTGCCAATGGGTGTAATGCTGCCAATGGGTGTAATGTTGCAAATGGGTGTAATGCTGCCAATGGTTTATTGTTGCCAATGGGTGTTATGTTGCCATACGGTGTAATGTTGCCAATGGGTATAATGTTGCCAATGGTGTAACGTTGCTAATGGTATAATGTTGCCTATGGGTGTAATGTTGCAAATGGGTGTAATGTTGCAAATGGGTGTAATGTTGTAAATGGGTGTAATGTTACAAATGGGTGTAATGTTACATATTGGTGTAATATTGCCAATGGTGTAACCTATGGGTGTAATGTTACCTGTTGCTATACGGTGTAATGTTGCCAGTGGGTTTAATGTTGCCAATGGGTGTAATGTTGCCAATGGGTGTAATGTTGCCAATATGTTAAATAAATAAATAGATTTTGCTTATAATTCAGTGAATGTGGCTTATGGTTAAGGCTATTTCCAATGCTTCGGCTCTGCTTCTGTGTATTTCTTTTCACTTCTAAGAATATATGTTAGACAACTTATTTCATCTGTGAATTTTTGCACTTGGTGGTTCTAGCCCTGGCAATCGTTCCAATTCATTAGTTTTATCACCCTCGCAAGCCAAGGTATCAAGGATGTAGTTTTATGAAAACCCAAAAACGTACAAACATTGGCAAACCTCCAATTGCTCGATTTGCTTGCGATCGAAATTTCTAGTTTATTTGCCAAATCAAGTGCGTTGTGTCTCATAAGTACAGGACCCTGGGTACAGGACATAAAGCTCAATCATCTATCCAACCATTGTTATCATAGAAAGTTTACAAAACTAGTTACAGTCCACTGTATCCACTATTCAGCAGTAACTTTGAAATGATTAACTCTACTTATTGCTTGTGTATATGTCATGCAAAATATGCCAGGTATTATCTGTATACCTACAGACTACAGTGGTACCTGCATTATAAGACACCCTGTTGTAAGACCGACTTGCCTTCCTCCTGCACTAAGTAGTATTTTTAGTGCATTTTGCAACTAGACAAGAGACTGCACCCCCATCAGCGATCTCGCGTGACAGCAGAAGGGGCGGTCTTAAAATATAGGGACCTCTGCATTGACTCTTTTCTCATGAATTGGCTTTTCTAACATATTCTTTATAAGTTTATTATAATTTTATTATAAAATCTCCCATGCTAGTTACACAACGATCCATGCATCAGCTGAACATCATAAATTGACTTTCTAACATATCCTTTATAAGTTTAAAGGAAAATCTCCCATGAAAGTTATACAACGATCCACGCATCAGCTGAACATCATAAAATGGCAGCCAAGTCTTTGATGTCTCAGTGGCCTGTGATGTCATGACCTTACTCATCATTAGTTATGAGTGCCAAAGGAACTTCTGCTTGATTTCATAACAACTTCACACAGTTATTGCTCTATACTTAGTGGTTATGACAGGATTATTGATCTGATTCAGTCCCACGCTATATTCGATGCATATGAGTAGGATAGAGGATTCGCTAGAGACATTTTTGGGCCACACACCTGGTTTCTAAGGCAACTGTTTGTCAATATGACCATACTAGTGTATATCTCCATGCTAGCGGCTTAGGCCTTAGTGTAGGTCTCCATAGACCAAGTGTAAGTAATTTATATATGTATGTACTTCTATGTAAAAATGAAGTCAAAATTGGGAAATAATGACAAATCGCAAAATCACAGAAACCAACAATGAAAGCATATATAGACAAATTTCACATTTGCATACATGTATTCTGGCATTCTGAATAATTTTTTACTGAATTTCTGAGCTTAAAAATTCATATACCTGGTGGTCGTGCCTAGTTTCAAACTTGCTAATGCCATTAAATGTCTATGCAAGAATTATACCAAATCAGCTCCATCCATGTTTTGCTCAAAATAGACTAATTATTTCATTAAGTCCCACTCAATACATAAGCAAGGCGTTCTAAATAGAATGTAAACCATGTGATTCCATTTTGAATAGATCATTGTGTAGAAATAATCAACATGCACAAAATTACTTCATAAATATCTCATGGAATGTACCTGTAGTTACTGGGCCCAGGTCATTTTGATTAAATAATCAACGATTTTTTGTAATTTGGATTAGATATTTATAAATTATTCATTTACCTCAAGGCTAGACTTGTATGTTGTTACCAATGATTCCATCTATGATAAATTGATTAAACCTTGCCAGTTTCGGAAATACCAACTTTTGTCCAAATTAAGGTTGTTTTACTGTGATAACAGTGTGTCTGGCCCGGCGTATTTTATATTTCGTAGGACGAAAAAAAAAGAAGGTGAAATCTAAATTTTTTATAATTTCCATTTGATAAGAATTGTGTGTATGCCCTATTTTTTTCCTGTCGGCAAAAAATCTATTATGTCGACAGGTCGGCGAAGCTAAGAATCACTTATGTGCTGCGTAAAGACTTCAATTATCGACTTTATCAAATCTCCAATATGGTACTATGCCAACATCTAAAAACTTTAAATGAGACAAAGGCTTGATTTTGTACTTTAATTGATTTATCTTGGCAGTAGAGTTTAGAGTTGCAAAGATAAAACTCGCCGTGATCAATCATTGTGTACCAATGTGCCATCAAGTTTTCAGCTGTAGTTTCAAGTACCAGATTTGTTGTATCACCAAAGAGGTCCTGTACTTAAGTCTAAGATCCCAAAGGCTCTTAGGGGCCGACCAGATGATCTTTGGGGGGGGGGGCTATGGATATTTGGTGACACTGAAAAAAAAAGTTTGTTCAGCAGATGGAAATAAAAAAAAAGTTTGTTTCCACCTGCAGCTAGGGTACCATAATGTTAAAATTTCGATAAAAAAGTTTGTTGCGAGTGCGCATGCGAAAAAATTGTTCGTCGACGCACCGCGAACGAAAAAAAAAGTTCGTCCCGGGGGTAAAGTCCATAGCCCCCTCCCCAACTATTGTCTGGTTGGCCCCTTATGGTAAGAGGTCAAATTGCACTCCTACCACCCCCAAGATACTATACATGTGGATATTCCAAGCAGCGCCCTGTTGATATACCATTTGTTTCATCAGAGACTTTGCATGCCCGTCAGATTTGCCCAAATATCTACAGTGATGGTTTACCTTTGGCTCCAAAAAGGGCCTGGGTATTATTATTTGGGTAAAGTTTTTTATGAAATGGGTATAAGCTGTATTGAAAATTGATACATAAGCTGGTGGGAAAGGTGATAAAGTATGACAAAGATGCCACCTTACATACTTAATATGAACTACTGGAAAAGTACAATATGGTTTCCTCTATAAAAGCCCAATGTTCGAAATCCTAAATTCTTCAATTTCTCAATATTGATAGATTTCAGTTATACATGTGAACCTCACTGAGGCCCTGAGGGTCAATCACAATCTGCTTTTGAGTTTTTCGTCGTACAGTTGAAGGTTCACTCATTGTGCACAGTCTCTCACAGTTTAATCAATCAACTCCTGAGTCAAGGATGCTCTTGTTTAAACGTGCACTCATAGCGGACTGTGTAGTTGAATTGTGGCATATCAAATATCAAAGAAATAATTTTCTCTGTGAAGTTGACCCTTTTGGAATGTGACTTTCTCGTGTTAAAGAAGATTACATGCTCCGTAGGTGCTCAATAGAGTCAATAGTTCTGTTCCGTAGTGCACAATCGCTGCACACCTTTGCTTGGCTTACAGTGACATTGGTCCCTGCTTATAAGACCACCCCTTGTGCGGTCATGAAATGAAGTGGTGTCTCATGGCGGTCTGGTCTCTCCTCAGGGGCAAAATGCACTAAAACTACTACTTAGAGCGTCAGTAAGGCGGTTACATGAAGCAAGTTGGTCTTACAACAGGTGGTCTTAGAACACAGGTACCACTGTACTACTTTTTCACTCAAAAGTTTATGCTTGCAAATCTGGATGATCACCCTATCAGCAAACAATCTTGTAATGAAGCCATTTTCCCATTAAGAAGTCTCAAGCAAACCCCCAAAGGTTCAATAAAGTTCATACTTACAAGTTTGCCCTGTGTGGCCTGACTATCTACGACAGAGACAAGTTACAAAATAGATTGTTATGCCAGCCGCAACAAGTGCAATTACACAAGAACAGGACATTATACTTGCTGCTGGTACGAGTGCTTGTCACGAGAGCAGACATACATAGATAGACAGATAATAGATAGTACCATAGATAGATAGATAGATAGATAGATAGATAGATAGATAGATAGATAGATAGATAGATAGATAGATAGATAGATAGATAGATATAGAAGATCACATTTCTATTCATCATAACAAACAAAAAATCACAGATTTGTCATGAAAACTTCGGTTCATGTATTAATTCACAACAATGGTAGCAACTATCATTGTGGAAATTATAATTGAAAGGAAATAATTTTTAATTTTATGCAATTTCCAATATTGAAGGCTAACCTCTTCTATTTCTAAGGAACAATATCCCCTTCCAGCTGAGTTATCAATCAAATCACACAAAACAATCACAAATATCCTTGGGAATTGTGGAATTGTATTGACTTTATTTCAAGTAATTGTTACATGACTCAGGCTGCTGTCATGACATGTCCTCGTGTTAACTAATTTTCACTTTTTATCTTTTTCTTTCTGTTAGTTTGTTTTGGTTTGATTTAATTTTTCATTGTCTAAGCAAGTGTCCTTTTCAAGGATCTGTTATTCCACGATTAGATACTGATTATGACATTAAACGGTTTTTGGCTTTTTGCTTGTTACTTTCTGTACAGTGCGCATCTTCTAAAATGAGCAACCTGATTTCTTAGAAAAATTAATAGCCCAAGATATAATAATTTATCTTTATCAGCTGGCAAATAGTATTTATCTACCAGCTTTGACCCTGTATTCAGTTACAGTCAACGAATGACGAGTTCTTGTTTTAAAATGCTTTTAGACATCAATGCCCTTACAACCGGCCCTATCCATTGCATTGAATTGAGCTGTCAATATGTCATTGAGTCACTTGTTGCCTCATTGATACTTAGTTGGTAATTTGTATTGATGGCATTGAAAGTATAGGATATGACGTCACTAGGATTAACATGGCATGGATCGTGATATGACCTCACAAGGAATATTTCAGTCCAATTCTATAAGCACTTCACAAATTTGTCTGTTGTAACAAGATGTTGTTATAAAGTTATGCGCTGGTTGTGGTAAGCAAAACAATCAATTTCTGGCATCCAGCGTGATTAGTTAATTAATTAGTTGCTTGATTATAGTTGGTTGATGTGTGTATTGACTGGCCTGTGTCTTTGTGATAGTCCGATCAATGGTGGATTTGGTTAGTTTGTCAGTATTTTGGTTGATTTTTGGGTGTAGGCCTATTCTATTTCTTGAGTCGATGTTGTTTGGTTGAGAATGTTTTTTTTTATACATTGACACATTTTGTGACAAATCATTGCTATCTTCAGAAAGGTCAATCCATAAAGAAAGGAAATCAACAACTTTGAAATAATAATACAATTCAATAAACCAGCTTCTGAATGACTCTTTGATATTTGATAATGCTTCCCCGTTGACCTTAATAACTCAGAGCATCACCTTGACTTACTAATTGATTGATTAATTGATTGGCTGAGCCAAACATGCAGGAATAACAAGAAATTGGAGGCTGTCTGCAAGACAAAGAATTATAAATTGCAAATACAACACCTCATGCCATTTAAAGTTTTAAAATTAGAATTTATCTTAATGGGATAGTTTGTTGTACACTCTTAAAACAGATTGGTTGAATATACCAATATATTGGTTGAAAATAACCAATTTTATATGTTGAAATAGGACCAACCAATTCATTGGTTGCAGTCAACCAATCAAGATTGGGGGGTTGAGCTACCAACCAATTTGAATTGGTTAATCTCTCTTACTGTTTTTCAACACATGAAATTGGTTAAATATTAACTTTAATAATTGGTTGAATGAAAGAACCTTATTGGTTCATAGGAATGGGATTATAGTTAGTCAACCTCACGGTCCTAGGACAACCCCTCTGTAGAATTCAGTCTGACAGCTGTTATCAAATTGCCATGGTCCATGGCGTGCCTGATTGGCCTATATAGTATCTAGCGCAAAAATACAAGATGTAAAGCCATTGAACCCACATGATAAGGACCACACATAAATAAGTTGTTATTTCACTCATCATTTTTTTTTTCTTCGAGTTCTGAAAAGAGAAAAAAATTTATAGTGACAAAAAAAAAAGTTTATCATAGATAAAGACAGAGAGATGGAGAAAGCTTAGCTATCCACCAGGGAAACTGGAGATTACTCTAAAAATCAGTAGACTGTTCTTCCTTGTTTTACCAAGCAGTCTACAGTCCATTCACACCACTAAGATAATAAAATACACTTACCTTGCATAGAAATGTCACTGCAATTCTATATTAACTATTGGACATTCCTGTGGGATCTAGAACAATTGTATGTGAGTGACTGTTCAAGTTCTTGGTCACCATGGTTCTCCAACAAAATTTTTAGTCTACCTAATCTTTCACATTTTAAAAGCTATTCACTTAATATTTTTTTGGAAACAGTGTATCTATAATTATGTGACATATTGATTTAATTGACATGCCTGTGCATCCTGCAGGATTTTTATAATTTCAAAGTTACACACTAAACTTGACTTGACAGTGGATATAGATGGCGACACCTGGCTCTCTATTGCTCATGATTCTTCTGTTGTGAAGTGTTAAAAATTCCTTGGACAAACATGATATGAGCTCTGATCTTATTTATTACACTGCCTTGGAATTGTTGAATTTTTAAGTCAGCTGTGATGTGTAAGCTGGGATCATAGCATAAATTATCAGAATATATACTGTTTGTTTGTTGGCACAACTCAGTTATGCTTTGATTGTTGATAAGTTCAATGATTCCTTGCTGATCATTTACTCACTTGTTCATTTAAACTTCTGTGTACCACATCAACTTGAATAGATCCCCTCCCTCATCCTTTCTTTATTTTAGAGCTATGGACCTTTGTTTCATGCAGCTTTCATGAACGTTTTTACATACATGTACACTAGTACAGCCTTTCCTGGCTGTATTGAGGGCAGCCTTTATTTTAAGGGGCTTCTATTCTGCTGGGTAGAGGAGAGATACTTTATTCAAATAAATATGACGTAACCATTTTTCTGACAATTGGAGTTGGTTGAAAAGTTTTCAACCAATTCTAGTGGGTTGCCCTCAACCAGTCAAAATGTTAGTTTCAACCATAATAATTAATTATCTGGACGCCTCTGGCATCCAGATACTGTTGCACAACGCGCTACTTCCTGTCTTTTCGCGTGTTTTTCAGTTTCCTGTTGGCTGAACATTACACATAGTGATGTGCACAATAAACTCATCAAACTTACTTTATGTTGCACACACGTCATCCCAGTGGATCAGACTGATGCAGCAAACAGATAGTGGATAGATCTACAGATATCACCCGGTGAATTGGTCCTTAACACTGAGAATAGCTGAAAATCTGTGTTGCAATCATGGAAAATTGACTGGATTCTAAATAGGACAATGTACTAGAATGATAACTGATATACTGTCCCTATGGCACACCAGGGAGGGGGGACCAGTCTGCCAGAACCTGAGATGCTTCAGCGCACACCCGTCGTCAACACATGGTAGCCATCTAGCATGCAAAATACGCACTAATGCTATTGGTTGAGAGAGCCATATAGATTTGCAGGTGTTCAACAACTAGATCATTAGATTGAAACTAGCATGCATACAGGTCTAATGTTGAGTTTAGCTTATAGATCACAGGCCTCACAATCTGCACAAACCCCCATTCCCAAAGCCTACATTTATAACTATTAGCCTATATATAGGGGACTGGTGGGTGTCACAATGATTGTGTAGCTTGTGTTATAGATCCATGAAAAAATTCAATAATTTTATTTAGTCATTATTGGGATATAGGCCTACAATATCTATATCACACAGTGCCAGCTAACTGATGTAGTGCACTGATCTGAGTTTTTCCCAGCAGGTTGTAGTTTTCCCTAGCAGCTTGCAGTTTATATAATAAAATTGGATGCTGAATTTCTCAAAGCTATTACATATTAGAAAGGTATTGAATGACATATTCCTCTTCTACATGATAACAGAATTCTAGAATAGTACAGCTCATCTTCATGAAGCAAACACTCTTTTTCGATTTCAACAAGATCTTGGAAGTGTCATAAAGAAACAATTTAAAAGGGGGTTAAAGAGCCCTAAAGCTATTGACCAACTTGTGACCTACTTATGCTCAGACAGGATGAACTGTTTTACAACCATGGCCTCATTCACACCTCCTTCTGACATAAAGAATGGCTATTTGAGGAAGCAAACTACACTGGTCCATTTGTTTGACAATTTATAGAAACAAAATAAAAATAATTCTCCCATGATATATATATGTTTTAATAAAGTAAGGTGTAGTATACATAATCAAATAAAAGTTTTACTTAATTTGAAGTTTATTAACTTTATACAGTGTACTTTTAGTAAATGCATGACAATCATGGTATATGTAATCTGCATATGCCTATATATATACACATACACATACTGCAAGATTTTTTGGTCATTTGAAAGAGGTGTTAAAAGTGTGTCTGCTTCATGAAGATGACCTGTATCTACCTTAGCTTAAGATGTCCAAAGCAATGATGAGCTGTGGGTGTGTATCTCCTCTGTCAGCTTAACACAACTATGTCAAGTTGTTAAACACATAACTCCATCACCCATGGAAACTTATTCTATGCTGGCCAAATTTAACAAGAATCAATCAAAAAACTTCATGCATCGCTATGTAGCAATACATTTATTTCTTTCACTTAAGGCCCATTGGCCATTATGCCCTGATAACTTCTGACTACTGCTGTTATAATTCAGCCAACCAGACTGCCAGACCAATATTATGTTACAATGTTCAGGTCAATTATCAGCGTCCAGATATGCAAATTGCAATTTGCCTTCTAGTTGATTTTGCATCAACCAATTGATTGGTTGGTCTTTTCCCAAAAATTAACCAATCTGTTTTAAGAGTGTACATCATCAATTCATCATCTAGTCTGCAAAATATGTGATGAGCTGTCTCAATAGCTCTCAACCGACTGTATAAAGTCTGGTCTATATGCCTAATGTAGTATTATCAGTACCAAACATCAAACCCAACTGATCGTCAACCAATGAGATATGTAGGTTAACTACCACCAAATGTTATTTTTGTCTGTGTACTGATGATAATCGGATAATTACAGGTAAAATGTTGTAAAACGACAACCTATCAATTATTAATTATTGTGCCAAAATGCCATTTAATTATGTTATGTGTATGAACCAAGCTGAAGCATTAGATGCTGGCAAAGCAAATTCACAATAAAGGTTTTTACATGGCAAATGTGATACCACTCTCATACAATTGAGGCAATCTCGGTTAATTCATTCTGTATGATGGATAGTTTGGATACTGTATGGGCATTGTCATTTTGGTTTTGTGTTTCATATATCTTTTGTGGTGCAGTTTTATCGTTGAAGCAACATAATATAACAACAAGTTATTTAGTTACAACTCTCTTGCATTATTATTATAAACTAACGAACATAGTAACAATTTTTATTATAATTAATTAAGTTTACAGAAATTATTACAGTCAACTATGTAGCAGTCTATTCAAATCGATTGAATGCATTTGTTGCTTGTATATATATATGTCATGCTAAAATAAATCAGATTTTATTGATATTATTCACAATTCTATATACTTTTCCACAATTCTCTTCATAATTTCCACTAAATGATACTTTAGATGACAAAATCTCCCATGCAAGTTATGCAATGATCCACTCACCTGCCTAACGTTACAAATTGGCAGATATCTCTTTGGTGTTGTTGAAGCCTGTGAAGTTAATAAGGCCGCACATAATTGATCTTCAGCTTCTCGGATCCTCTCAAGGCACTTTTTCTAGGGTCGGTCGGTAGGACAAAAAAAAGGTGAAAAAAAAAATTTTTATAATGTCAAAAAAAAAAATTTTTTCGTCTGCAGAAAATCTATTGTGTCGGCAGGTCCGCGAAGCTTAGAATCAATTATTGTGTGGCCTAATATGACTTTCCCGATCATGAGTTATGACTGCATGCCAAAGGAATTTTTGCTTGATTTCATAACAACTTTGCACAGTTATTGCTCGGTACTTACTAGTTATGGCAGAATTATTGATCTTTTCAGTCTCACGCAATATTCCGATGCATTTCTAAAGTATAGAGAATTCTCTTCAGACATTTTTTGATAATAGGCCTCACACAGGCAGCCGTTTGTGAATGGGTCAAGATTTGGTAAGTCTGAAATTCTTGTCTCCATGTAATTCATGATGACAGGAAGGCATATGCAGGACCTCTTGTTGTCATTTTTCATAGACTAGGATATTAGCAAAACTTATATCACAAAAAATATGTGGCAGGTTACTTTTATCCCATCCAAAAATAGCATTGAAGTGGCCAACCCCCTGAAAATGGCCTGTCTCCACCAACATTTTCTTTGAAAGATCGCATCACAAAAACTAGTACAGGATCCTGATTAAATTAAACTCTTCCATACATTGAGACTTGACTATCACTCTTCTGAAATCTAGTTACCAATAGCTGAAATAATATTCTGTATAGTCTAAGAGTAAGAGGTTATTGTGTCAATGTCCCCAATATTGCATCACTAGCATCACACTGGATTTGTTTCTTAATAAAAAAGAAAGTGACACACATTCTGTGAGAAAACCTTGTGTCCAACGTTGTCTGAGAACCCTTGAAAATAACTGCACTATCTGTAGCTCTGAATAGTTCAGGTATACATACCAATATATTCGAGTGTTTCTGTTGGCATGTCAGTTGTCCTATCTTAATTTGTCATTAGCAAACGCCTTGCTGCTCTATTTTGACTGCATATTTCTGGGCCAGAATCACTGTGAACATGTTTCTGGTGTTCATAAGTCCATTGCATGCACATTTTCCCAGACTGCCAGTTTTGCACTGATCCCTACAAAGATTTTTACCCAAATTGTCATTAGCATCACACTGTCATTAGCATCATGACAAAAATGACTTATTGCCTTTACCGCACTAAAATTTTGTTGCAGGTGACTGGAGTTGAAATCAGTTGAATATATATTATCAATAGGCCTAAATGTTTCCATAGAATATTACATAACATTTTTGCATTTTCCCTGCATCTGACATGCTTTGTATGAAGTTTGATGCTTCTCTGAAACAACTAATCAAATATGGGGTGCCAATGACATCTTACCATTGTCTAGCATCTGAAATATGGTTCAGCAGTGACATTGGGAGTAGTGGTGAAATATCAGGGCTTTGGAGTCGGAGTCGGAGTCGGGAGTCGGAGTCGGAGTCGTGGAGTCGGAGGTTTTTGGGTGGAGTCGGAGTCGGAGTCGAACTTTGATTGTCAGGTGGAGTCGGAGTCGGAGTCGGAAATTAAATTGGTGACTCCTGACTCCGCAAGATAATTAATATAATTTGTAAAAACACAGTTACAAAAATATGAAATGTATTCCAAATTTTAAATAAAACTTCCTAAACAGGCATTCATGTACAAAATCCTATGGAAACTTTGTAGAATTACTTTTTCTCCCCTTTTAAACATGTAATATTTATGTGCAATAATGCCGATAAGCGTAGTCGGGAGTCGGAGTCGTAATTCAGGAGGCCCAAGGAGTCGGAGTCAGAGTCGCTTTTCAGAAAACCAAAGAGTCGGGAGTTGGAGTCGGTTCAATTATTGCCCGACTCCAAAGCCCTGGGGAGATCATCTTCGTTATTCAGAATCCCAACTATTGGTGGAAAGAGTATTTTTGTTTCTGTTCGTAAATTTCTGGTTCTAGAAAATGTTTTCTATTGGTTATAGAGACCTGAAATATGGTTTATTGTGTGCAGAGTAGCCACTTTCCCATACGTTGGTAATACATTCTTCAGCTCTAAGTGGTGCGGATTTCAAATTATAGGCGTGATGCTAGTGACACACATATTTGGTATTTTGATTGACAAAAATGCAGTATCTCAAAAATAATTGGTGCTAGAGACCTGGAACTTGGCCTAAAATGTGCAATTGAGGTAATTGATTATTTAGCCCTAAGTGGTCAGGATTGTTTAATTTCAAGCGAGATTTTTATGATATATGCAAAAAACATTACAGGTGTGTTTATCAAATCAGTACAGATCAGCAGAGTATTGGGACCCTTGGACATGAAAGTGCACCCTTTTTTAGAAAATTGATATTTAAGATTTTTTAAATACACTGAGCGCCATTAAAAACGCAACATCGCAAAATGGCTAAAAAATGGTACTTCCTCTCGAAATATAACAATGAAATTTCGCACACACTTAGCTGTTGCCATCAGGTATATTCATAAAAAATTGACAGATTTCTGAGAGCAAAACTCTTGTGTCAAATTAAATCGTCGTGGCTATTGATGAAAATGCAAGTCACAAAATTTCAAGATTCTGTGATCATTAATTTCAATAACTTTGATATTATTTCCACATAATGTTTGATTAGTCAGGATAGTTTACAATTTTAATTGATTGATGGGGCGGAAAAAAGTTATTTTTGACCCAACCACAATTAAAGATGATGAAATTACATTTTTTTAGTGTCAATGCTGGCCTGCCCCCTACCGGAGCTTTTTGTCAAAATCCTCAAAAAAGATGTTTTATTCAGATTTTTTTCGAGTTTGGTTATGGAATGATTATCTGTGTCTTTGTTTTTATCCTTAGTATGAATAACAACTCCTTTGTTTGGTAGTTTGGGTTCATATGCTCCATTTCCAGATACTCAAGCCTATATTATTTTGAGTTTTTCACTCAAAATTTGCTTTATCCTCAATATTTTTTAAGGCGTTCGTGGGACAGCTGTTTGAAGTCTTGTGCATGTTTTGTGAAAATTTTACAAGGTTATTCCCATCCATCAAGCCACAAAACCAATATTTCCTTTGCCTCATTTTCCAGTGAAGCACTGTCCGTGAATTGACGTTTCAGACAGACCTCACTAAAATGAGTAGTGTGTAGTGAAAAGTCAACAGTTTTTCACGATTTTTTCCACAATTGCTTTGAAGGTTATATTTGAGGTCAATGCCAAATTTGATAATTATTGAGCAAACAGAACTTAGAAATTTTTGTTGTTTAATGATGTTGCGTTTTTAATGGCGCTCAGTGTATTATCTTAGAAGTGGTATCGGCAGACGACCAGTATGACTTAGCAGAATTTTAGCAGCCGAATCAATTTAGATGAAGGATCTAATTGGTGACCTTATCTAATCTCCAATATGGTACATTGCCAAATATCTGAAAACTCTAAATGAGACAAGGCTGATTTTGCACTTTAATTGATTTATCTTGGCACTACAACTGAGAGTCGCAAAGATAAAAATCGACGTAATCGATCATTATGTACTAGTATGTCTTCAAGTTTTCAGCTAGAGTTTCAAGTGCCAGTTTTATGATATAGTCAAAGAGGATTTTTGTTGGCTACAGAAGATTGTACAGTTCCTCTTGAAAGTGGTTTGCCATTGAATTCAATTTTACAGTTGAAAAATTACAAATAGGCCTAATTCTATTTGGCTGTTTTTGGCCATCAATGACCTCTGAACTAAATCTCATTTTGAATCAATGATAATCTGCTTTTAGGTTTTGAATAGTACAGTTGAAGGTTCACTTATTGTGCACTGGTTTCTCTCACTGTTCAATCAATCAAGCAGTGAGTCAAGGCTACTCTTTTGTAACACGTGTAGAACTGTCTGTGTGAATTTTGGCATGATAAAATATCAAAGAAACAATTTTCTCTGTGATGTTGAATAGCTGATCTTTTAGGTAAGTGACTCTCACGTGGGGAAAATGGCACCTTGGTTGCTCAATCTTTTGTATATACTAAATGTACCCCTTTGCTTATCTCAGTATGCCTTATATTACAACTCAAACATTTGTATACTTTGGTTTAAAAAAAGGCTATAATAGCAAAAGTGAATTTCTGATTTCAATGATGTTGTTTGGTTTTACTTACTGCAATACCATTTTGACTATGCCTAAGTTATAAATATAATGAATAATTAAATAAAATTAATGATACCCTCATGCTATAGGGGGGTATTTAAACAATAAATGTACATGTATCGGATACACCCCTAAAGCATGAGGGTATCGTTAAATAATTGAATTAATAAATGCCCGTTTTCAGGTGGACACAAATCTGAGTTTTTACTTACAAGTTTGCCTTGTGTGACCTGACTATCTACAACTGAGACAAGTTTCAAAATAGATGGTTTTGGGAGCCACAGTATGTGCAATGACACCGGAAAAGAAATTAATACTAGCCACGAGTTCAAATACTTGTATCGTGCAATGATCGTAGACATTAAACTCATTAGTGAGATACTACGTCGGCTGCATCCATAACAGGAAGAGCATAGGATAATTGCCAAATATCAACAATAACAAACATATGATACCTGTAAAGGATATTATTATGATGAACCAGCAATGGAAAATGGCCATGATAGTGGAACTGTCCTTTTTTCTGCTCTTTGATGTTGCAGTGCAGAAATAAACTTTTTCCAGGAACACGCCGTCATTTTGTACCATTGCGAAGTTGATGGTCGCTTGGATTCTGGGCTCCAGAACAGTTGTAATATAACTAAAACACTACGGATTGCATCGCCGAGTCTTAATTGGAATGTTTACCATGGATTCCAACCATTATCCAGTCGATTGACGATGTATATCATCAGTTACGGCCCAACCAAGACGGAAAAGATGGCGGAAGTCGGCCTGACGGACTTCATCGAGTGAAATATCCAGATTTATCATAGGTATGTCTTGTAAAAGTGGCGGGATTCAAGGATTAGACCCAGAAGTAGACTCGGTTGGGCTAATCCAGTGTTGTCAAGCTGATTTAACAATTTTATGGACCTCGGAAAACCCGGCCCCATTTCATTGTAAAGGGCTACAAAATTGCGGAGGTTTCCGGAAAGAGTTCATTTGTGCAGGGGGGAGCTCAGCATCCTTGATGAGAAAACTGGGCAGCTCTTCCCTGCTGCAGCTTTCCCAATGATCAGTGGTGAAAATACAATTTCCTGGTCTATAGTTGTCCAGGTCCTATTAGCCATAATTACACTCCCGGGCAGAAATTTTTTCCCATTCAAAAATTCAGGACGCTGCAACACCAGCCAAGAGCCTCACAGATGAAAATCTTCCATTTTAGTCACTGTGATGAGCCCGGTTTATGGATAGATAGATAGATAGATAGATAGATAGATAGATAGATAGATAGATAGATAGATAGATAGATAGATAGATACATAGATAGATAGATACAGTGGCGTCCCTATGGGGGGGCACGGGGGGCACATGCCCCCAATATTGGACCTGTGCCCCCCAGGTGCCCCCCATATGAACTTTGCAACTCCGTTTAAAATATACAGTTAGTATGGAAGGTGCCCCCCCAGAGACTGGCGTGCCCCCCAGGAGCCCCCCCCCCACTCGAGACCCCCCAGTTACACCACTGGATAGACAGAAAGACAGATAGATAGATACACGTAGATAGATAGATAGATTTTTCGACGGTTTCGCGGCAGTTCATATATTTCATATATTTTACTTTAGCGATGAAAAATACCTCGAAGTGTTGAAAGTCATAAACTGAGTGTGTGTAAACATTATGTATCAGCTTGGTATTGCATAATAATGAATTGATATTATTTCTGATCTATTCCTGGAAACCAATGAAGATGGGATAGAATATGTTTTTAAAAAAAAACAAAGCTTGCCCACAGGCCTGCGTATGTATTAAGAAATACAACTATGTAAGTCTTTTGTGTTGCACTTGGCAGGGGGGGATCCAGAAAATTCCGGTGGGGGGGTCTATCGGGCTATCGCGTCGCGGAACGCACAATTCGCGACATTCCGCGACTGCGCGCGGATAAAATTAACATGTAAAAATATATAAATTTTGGTCTGGTGGGGGGGATGCATCCCCCCCATCCCCCCCCCTGCGTCCGTCCCTGGCACTTGGTGCCACTGATGTTAGACATCAGTTTCAATCATCTTTTGCCTCATTGCTGTGTTCTCATGCTGGTCAAATTAGCCTACCAGATGCATAGATACAGGATATAATGTCCCAATCTTCCATCTGTCCATGATGCCGCTGAAACAAATACACTACATTCTTGTTTGCTCAGAACACAAATATTTTTTTCGTTTAGTCTTCTTCTCTTCTGAAAACACTATTAAAAAGATAGAGTGTATTTCAATATTTAATCTAACAGCAGCTTGTTGTACTTTCATGAATAAATCTCCTGCTCTGAATATGATATAGAGATTAAAATAGCTCCAAGTTAATCACAAAAATTCTTCAACTAAGCAGTTTTCTTGCCACGTTTATGCTTATGCTAATCTACTTTCTGCATTGGTTTATGATGAGAAAGAGTTGCTATGGGAACCATATGAACACTGTGTACACACTCGAAAATTAGAAGATATTTTAAAAATTTAAAGCAAAGAAGCGAGAGAAAAATGTTTTATTTTATGTGTATACTTTGTGCTCTTTCAATTTCTGATTGTTTCTTGAAAAAATTTGCTAATATTAGATTGATATCCAAGGCGACAGTGTGAATGTTCATGTCATCGTGCAATAAACGTTATTTGTAACGTTTTTTGCGATGCAGATCGTCAAACAACTGCAAAAGGAAAATTGTAATTATGATAACATGATTGCTTAGAGAGAAACGGTTGCCCTGGAAACCAGGTGCATGGAAAAACTTCAGGTCCAATTTTCACTGAAAACCTAAGTAGAGCTTGTCAATTTTTCAGTGGATCTGTTTATTGCTTTGTTCTCTTTTGATTTACTGACTTACATTTCGCTATTATGGCCTATTTTATATATATATATATATATATATAACAGTTACTTTCATTGTATAATAAATAAACGGTTTACTGGGAGACCAGGTATGAGACCAAAAATATCCATAATTGACAGAAGTGCATCAGAATATCTCAAGAGACTGACACAGATCAATAATCCTGTCATAACCACTAAGTATAGAGCAATAACTGTGTGAAGTTGTTATGAAATCAAGCAGAAGTTCCTTTGGCACTCATAACTAATGATGAGTAAGGTCATGACATCACAGGCCACTGAGACATCAAAGACTTGGCTGCCATTTTATGATGTTCAGCTGATGCGTGGATCGTTGTATTGTGTACTTTGCATGGGAGATTTTACATGGAGCCGCATTTAGTTAGATGAGTGTAAATTGTGAAATCAAGATAACAAATATCAATGTGGGTGTAATCTGATGTATTTGGCAGTCATTCAACAGTATATTAAGAATAAATGGACTGCAGGAAATTCATAAGTAAAACAGCCACTTAAGAATTGTGAAGTAACACGATAGATGACTAAGAATTTACCCTAGAAATCTAGTACAGTTCCGGTTGACAACAAAATATTAATGTTACACTATAAGGACAGGTTATCCCTGTATTTCCTGCCTTTCTACAATGACAACAAGCATCAAAACAGATTGGGCCGATTTCACCAACATGGTAAGACAGTAAGTCAGTAAGACAATCTTTATTTTACATGGATGGATGTATACAATTGACAATAACACAAGCGCTAGTGCTTTTTATCCATGACAAAACACAGTTAAACATAGGCTGCGTAGCAGCAAACCTTCAGCAAAAAACAACATTTTAAAAGGACACCATTACACCATAAAAGTGATGTGAACCACGTTGCTTGTAATATTTGCAATAGTGGCCTGATCATGCTCTGAAATTATCTATGTGCCCCGCCATATGCCCACCTGCATGCCAGGGTATGTGGAACGATGGAAAGACCTTACTAGACCAATATAAGCATAATATGGACCAGTTTCATGCACAAACAAGGAATAAGTTGTGAGGCATGGGTCATAATGTTTCAAAAAGCATTAAGAGTAGTGAAACAGACCAACAAAGGGCACTAAAATATTATATAGTGAATGTATATAAACTTTCATCTATGGACATACAATGATGGCCAAGTTTTGGCTTGGAAACAAAAAATAATAATTTTAATATTCTTGTCAATATTTCGAGATGTATAGAATATCCATGAATCACACCCACAAAAGAGACAAATTTATCATATAGGTGACATGTGTAATAAATTTCATCCATGTACCTGCAATTTTGACCAAGTTTTGGCCCTAAATGAAAAAAAAAATTAATACATTTTTCTCAATATTTCAAAAAGTATAGAATATCAATCAATCAAACCATGAAAAGGCACAACTAGACCATATAGGCTACATGTGTGAAAAATTTGATCCATGTACATGTAACAGGGGCCGAGTCCTAGCCCGGAAATGAAAAAAAAAAGTTTTTAATATTTCTGTCAATATTTCAAAAAGTACAAAATGTCCATCCATGAGACCATCAAAAGGCACAACTAGACCATACAGGCTATATGTGTACCAAATTTCATCCATGTACATTAAATAGGGGCTGAGTACTGGCCCAGAAACTATCTATCCGCCCGCCGACCGGACGCCCGACCGCCCGACCGCCCGCCCGCCCGGCGGACGGACAACTTTTGACCAAAGTGATAACAATACCTTCTTCGAACTTCGTTCGCTGAAGGTAAAAATAATGATTATGTACGGAAGTAAATGAAAGAATGAAATATGAAACAAGTTAAAATATATTCTTCATCTAGGTCATAAAAGCATTCATAAAAACTAGCATTCTTAGAACAAACATGTCATACAGAAACCACAAGCACATGCTGGCCCTGACCAGTGTTTAAGCAGTTTCTTAAATTTTTCTAAACAGTTGAAATTTTTATATTTTGCATCAAGTGAATTCTAAATAGAAGCACCAAAATAAGACAGTCTATTTTTACCGTATGTAACTGTGTTGTACGAGGGCAGCACTAGGACATTATTGTCCCTTAGGGAATAATGATATTGATATTGATTTATTTAGGAAATTCCCAAAGACCAAAGATGGTCGCTTTTAGGGAACTACCTTCAAAATACAAAATTATTATACAGATAGAAATATTGTAAAATACAAGAATATATGGTATGCAGGAAATATTTGTGTAAGTTTTAAAATATACAGTATGATAAATATGTTAATCAAGAAATATATATTTAAAAAAAATAAAATAAAATGTTGATATTTTGTTTTTTTTTGGTTAATTAGAAAAAAATAATAAGACATGAGTACAGTGACTGGGAATTTGTAACATAGAGGACGAGAAAATCAATCAATTAAAATTTACCTACAAATATAGCAATTAGTAATACAGCATTCAGAAGAATAACTCTCTGTCCTTTTTTGTTTTATATATAATTTAAAACCAGCCTGACTATGGGTGAAAATCTTCTGTTTAAAATTGATTGGCATACTGTTAAATATTTTGGGAAATCTGTATTTGATGCCATTTCTTGCAAATTCATGTCTCACAGCAGGTAAGCGCAGATCCCTTGCTTGTCTCGTGTTATTATCGTGATATGGAAAAGTATGAATATTCAATAGATCTTTAAAGAAACTAGCTAGCTACACTCCTTTCTAGTAAAAAAGTTCTTGTATGAACAGAAGTGTTTCGCCATGGACTATTTTGAATATTTCAATAGCAATAAGCCTGTGCCTCACCAAATGTAAAGAGCTTCTTTTTGAATTTTGCAGTAACATCCTGTAATCATTATCAACATCTTTTAGCACAATCCGCAATGCTCTTTCTTGTACCTTTTCTATCTTTTTCGTACCAGATATTGAACAAAAATGCCATGTTAAAGGACAGTACAAAAAGTTCGATACAACAAATGACACATATATATCAATCAAAGTTTCTTGTGACAAGTACACAGACAATCTTCTCAAACCATTAACCTGTATGGCAGCTTTTTTACATATGTTTGAAATATGTTCATGGAAATTCAAATTTCGAACCACTATGACACCCAAAAGTTTTACTGATGACTGACTTTCTAAAATTACATTGTCAATCTTAATTTTAATACAATTCACATCTTTGGATTTTGTGAAAAAAGCCACTTCGAATTTAGGAGCATTCGCCTGTATTCCGTTAAATTTAAACCATTAAACCGCTTTTACAGAGGCTGCACTTATTTTCTTCTCTAACTGTAAGATATCATGATCACTCTGGCTAATAGTGTCGTCATCTGCATAATTGTACGACTTGCAGTGACTTTCCAGAAAATAAAAGATATCATTTTTGAAAATATTGAAAAGAAGGGGTCCCATTACTGAACCCTGGGGTACACCCCGTTTTAAAAGTTTCCAATCGCTTTTTACATTTCCTAGTTTAACCCTTTGTTTACGAAAGGACAAATAGCTAGAAACTAACATGCAGGCTGACTCCGAAACACCGTAGGCTCTCGATTTTGCTAGCAGTAGCCCATGTGGTAGGGCATCGAAGGCCTTGCTTAGGTCCATCAATACCCAACCAACATGCTTATTTTCATCAAGGCTTTCCTTCGTGTCCTCTAAGGCTTTAACCAATACATGCTGAGTGCTATAACCTCTTCGATACGCTGACAAGAAAGGGGACAAAACTTCATCAAAAAACCCCATCAGTTGATCAAACATTACAATTTCATATGGTTTAGACAGTGATGGCAATACACTAACTGGTCTGTATTTCTCTGTGTTGAGAGGATCTTCTTTTTTAAAAATTGGAGTAATATCACCACATTTAAGATAATTTGGATATAAGGAATCTTTGATACCAGTATTTATCACCGGGAGAAATGTGTATGCTAGCACCGAAGCCCCAGCCTTGACCAGCTTAGGAGGTATCCCATCAAAACCTGTTGCCTTATTACTCTTTGTACTTTTCAACTTGCCAAGCAATTCATCATAGGTAATTTTTCTGAATTTAAAGTCCATTCTTGTTGTCACTTTTTCCTTGATCTTAGCAATACTGGGATGGTCCTTGTAGGCGTCTACAATATCCCTTATAGAGCTCTCTGAATTTACGGATTCATCCGTGCTGAAACTATCTGTCATGTTGATGTAATATTCATTTAAAATGTTGACTACTTCAGAGGCATCTGTGATAACATTTCCATTTTCACGAAGACTTATGTTACACATACCATTTTTGGTCTTCCCTAGAAAAGGTTTTACTGCTTTCCAAAATTGACCTGGATTTTGACGCGATGTGTTCTTTTTACATTTGTTGTCAAAATACGATTTCAGAGATTGGCGTTTTAATTTTGTGACATAATTCCTCTGCGCACAAAATTTATCAACATTTTCTTTGCTGTATATTCTATTCATCTTTCTTTTCAACATTGCTTTCACATTTATCGCTCTATGCAAATCACCATTCATATATACCAGTTGCCTGGATTTGATAATTCTTTTTTTCTTAGGTGCATGAGTACTTATAACATCGTTTAGCAGGGTGTTGTGATACCACACGTTGTCATCCAAGTCATCAAAGATCTGTCCAGTTTGAAAAGGTGCACATGCTAAGTCATGCAAATAATCCAGTTCATTAAAATTCTTATATGAATTATAATATATGACCTTTTTGTCAGCCTTGGGTGCATACATTTTTGTCGCAGCAAGGACTATAGTATGGTGATCACTAACTCCTACATCAACATTTACACAAGAAAAACTTTTACGCGTATTATTTGTTAAGACGACATCAACAGCAGACGGATTTGTCTTACTTTTAAAGCATGATGGACCTTCAGCAATATTTGACAATGCATAAATTTCAAGTTCCTCTTTCAGTGGATTATTTTCACTCAAAAAGTTGACATTTAAGTCACCGTATTAAGAGAAGAGCCAGGTCTTGAATAAGACCTGCCAATCAGTCAAGCAGAGCAGGATCAAGGAATTTCAGTTTGGAGAAAGTTTATACATATTGTGTGAACAGATCAACTGTTACAAACACAATGTCTCAGCAGAGGGAGGGGCTTGGAAATTTAAAAATAGATAATTGCGCCTACCCAGTCGCGGTGAAAAAAAAAACAAAGTTCACAACTGCCCCCTTTCCGATTAGCCAACCTATCATAGCTATCAAGCAACCGAACAACAAAACAACCCATGCAACGACTGTATTCTCAAAGTATCCTCATCTCTCACACAAACATCGACTTACATATATATCAACTTCTTTGTCATATTTAAGACGACATTCATGGTGTTGGCCATAGTCAACATTACTAACCCGCTTTACCTGTACCAAAATGTTCAAATTTGGTAATCGAGATTTCCCACAAATGAGCAAGATGTGACAAAAAGTCACATTTTGGTGTTGAGGTCTCTGCCTGCAGTAGCAACATTTTTCTGAATTTCATTATCCAGATTGCATAAATTTCAATAATATTTATTTGATTACTGGCCCAAATTTTTAGCTTCATGTTACAATTTTTTGTTTTTACCAGTTCATTTTGAGATCTATAAGAATCTTCGTTCCACAATATACCGAATTGTGGGAAATGGTTAAATTGGCCTCACTTGCTTAACATGTACATGTGTGAAAGCTTGTTCATTGGTAAGCTTTGGAGGTGTGTCTGACCTTTTCGACGAAGGCTGTGCTGAGTGCTTTCGTGGTAACAAACTTCTTTTTTTTATCTGCTGAACAAACTTTATTATCCTGTGTCTTGTGCTGAACCAATTATTTTTGTCAAACGTCCAGAGCCCCCCCCCCCTTATGTACTATCTGGTTAGTCCTAAAGGACACCACTTTAACTGTTTGAGATCACTAATCTGCAAGTTATCAAACAATATTTGTCAACCATTGAACTTTGACAAGTCTATAGACTAACACTCAGTTGGTGAAAGAGACTTCACTAAACCAGGTTTAAGGCTGTTAAGGCCAGGTCTAACTGTTAGGCCTAAAACCATGTTGGTGAAATCGGCCCATTGTGTTGCCAGCCATTAAGATCTAAGATGAAAAAGAAATTTTTTTTAAAAGATAAAAAGGCAGCACACAGGCTTACATATACGAGGGGCATTCAGAAAGTTCGAGGCTTTTTTTTATATGGACACTTATTTTCAATCTAGAACTATGAATTTTTCACAAGATAAAATTCAGCATATTTGGAATGGACATTTTTAAGTCATTCTGTGGTTGCCACGGAAACTGATAGTTCAGCTTCTTGGGGCTGATAATACTGAAACCACTAAAGCCAATGAATTTTGGCCGTGAGAGACCTCTCTCTGTCACTTGCATTAGTGAGATTGACAATATTTGACACAAGAAATATAATATTAGCCTTAAAAAATACTCCCAAGCTCACCAAAAGCATTGATTCATATACCTGACCCATTGAAGTATATGTTCCTTGAAGTCCTCCAAACAAAGTTCTGTGAAAGAATTTCGGTCATCCAAAGCCTTTTCTCCTCCAGTGCCTGAAACTATAGCCCCCATGTAAAGCAGCATGTCACAGGAATAGCTAGGATGGATAATGCTGTCCATTTTGGTGACTTGTTCATACTAGTGAATCCATGCTTTCACAAGTCCATATTTAGTCAGGGAAACACCCTTTGCCTCCTGAATTTCCCTCGCCAAATCTGACATGCCAGAGTGCTTTCCTACATGGGTTCAGTGTAAGAATACACACATTTGGTACGCTTGAAAGCATATTTAGAAGCTAATACCATATTTCTTGTATCAAATATTGTCAATCTCACTAATACAAGTGACAGAGAGAAGTCTCTCACAGTCAAAATTTCTTGGCATTCTTGGTTTCAGTGTTACCTGCCCCAAGAAGCTGAACTTTCAGTTTCCATGGCAACCACAGAATGACTTAAAAATGTCCAAATTGTCCAAAATTTTGGAAATCCATTCCAAATATGCTGAATTTTATCCTGTGAAAAATCTATAGTTCTAGATTGAAAATAAGTATCCATATGAAAAAAAGCCTCGAACTTTCTGAACGCCCCTCGTAATGTAATAAGACATATATAATATAGTAAGTCTTCATATTGGACTTGGGGCCAATGACGTCGGACTGCAGTTTCCATTATCCTTCACCTCTTTAAAGCCCGGATGATCCATCCATTCATGTTAACGCGGAAACACACACACTAGACTCCTGTTTGGTCAGAACACCAATATTTTTGCGTTCAGTCTTGACATTCTTTCTTCCTAAACACAATTAAAAAGATATCTAATCTAACAACAGCTTGTTGTACTTTCATGAATAAATCTCCTCCCTGAATCCTAAATGGAGACTTCAAAATAGCAACAAGTTAATCACAAAAATTCTTCACCTGAGCAGTTTCTTGCCAAGTTCATTTTATACTAATCTACTTTCTGTATTGATTATAACGAGAAAGTGTTGCTATGGGAACCATATGAACACTGTGTACACACTCGAAAATTAGAAGATATTTTAAAAAGGCAGAAAAGTTAGAAAAAATGTCATATTTTACGTGTATACACTTAGTGCTCTTTTGATTTTTTGGTGATTTCTTGACAAAATTTTGGCTCATACGCTTGATTTCCAATCAGCCATCTGCAACCATCTGAGTATACAATGTCATGTGTGTCATTGTATAATAAATATTATTCATAGTATTTTTACAATACAGATCCAACTGAAAACGCAGCAAAAAACCTACAAAGGAAAAATTGCAATGATGACAGTCGTAAAATTACTGCTTGGTGAGAAACGTTTGGCCTGGAAACTAGGTGCATTGAAAATTTTTATGAATATTTTTCACTAAAATCAAAATGGAGTTAGCTCACGTTACAATGAATCGGTATCTTGCTTTGTTCTATAGGGACCTATTGACTTACATTCAGCTATTATGGCCCATTTGATATAACAGTTACTTTCATGTATAATAAATAAATGGTTGCCTTGGAAACCAGGTACAAGACCAACAAATATCCATAATTGACAGAAGTGCATCAGAATTTCGCGTGAGACTGACAGAGATCAATAATTCTGTCATAACTAGAAAGTACGGAGCAATAACTGTGTGAAGTTGTTATGAAATCAAGCAAAAGTTCCTTTGGCACTGTTAACTAATGATCAGCAAGGTTGTGACATCACAAGCCACAGAGACATTTAAGACATAGCTGCCACTTTATGATGTTCAGCTGATGCGTGGATCATTGGGTAACTTGCATGGGGGATTTTATAAATATGAAGCCGCATTTAGTCAGATGAGTGTAAATTATGGAATCAAGATAGCAAATATCAATGTTCATGGATATAATCTGATGTATTTGGCAGTGTATTCAACAGCATATTTATTG
Organism: Platynereis dumerilii; assembly: GCA_026936325.1. Lineage (NCBI taxonomy): Eukaryota > Metazoa > Annelida > Polychaeta > Phyllodocida > Nereididae > Platynereis > Platynereis dumerilii. The sequence continues at coordinate 3,178,996 of JAPTHN010000021.1, forward strand.
CAAAAATACAGTAATGTATATATAAGGGAAAGGGATGCTAATTCATTTTGAGCCTATTATGTTATACATCATAATATAGTAAATGTAATGGGAGCTTAAAAAAAATTCACACACATTTAAGAGTTGAATAATTATACCCTTCAACTTAATTAAGGTTATTAAAAGGCATAATTATAATAATTATTATACTCAAAAATGTTTGTCAGATCAAAATATCTGACATCATATCTTAGATATATTTTGTAAATGATTGTAGGTTGGTCTGTCTATCTGTCTGCTGTTGGAACTTTTCAAAAGTAGAATAATGTACTTTTTAGGGTTCCTTATCTATATCAGCTTATAGAACCCTTAAAGGTTCCACATAAAACATTTTTGTTAGGAGTGTAGGCATAAAGCTTATGACACGCTACAACAAGTAATCCGGTTTCGTAAGGAAACTTCATATTGATTTTCTGGAATTAGATGAAATAATGAATTGATTGGACACAGGTAAGGTCAGGTCAGTCAAAAGGCATGATATAAGCAGATTTAAAATAGAAGGAGAGAGGATGTAGAATATGAATATGGTATAAGAAAGATGGTTTGCAAAACTGTACAGTTTTGTTTCCTAGAAATTATGAAGTCTTCTTTTTTCTTCGTGTAATCTATACTTGTTCGAGATATTCGAGTCTGATCAGCTGATGAAAAACAAACAAACAAACAAAATTTTAAGGGGTTTTTCACAGCATTAAAACTATTTATTGACATTTTTAAGGGAATCTAACCTCAAAATTTAATAATATTTGCACTTAGCAAGGCAGTTATGATAATTTTTAATGCAGTTAGATCGCGTCAGATACATGTAATGTTTCATACATGTAGGTCTGAAATCTACTTATAGAGCTTCCTTTTTGTGGAGATGATAGCTATTAACCAGGAATCAAACCGGGGTGGGGACTCTCAGCAAAACAGGCGAGAAACAAATACCGGGGATTTATATAAGGTGAGAAAATTATAAATAACCGAAATTGCCAATGGGTTTGATAACTGAAGTTGTCATATTCCACCTTTACATTTCTGAAAAATGAATCCAGACACAGTCAGCTATTTCAGACTGGGTGTGGCTGGCAACAAACCATGTTCAATTTTCATTAAATATTGTATTATATTTAGCTAGTTGCAAATGAATTCAATGGAAGCAAATGTGTGGAAATTATGTTGAATATGCAACTTTTTATAACTACTGTTCAAAGTAACTGAATTCTGCTACCGAAGGTAACATTGCTTTTATATTATGCAAGTTTTAAATTTTCGTTTTGAGATCTTCTCTGTAGGTAGTCAATCGATCTTCCAGATAATCAGTAAAAAAGCCAAATGGCAATTACCATGTTGTGAACATAGACACATATATTACTCCCTGAAAATAAGTTATATTGATTATTACCAAAAAATTTTTAATACTTTCTTAATAAATTCCAGGAAACAAGTTTATGTAATTCTTTTACAGCTGATTGAAAGTTTAAACATCCCATTTTATATATGGATAAAGTCACACCAATGCAACTGGCACACTGGGAAATGTTGAAACCTGGGTCCTTTGCAATATCCCGCTTAAAATATTGACAGTTTTTGCTGATTTGGCATGATTTTGTTTCAGTGGGGGTATTGGAGTCCTTTTTGAACACTTGTAGTTTTCATTTTATTTCACAATGATATTGTTTTGTCTGTTTCCCATAATGTTTGCTTTCTAGAAACAATGGATAGAGAGAAATCATTTCAGGATTTTTGTATTCTGAATAGAGAATTCATGGAACATGTATTTACTTTAGGTGAGTCCTGGCTGTGTGGTGTTTACTGAGTTTGCCAAGTTTGCTTTGATAACATAGAGAGCTGGAGTCATTCATAATTAATGAATTAATCACACTTGGTTGACAAAAGCGTGTTAATGGGAAACATTCTCATCCATGGTGTGAAAGGTACTTACAGCCAGGAAATTGGATGTGCAAAAAGATTAAACTGTTTCACTGTGTGTCATCATACTGATGATATTATGTCATGATCATACCCAATGCTTTCAATGTAAATTTGATTTAAGGAGACTAATCCCACCTGTTGTTGACAAGCAAAAGAAAGGATTATGGATCTTATTTTACTCTAAAATCAGTTCAACAAATCGAATGGCCTTCTCTTGATCATGACTGATCAAATAGCCTGTATATTTCCCATGTTGAATGTACAGAAGATGACACTTCATTATCAATCATGAGTCATGACTCATGAAGTGCCATTTTTGCAGAGCAGTCCACTCTTTTTGTATATCAAATTTCCTGGCGTTAAACTTACACTTCAGGTTTAATTACTTGAGGTCATTGAGTACATAAGATACTGTTTAGTTGAACAGATAGTCATGGAATTAATTAATATCCTCTTTTAATATTTTGTAACGTCATGTGATGCAATGGAAAGTTGTTCAAATTTATTTTAGTTTTTTATGTACCTAAGGCTTAGATTGTGACAATCGCGCATCGCCAACATCGCAATTTTGGTGAAAATTACACAAAATCGAACAGTAGAAAGTGATGTTGTCTCAATGTCTCACTATGAATATCAGTGGGTTCCGTTTGAGTCGTTGCAACACTTCAAGCTGTTTAATGTGTCAAAAATACGGCTCTCAGATTGCCGGAAGTCGGCCGTTTTACTGTGTTGGTGACGAATGTCACGATTTTTAGTTACACTAAAATTTAGCAAAGAAAAATTAGAAAAATTTAGATGTCAGTCATAATCGTGACATTCGTTGGCACCTTATTATCGTCCTTATATTCATAGTGTGTCTTCACGTAATGTCAAATTATGACTTTAGCATGCAACATTGGAATGTTGTGATCACATAATGACACATAATTTCTACCTCACATTACCATGTCACAACAGATGAGCCTTCCACCAAATGTCTACGTTGTGCTTGAAGGTTTTGCGCCAACTGGGATATCATTTCCGATGAGAGTACAGGAATCGGGCACTGTAAAATGTTGGCAAAATGTTATCGCTCTCTTTTTCTACCTCATTGAGCCATACAGTGTATGTTAAGACTGCTGAGAGGACTGGCACTAAAATGTCTTACCGTCAAGGCAAGGAACAAACAATGCTGTCTATTTTTTAAACTGAAGAGACGGAAAAATGGACACATTTTCTGGAAGGGAACTTGGCCCATTAAGATTAAGACAACTTTTAAGCGTTACCTTTCTTCAATGAGAAAGTTTTCTGAAAACTAATCTCAACTTAATTAGCTTCATTACAGGTAAAATTTCCGAGACAGTTTATTCTTGAGTGTGGCTGAGATTCTTTTTTATTTTCGCAGAATACGGAAAATCTTTGTTAGGAGTTTCTAACTTTCAAGTGAGATCATGTTTAATGAATTGAGACAGGCAGTTTGTGTTTAAGTGGAAATAGCATCAACAGGAAACCTCAATATCATTGCATTTTAAATATTTACTGATGAAAATTTTGAGAACTATGTCAGCAATCAACAACTTTTAATGTAGCAGGGTGTGTCCGACTCCTTCCTCATAAAAACTTCTAGCTTGAGGCTGTCGCCTAAAATCATCTAAAAAAGGCAGTTTTTTTTTAAAGGGCGAGCAACATATTCATGAACTTCATAATCCTAATTTGTAAAGAAATACATAGAGAACCATTGATTTTCAGTAATGTTAATTTGATCTTCTGGGCCAAATTGTTTTGCTTCCTTGCCCGAATTCTTAGTGTTTCGGACTGTTTCCCAAACTTTTTTTGAGGGGGGGAGGGTGACCATTACCCTCTGGTATAGTACTATTAGTACGCCTATGGTTAAAACTATATATTTTTTCTTCAATATTCTCCAAATAGCAAAAGTATTAGTTATGGTTTGTTTTTTTTTACATAATTTCTTTCACTTTTATGTCATGGCAACTTCTTGCTTGCGGGAAGGTCGTGTGACAGACGAAATCAGGGGCGTAACTACATATGGCCTAAGGGGGGCCATACCATGGTGTCAATATGGGACGTTTAGCGGCTTCTCCTATCTTTCCCATGTTAATTGTGGGCCTGAGAGGGGGGGCATGGCCCAATGCCCCCCCCTAAATACGCCACTGCACTTCCTCATTCACAAATTACAAGGGATATTAATATATATATAACAGAAATAACCTCGATTCCTTGTGACACTAATGAGAGCATGTAAACATGCACATATCATATCCAATTTGCCTGGGGGAAGTAATTGGCTCATGGGGGAGACTCATCTTAACATGTAAATAATATTTATAGTGGTCACTGTGACTCAACCAAACCAAAGTCACATAAGCAGAAACAACTGGGTTGATGTCTGAAATTCTTGCTTTAAAAAAGTGCTGTTTATAACCTTATCCCGATGGACACATAACATTCTACATGATTTTCACAAACTTTGCGACGTTGTCACAACGTTGATGCAAAATAAATGTACCGATTTGGGATGCAGTTGTTTTCATGTTTTAAAAGTAGAGCAGTAACACTCCCTTGAATAGGCTGGATTACATATAAAGTCATTCTGTACATTATCAACCAATGTAATTACCAAACCAATTAACTGTCATTAAAAGTAGTCAGGGCATATTAGTGGCATTACCATTAAATTACTGATGACCAAATTAATGGTGATATGCCATGCTATCAATGGTTAGGCTTAGTATTACCTTGCATATGTAGTACCTGGCCAATGGTATTATGCTTCTAATACAGGTAGCTGACAGCTAGCTGTGGTGTGCAACTCTTTCACCAGCCATGCTGCTGGTACAGGCTCTGCCCATGAGCTGTATTGAGAGCCAGTGGCTGGCTGGGCTGTAGTGACTAGCTCTGATTTTGTGTCAATGATCATTTTGGATAGACTCTTGTCATGAACTGTCTGCGGATTGCCTTAGGATTAGGTTACGGATTGATGGTGTATTAGGTGAGTTGTACCTTATATGTTATATCATAGTTTTGATACTTTATATCAGATTATATTTTAAAATGTTTATATATACATCTGTGATGCTGAGATTTTGTCCGGCAGATAACTTGAACTTAGTACCAATCTTGCGCTAACTCTGACAAACGCCTTGTAGCTCATGTTTTCCGCATTTTGCTGATCTGAGAAAAATGAATATGTGTGCTGGAATAATTGAAATACTCAGGATATATTTAAGGTGATTGACTTTAGCCGCTATTGCTGCACACTGTTTCCATTGCAAAACCTGAGCTTATCATTAATTAAGCCTAATGTCGCTTTACCAGTGGAAGTTAATATTTTTTAATGTATTAATTAATATGTGTCTGGGTAAAGCACAACAATGACAAAAATAATCAGTGTGCATGAGATTAAAGGTATAATATGTCACCATTTCAAACAAATGTTGTGTTTGCATGCTTATAACGGATTTTGCATACAATTTTGTCTGGACAGCAGTTAACGATCTCCTTTTTCAGTGTACGATAAGTTCTGTTAGTACATTTTGGTGATTAAACACTTGTTTGACAGTTATGAGATTTTTCTATATTTAAGGAGCTTCTGCAAAATCCCCACCACTGACAGAGATTTGCCCCATCAGAAAGTGTTCCTTGATTCCGAATTTGACACAATAAATTCCAAAAAATATGGTGATTAGCAGTCCTTCCAAAGGTAAATCGGTGGTACTATAAATATTGCTAAATTTAAAATTCCATTTAGATAATTTATTTGTGAAAGTAATTTAAATTTGAAATTTTTGAGGATACACACTTCCGTACTACCGTGTATCTGACGTGATAATGAAATGTCCTCGTCAGCGAAGTGTCCTGGACAGATCAAATTCGATTTAAGATATGTGTTTATGAGAAATATGGGTTAGTTCTCTTCTAGGATGAATAACAATTGCAACCCTCTAAGGCAGGTCTTGAGATCTCATAAGGGTGTTTGTGGCATATCTAGGGGATGGGCAATTGGGCCATCCCCCCCCCTCCAGGCCAAAAACTAATGTGGGAAAATTTTTTAAAATGCCGCGAGCGAGTACATAATTTAACCAATGGTTGTGATGAAAGCATACTATCTATCTATCTATCTTTCCATCTTTCTATCTATCTATCTATCTATCTATCTATCTATCTATCTATCTATCTATCTATCTATCTATCATGTCTAATGTCTGAATACTAATGATATATTACATATAAAATTACATTACATATAAAATTACAAGAGAAAAAAATGTAACAAATTGTCTGGTGAATTACAAAGTGTTGAGATCCCAGAACCTGAATTGGCAAAGGGCAGGGAAATTATACCAAAAGAAACCAGAGTCAGGTGTAAGGAGGTGTGAGACTTAGGACTCACATGTGATGTTAAGGCCTTTAAGGACGTCCAACCTTCCATCTCCTCCCATACAAGACCCTGGAATGGAAATTTAAGAACTAGAGCTTCTGGGTAGAGACCTGACGGTCACAATACAAGTACTACGTGCCATCACCGGAAGAGGAATCTCTTCTTTAATGTTCCTAAAATTTGGTTTGTGACATCTGTTTGTATCTATATCTGGACAAATATAGAACTGCTCATCAAAATCAACATCATGATTGTGTAATTGGAGCTAGGAACTGTCCTATTTTGTCTTCATGTCTAGGATAGGCCAGGTACACATGCAAGCCGCACAATACTCACTAATGAGCTCCCAAATGTAATCATTGTTAATTTGATCAGCAAACAGGAAGTGTCATGTGTCTTGCACTTGCTGCAGCTACCACAACAATCTATTTTGGACTCTGGCTTACATTGTAGACATACAGGTCATACAGGGCAAGATTGGAAGTACTTTTGAATGTGGTGATTTAGCAAACTACTAATTTAGATGGTTTGTTGTTATCTTTTCCTATCCCTTTTGTTATTTGCCATGTGCCCAAGTTGGTAAGGGGCTGGATGAAATTAAGTTTCATTGAGGTTCCTGGGTTTGATTCCTGGTCTCAATCCTCCTTACTCTGGAAATGTAAATTCAATTACTCCTAATTTTAATGTGTTCACAGTTTAGTCTGGATTCATACAAACAAATGGACTAATGAGGTCAGTCACCCCATTTCATTTACTTTTCATTAATATGTAATAATATATAAAACATTTTTAGTAGTGATCTTCTTTGCTGGATAGAGTTCCCCCATGGCCTAATTGGTAAGTGCGCTTGTCAACTGGCTTTGAGGGCGTGGGTACTCACTTTAGTCCGAGCCCATGGGACATTAAATGGAGGCGGGTTGTATCCATTGTTCTGTGCTGGGGCAAGTGAAAGACCCTGGGCATCCCTGAATTAATAGGGTATGTGCCAGACTCACAGTCTTCTCATCATCATAAGGCGATCGCCTGCCTCGATACTGCCCACCAAGGTGCTGCAGAGGCATAAAACACAAACAAACAAATTAACAAAATCTTTGCTGGATAGAAGTTTTTACAGTACGTCGCTGCTGAGCCCTTTGTCCTAATAAGCCCCTTAGTGCACAAATACAGGACCTAAAGCCCCAATCATCCATCCATCAGCAGTATCATTCTCCCATGCTGTCAACCAATGTCTATCAGCAATTACCTGCCATTTTATTTGCCAAAGCTGTCAGTCTGCCAATCTGTCTCAATAACTGTCACTCAATCTGCCCATCAATCTATCTACCAGTTACTTTACACCATTTTTGTTCCATTCCAGCCACTTCCGCTCATCTGACCAATGAGGACGCATCACACTGATCATGTGACAGGTCACCTGACTTGAGCGGCCAATCGGAAGCAGCGGATCATTCTTTTTGTTGGTGTTACTTTCATGAGTGAGATCAAAGGACTTTTTTGGCAGAGATCAAAGAGAAGAGGATCAGGTTCATGAAGATCAAAAGAAGATGACTATGAAAGATTATACTCTATGGCAATCCTTATGGGATCGAAGTGATCGATTTCAAAATGGTTCGCAGCTACGTAACACTGCGACGTAACTTAATCAAGATGGGCGAGCGTTTATTTTTCACTAATTTCACTTCAAGCGTTATGATTTGAAAAAGATCCCTAATGGACTTCCTGGATTTGACAATCTGGAGATAATGGACTTAAATCTCGGAACAAAGGATTGTTATGTCTCAATTTTATTTGCACAGATCTAAAGGATTTTATTTTGCCAAAGTCTGTCTAGACATGAATGAAAAATACACAGCACACCTGAAGCATTTTCAATTAGCAGTTTATTTCTTAAGGCTATGACTTTCTTTCATGTGGAATATGTGAAATGATATCACTTTCCTCTTTGATTTGTGTATTAAAGGGCATCTTGACTCTTTAAATGTGGATTGAAGCCAATCTTTGTGTTCTGAAGATCTGAAGATTCAACAAAGCCTGCGGATGTTGTGACCTTATTTATTTAAGCCTCGGATTAAATTTAGTCATTCCACCCAAAGGAATACCTGAGGTAAGATGAAAATGTTGTTATTCCCTGCTATTGATATGAATATGAGAGACTGCAGTTTGCTCCACTTCGTCATCATGACCTGTCTATACAGTGTCTGATTGTTGACTCCCTCATGGAGTCAGGCCACATTCGGAATAATGGAATCACAGTATTTTGAGAGGACTGCTTAAAATGGCAGGTTAATGTCTAGGACTGGTCTATTAAAAAAAATCATGGAGAAAAAATAGAGATTGAAATATATAGTTCAGCGTTTGATGGAGATGGAAATACAGTCCGTTTCTGACCAGCCGGTTGTACATTTTACTTGATGGAATTTTTTTAAACAATGTTTAGGAAACACTACTACTTAACAAACTTGCACCTTAGATCGAACTGGCACCCCATTCTCAATTTTTAATGTTCATATGGGCAGTTTTACGGTATTTGCACTCGGCTGATTTTTCGTCTTTAAGCAATTACTCTGAGAAAAGTATGACAGGTACACGGAAATTTGTCTTGGTGGCAGTCTTGTACTACATTGAAGTGTATGTGTACCAAATTTTACCTTGCTATGATACTTAGTTTTGAAACAGCAGGCGATTTATGACCAAATTTTGCACTTTTTTGTGTCTCACGGGCAGTTTCGCATATTTTATGGCAACACAGAAAAGAAAATGGAGGCAGTTGTGATTGATGTTAATGATGCCTGTCTGGACCTATGTCTTGGGCATAAAATACAACAGGTTTAATCTGAATAAGTTGTATACGAAAGGAGCTGTCTCCCACAATGTAGAAAATGGCATGTGTCAAAAAGTTTGTCTTCGATGGACCATTTATTACTGCATTTGCTGTTATGAATCAGTATCAAAGAGTGTATCTACCGTTTGTGTCAATTTTGTAGCTGGAGACATGTCTCAAGGTAAATCAAAAAGATTCATTCCAGAATCTATAATTTGTTTTCAGAATTTGAGGCTTGAATATGATGTCAAAAAAATGTGTCCTCTCCAGTACAAGGAAAAAACACTCAGGATTCGGAAGGAAAAAACAAGCTATTTTCATTTTCTTCGCTCGATGATGTGCCTCTACATCAATGTGACAAATGCAAGTTGAAAATATATCCAGGCAATGCACATACATTTTCTTAGAAATTAAAATTCATTATGTCACAAAATGTCCTCTCCAGTACATCATAAGTTTCGCTCTGATTAAAGTCTTTTAACACTGGATTCATTAAAGAAAAGAACATGGCTAAAATAAATAATTTAACCAGGATGCCTGAAAAGGGTATTTATAAATATAGAAAATAAAGATATATGTTTTTAGATTATTAAATTGCACTATTATGAGAAAATCAAACTTGAGAGTAAAAGGCACTTATTTTATGTAATGTATCATTCTAACTGCAATTTTTTGCAAATAGCAGAGTGACTAAACAAGATAATGTGTGAATGTCTTGTTTCTGGAGCAATTCAAGCTGATTTTTTTCCTGAGCCTTAATTTTGGGTCATTTTCGGTGATTTTTCTCTCTAGAACGTGGTCTTTCACACAAAGGAAACACTATGAGTTCAAATCATACAGCAACAAAACTTGACTTTGAGTTAGTAGGATGCCTAAGCATTATTTATCTTGGAAATCATGTGTCTATTGAGATTAAAACCTTACTAAACACTCTAAAACATAAACTTTGAGAGTAAGGAATATTTAATTTCTTCAATTTTGTCATAAAAATCATTGGAAAAAAAGTTCTGCCATATTTCATCGAAATTTAAGTTTTGTATTGCTTTTGGGGGTTCTATGCAACAAGATGGCTGGATTTCCAGTGCAAAAATGGTTAAATTAGTATTCACATGGACATTTTTTTTTATAAATATTTTTTTCAAAAATTCAAACCTTGCCTACTTTATGGAGTGATAATTTGGTGATAAACTAACAAATCACATGTGTTCTTGTTGATTTATGAATCTTTAATATGTTCATTTCATGATAGCATGAAGGAAATTCTCATTTACAAACCTTTATTCTGACCCCCCATGAGACACTTTGAGTGCAGATACTGTGAAACTGCCCATATCTCTGTGTCAGATTGCCCAAGCAAGAGAAACTTTGAAATTTGGCTTTTTCTGTGGCCTCATGATAAATTAGCAGATGACCATAAAACTATATTCACAGTGTATGACACAGCAGAATTCAGCCAATATATTGTAACCATACCTATGTATAAAAAAAATGTATGGATAATGGGGGACTACCAGTATAAAGCTGCATTCATTATGGCATTAGTGAGTCTGGCGTACATGTGGAAGGTTATCACGCAAATACGTCATTACATTGCGACTAAAAAAGTATATCTAATACGGTGTGGCAGATACACATGGGCACATGTGGTCTGTACAAGTTATAGGCAGGTGCAACTGGAAATAAAACACTTCTGCCATTTCAGATGACATATCTCAGAATATTAAAAAAACATATATATATACATATATCTCTGAACTTATACATTGACATCGAGTAGGCCTATTAGTGCAAAATTTGAGTTGAATTCCTTCCATGATATGTCAAGAAAAGTAGAGAGCTCTTCATTATTCAGATAAATTTGAATCTGACGTACTACATATAGACATATTTAATAACGTGACAATGTACCTATTCACTTTTTTAAACTGTTATTTTTCTAATGACGCATAACATTTCAAGTGCGTTTCGGTGAATTGTGCGAAGAATCAAGTATTTTGTAAGTTTTCAATGTATGCCAACAAGCCCCTTAGGGTTTTATACCTCTATTGCATGAATGTTCGTATGAGTGATTTAATTTATGAATAAAATTCAGGTCAGACAAATTTACTGGCAGAAAATTTCTACAGGAAATAGCCATATCAAATGCTAATCCTCTCTGATGTTGAATCGTATTGTAAAACCTCAAGAAACTTAATTGCAATGTCGCAAAACCACCTTTAAATATCAAAGAACAATATTCCCTTAAAACGCATATCAACCATTTGAAAAATTATAGATTAAAGTTATTACGTTGTCTGACGAAACATTAATTTGTCTGACCAGAACTCTCTTTCTGTCAGACAAAATGTCCGAACAAAGTCATTATGCTTTCGTGTGCACTGTGTTACTATGATGTCACCACCCACCAGTGCAGTTGTACTCATTGTGATGTCACCAAATTGACCAGCTCTGAGATTTCGTGACAAGCATTATGCAGCATTGCTAGCTCCACTTCTATTATTAGCAGCATTTATTTACTGACGTCAAAATTTAGCAAATTTAAAGTTGAATCCCCCAGAGTACAGCTACTCCACCTATTGTACTCTGAGTAACTAAACAGTTCAACAAAAATACCCCAGCTGGTGGCTCCCCCACTTGGTCAAATTGTTCATATGCATTGGAAAAGCCACAAATTTTTGAAAACAGGGGTAGGCTCACTCGAAGGCTGCTGGCTCAGCCAGGAATAATGGCACTAAACTATAAATACACACATTTTGGGTCAATATACAGGCCTATAATCCATTTCAACTTTCATAAAAATCGGAGAAGGAATATTTGAGATATTCAAGTTAATTTTAAGAGGGACTTATTTTTGTTGAACTGTTTTTCATAATTTCATCATATTGTACACCACGTAACTCTCAAAAAACATCGGTAACCCCCATTCAAAAACTTGTTTTTCAATAAAGTGTATTTTCAGCTATATTCCTTTAATTTTTCATAAATATCTCATGGATATTGATTGAGTGACGCTGCTTTTCATTATAAATGCCACACTTTTTCTGTATTTTGCTGTATGTTTTAATGTAATGACATAAGATTTTGAAATGATCATAGTTCGAAAAATTATGTTGGAAAGCCCGTCTATTTTTTTTCATGTTGGAAAGCTTTGGTTTTGAAGAACTTTTTGGCAAAGTTTCGTGAATATTTCATGGATTTTAGATTTCTTGCCAAGTGTGGGATTCAACTTTAATTTTCATCAACATGCAATAGGTCCTGACACAATCACATTATCATATCTGGAGGCTGTCAGCCACGGAAACACATATTGTCAATGAAGTTTCACCATGCAGCACTGCTCAGCTTGTTTTCAGATAAAGAAAATCATCTTGACCATTGTCAAAGGATATAAATATTATACAGTGACCTTGCTTTATGGGATATGGGATATATTCACCCTCGGACTCCCATATCCCACTCGGGTCCCATATGGGAGTCTTCGGGTGAATGTATTCCATATCCCAACAGCAAGGTCACAGTATAACATATATAATAAATACTCAGTGGATACAATTCCCTAAAGGGCACTTGAAGTTCTGTTAAGAAATGCTTTAAAAGAAATTTAGTGAACGCATTGCTCCAGATGTATTCTGCACTTATTTTTTACCACAAAATTTTATTTTTACCACAAAATTTCATGCAGACACAAATAACCATTTAAGTTACTGAATGCGTCATCTCACTTAGGTCAAAGTGTTATTTAAGACAACATTGAAAAGAAGATCACCGGTGCAAAATATTACAAGGGTGTAATAAAGATTACATATATTATAGATCTATTAATGGTATTTCTGGCTCCATAATTATGCTGCACTCATAAATTAGGCCGGTAATACGAAAACTACAAAAACATTGGCTACATATATGTAATTCATTATGATGATGTCCTGATGTTGGCATAACAATTGTCCAATCCATGAAATTAATACCAAATATAGATATATTGATTGCATATATTGAGTGCTAATGACACAATTCAAGTCGTTACATAACTTGGTCTTGCGTACTTCAATAGCAAAATAGTTTGATGTTACCGTAGACGAATTACGAGTGCTTACATTCAGCTGCTAGTGGACATAACTGACCTCACAACAGCCCGGTCCATTGTTTTGTAATGTACTGCCAATTTTTCATTGAGTACCTTGTGATCACATTGATACTCAGTTGGTGACTTGTTTTGATAGCATTGAAAGTGTAAGATATGACCTCACATATTGCTTATGAGTCATTTAAGTAACATGGCATGGATAGGGATATGACCTCACAATAGGAACATTTCAGTTAAATTCTGTAAGCAATTGACATTCATTGTATGTACTGATAGACAGGGATTCGTTTATTGTTTCAGATGGCTCTTATTTGTCTTCACATCTTCGGTTCTAAATCAGCCCTAGTGAGAGACCGGAACTTGTGTAAAAGGCATCACTACTGATCTGATTACTCTTGGACCTACTTTTCTCCATGATCTGCAATTGTACGGATATCCGGAATTGTACAGAACGCATAGATCTCTGATGATAATACTTATGCTTTGCAAATAATTTTTTGTCAGTTAATTTGGTTTATATCAAAGGCAAATAATTCCATGTATCCTTCAAAGATGTTCTGATATTTCTTGAAGAGAAATGTTGACTGATCCAAGCCTGCAACATATCTTAATGAGCCTGAGGTGCCTTTGTTATAAAGCTAATCACAATTTTACAACACCCTTTCAAGATAGCTGAAGTAATATTACAAATGCTTCTGAGAATCTAATATAGGCTATATATATTTCAGATGAACCTTTTCTTACTTCCTCAAATGGACAGGGAGCCACTGTGGATTAATACCTAATCTGGGATTATCAGCGCTCAGGATTATGTTTGGTTTAAAGATTTTTATTCATCGGGATTTGTACACAGGGGATTATATTGAACATATCTCAGCCGCCATTACTGAAATTGCCTTGATATGAGCCTTGACAGTGTTTTCCTTAATCTTCCACGTTCTTCATTTGCCTTGAGTTTTAGCGTTACATTGTGACGACCAATCAGAATCAAATACATTATGGGATGTCATACTCTACTGCCATCTAGTGGGAGATGGTGAGCGTTCAAAACGCAACGGATGATTATGTGACGTCATCTATTGGTAAGTATTGTAATTTTGTTATTTTCTTCTACTGTAATTCATCTTCCATCCTTAGGATATCGTCCGGCTTGTGATGAACCTTGACTTGTTTTCAACGTTTTCACCAAGGGAGAACAAAATTCTCTGTAGAGTCAAAATAGATGTCACTAGACCAAAATATCTCAAAAGATCAGAAACAAGAACAACACTCAGAGAGTACATACATATATATATATACTAGAATACCCGCTGGAAACAGATTTGTGACATATGAAGAGTTTGATGTATGCATTTAATATGTAAATGGCAAGGCCATGAAATGCGCGCAGCACTTAAAACGTTGTTGTAGGGTTTATTGGGTTACCATAGCTGTGATTTGTTTTTCATATTCAATGTATGAAAGGCAGTCATTTAACTGTTGAAAAGGAGAATGAACGATTTCAGAAACATGATAAGTACAGAGAATATTACCGAAGGAAATTGAATTTGTAAGGTACTTTGGGTTTTGTTATGTTTTGTTAAAGACGAAAGTAAATCATTGATAAGAAGCTGGAGCGACTTGACGTAATTCCCTGCTGTGGACTGTTTATGTTGAAACCATTACTGGACAGATTTGTGAGTCTCTCTTGTCTCAACTCGCTGCGCGAATATGAGACAGTGGCTTCAGGTGTATGTTGTAAAGGGGGGGGGATTTTCAATGTTAATTGGTGGTACAGACTAATGAGCTGTATACATGTCTATCCATCTATCTATCTATTGGTATATGTATCACTATCTATCTATGTAGTTATGTATCTATCTATAGGCCTATATGGAGAATGAACGATTTCAGAAACATGATAAGTACAGAGAATATTACCGAAGGAAATTGAATTTGTAAGGTACTTTGGGTTTTGTTATGTTTTGTTAAAGACGAAAGTAAATCATTGATAAGAAGCTGGAGCGACTTGACGTAATTCCCTGCTGTGGACTGTTTATGTTGAAACCATTACTGGACAGATTTGTGAGTCTCTCTTGTCTCAACTCGCTGCGCGAATATGAGACAGTGGCTTCAGTTGTATGTTGTAAAGGGGGGGGGATTTTCAATGTTAATTGGTGGTACAGACTAATGAGCTGTATACATGTCTATCCATCTATCTATCTATTGGTATATCTATCACTATCTATCTAAGTAGTTATGTATCTATCTATAGGCCTATATGTATCAATCAATTATCTATCAATCTATCTATCTAGATATCTATAGATCTATCTGTTTGCACTTGCATTTTAAATTTCCATAGATCCATTATTGCACAGATTTTTGAGTCGTCGCTTGGGCTCAATTCGCTGCGCAAATATGAGACGGTGGCTTAAGTTGTATGTTGAAAGGGGGGGGGGAATTTTCAATGTTAATTGGGTCAGACTAATTAGCTGCCTATATGTCTGTCTATGTATGTATTTATCTATCTATCTATGTGTTTCTATGTATCTTTCTATCTATCTATGTATCTATCTGTAGCCTATAGGCCTATATGTATCCATCAATTATCTATCAATGTATCTATCCATCAACATATATCTATAAGTAGATCTATCTGTTGCTATCTGTTCGCCCTTGCATTGCATGTAAATATAAAAAAAACTCACTATGGGGAAGGCCTAAGATGCACCATGTGGCGCCATCTATAGCAAGCATGAATATGACATTTTTTCTTCCATGATTTGTATGTTTCAGGAAATTTGCATGCTTACCAAACAAATATGAAGACATTTTGAATCAATCGTTTTATCCAGTCACCTAAAAATGTGCATAAGTATACAAACACTTGTTGAGATTATGTCACCTGAACTTTACACTATTGTAAACACAAATAAGCAATTGGCAAAAAATATAAGAGCTGAAATTTTATTTCTCGTAGCAGGTCATTTATTTGACTGGTCGCAGGTGCTCTTGTAATTATGCAAATTGCTTAGGTTGCAGGCTGTTCTTTTTATTGAGTAGCCCTCCGAATTATATAGGCTTATTTAGTGGAGCAGGGGGAATATGAGCAGCGCTGATGGAAGAGCCCTATGATTTGGTAGCTTGTTTTTCCATGAAGAAGGTGTAAAATAAAGCAGATTGCGAAGGAATTAGAGCGTTTTGAAGGATAACAGAGCTTATTTCAAGGGAAAATGTCAATTCCTCTCTATATGCCAAGTGACGTGATGATTGAGAAAGGAATGGAAGAGAAATAAGATAAACAACAGAATTAGAGAGATGTTCAGTTATGTGGTGGATGTGTTGGTGTAAGTGTGTATATTAGTACATCTAGCTGCAGTGGCGGATCCAGACACGGTCATCTAGGGAGGGCCCGGGCGTGTTTCGGGCATTCGCGGGCTCGCGTCGCGCGTATTTTCTGTGAAATACTATTATTAATCTCAGTGGTCTAGGGGGGGCCCGTGCCCCCTAGGCCCCCCCTGTATCCGCCACTGAGCTGTCTGTAGATGTATCTGTCTGTCTACAGATCTATCAGTCGACTGTCTATGAATCTGTCTATCAATCTGTAGAGTTAAAATTGACACTACAGCGTGGTCGAGGTCTGTATAAATTTATTAAATCACCAAATATTCAATGCAGTTACGGAAATCTGTCACAATTGAAAAGAGCTTTTGGTGTGCCACAAGAAGTCATACTGCAAAGAAACAGATCCGTACAGTGCATAGTTTTAACAGGATTCGATGCACAGAGTCACACACAGGATAATCTGGTGCATCACAATAGGCCTGCCCAGCCCTGCTGGCAGACCTAATAAAACATAAGCTGACTTAGTGATGATGAACTCGTTTATTTCTTCATTTGAGTGCAGTATTTGAATTAAAGAAATATATAATGTAGGATTTCTTTATCTGGAGCGGGGGCAATATAAAAAGTCAATCTTAGTATAATAAGAAATCATTTTCTCCAGTTTCCTGCACTATTTTTGGAACTTTTATGTGTGAGAAAATTATGAGATATTAGCCTACAGGCTGCAGCTCACTTTGTCACACAAGTCACTTTAGCTGAAATTCTGGCAACGCACAGAAACTTTCGCAGAAGTTACTCTGAAATCCAAGTAAGTTACACAATGAAATGTCATCGCCAGAGGTTATTGAACGAAAATTTTCCACAAACCATGGTCACGTGGTGCTTGTAAACTAGTATAATAATTATATTTTATTTTATTTCTTTATTAAACCCCCATAATTGGGGAAACAACAATTTTAGATCAAATATAACAATATATATACATTATAAGACCGATAAAACACAAAGAAATATAAATAGATAAACCCAATAAAACAGCTCAGAATGCTTTATTAAAATATCTTTTTTAACACATACTCGTGTGTCCATTGTTTAATGAAATTGTCATGCAATAGTAGGAGGGAATCAACCACGCCAGTTGCTTTTTCAGTTAGGGGAGAGTGCCCTAAAACGCACCGCTTCCTAAGAGGTGCACCCCTGTGTTTTGCAGCTAATAATAGCTTTGGGGTGTTCCAAACCATATGATAAGTCAAATATTTTGATTATATAATTATTTCATCAAATTTTGATACTGCTAAGCATAGGTGCCCAGAAACAAGGACCGGGTGAAAATGGCTCCATTTCTTTTAACATTTCCATGATTTTGAGCGACTGTACCAGCAATAATGCATGGTGGTGGTGATGGTGCAGAGACTACAACATGTCTTTTTCTGCTTTCTTTTCTATCAAATTTTAGAGAAAAATTTCCAAAAAGCCCCATGGTTTTGGAAAAACGACAAAAATCAAGAAACACACACTGTAACCTAAGAGGCACACCCCAGTCTAAATCCTGCATTATAACACTCAGAATAAAAAACAGCCTTCCAATACTGACCAGAAGAAATTCTTTGTGCAAAAAGTTGTGTCTTTTAGGTTTTTCACAGAAAACTTTAATAGGACCAATACCACAGTTGACTAGATGAAGAAAGGAGCGTACCACTGACACATGAACCGGAGTGAAAAACCTGGCAAGAAGACGGGCCTGGAGATCTCTGATCAAGGAATCCATGTTGAAGATCCTGTGGAACAGGCTTCATGTTGCATGTTGCACTTCTGTCTGCCTCGTCGGAATCCCAAGTGCCTCCAGTACCTTCGCGTGATGGGATCTTTTACGAATAGCTAGGGTGGACTTGGTGGTTGTCGTTGCCGGTGATGATAACTTGCCACAGTCTTTAGATGAAAGGGACAGGTAGTAGAGGACCCCACCATAGATCCCGTGACCACTTGAAAGGGAGCAATTTTTGAATGTTGATCCAAGTTAATGAGGTCAAAACAAAAACATTTGGCCGGGGCGCCCCTCCAGAAAGTGCGGGCTAACTGCACCAGGCGGCCATTTTCAAAATGGCCGCCGACAATCCAAATTTTGTTATATCTCGGCTTCTAATTGGTCTAGGATCATAATCTTTGGGTCAAAATATATGTTTTTGGGGTCAAGAAGTTCAATGGCCACCATTAGAATTGTCTATGACCACCACCAGGGGCAGAATAAGAAAATTTATGAGAAAAATAGCTAAAATACAATATATTTAGGCCAAAACCTAATACACACATGCAGAATATGTGGAAGTGAGCAGATAACAGTTAAATTACAATATTTTGCATACCTCCCAAAGTTACATTGTGCAAAGGAATCACATTGTCACTCATCAGCAGGAAAAGTACGAACCGCGTGAGTTTGTAACCTCATAAAAATGCACAAAATATATAAAACAAACTGAAACATGTCATCGTAAGTACTAAGTATGTGCCATTATCAACTGAACACTTAGCAATCAGTGTCGGAGTCCTCATTTCTGCCATCTGTGCAGCTATCTTCAGGCTATCTACACTCTATAATTTCCACCTGTGCAATATTATTACCGAGATTCTCTGTCAGTGCAGGTTTGGAATAACGAATTGAAGTGCATTCGTCCTTCCAAGGCATCATCAATGCCCAAATAAAATGGATCAAGGTCTGGTTTGTCCATGTTGAAGTCAAGGGGGATAACGAAATTAACATATATAGAACATAAAATTCATGCAAATCCTAGGCTCTGGTACTGTTGCCATGGACTTCTGTCTGAGGTTCTTCTATATTACAGAGTGATTGTCAGACTGATTTTGTCTCCGTATTTGTATTGGATAGTGAAGAGAGTCATCTGGCATGCCTTTCTTGGCTGGAGGCCCAGGATCTGGCTCTGTGGTACAATGGTTAGAATGCCTGCTTTGTACATTTAAGGATGTGGGTTCAAACCCCACTCCGCCATGTCCAGAGGTTAACAATATAATGATTGGTATAATTGCCATTCAGTATGGCGAGTGCGGGTGAGCAGATTTATTTGGAATGTGCGCTATATGAAATCATGCTATATTGTCATTACTATATTATTTTCTTGCCAAAAAACTTCAGGTTATTCTACGATTCCTTGCTAGTTTCCTTGTCCAATATCACCATCTTGCCACCATCGAAGAAAGCTGCAGTTGTGCTGCAGACAGGGTTTTCATACAGTGGAACACTAATTTCAGCATCTTGTTTTGAACAAAGGGAATGACAGTTCAATGATCGTACTCGTTCTCTGAAGCGCGAGTATACCACTGACCCTGTTAGCGACATGTGCATTAACATTTTCATGACTTCAGCGTCTTCTGAATCAACTACAGCAGCCACTTCTGTTCCTGTAGTGATATTCTTACAGCTGGATCCTATGGAATATCAGTTCTGTGTTACTACAGGTTCTAGACAAAGCATTTAATTACCTCTTCAGAAATATCTGAAGCCTGCCCTTGTTACTTAAGTTACCAAACAGCTCAATCTGCACAACAGGATTGGAAAACCTATCTGCTGCTCTGCTGAAGATGTTTCTGAATCCATTCACAGGTTCTATTACCTCCTGTCAGCATCTTAATGGATATCATACTGTTTATGCATCATGACCAGTTAGGCTTCATACCAATGATCTCAATGAATATTTAACTGCATAATCACAGTGGAAGCCAGTGGAACCCGATTGGCTGCAGAAAGGCATAAAGATTTAAGTGTGCTCCATTTGTTTTACCAACTTGCGAACATTTTGAATCAACAAACAATGATGGCCCTGGGCAGTTCTTATTGTTCTGCAAAGATCATTCCCTTCCTGCAAATCAATTCATGTGAGCATAAAAAGAACTCACAAAGGCGCTTCAACTATAATCTGTCCTCTAAAGAGTGACAAAAAAGTAGAACTTGAAGTGTTCTCCATCTCGATGCCCTATGATGTTAGGTGTGGCCACATACACTGTAGCACTTAATTGACTTGAGGTTGATCAGGCGTACAGCAGTTCCATCAGCAGAACAGGCATACAAACAAGATTGAACTGCACATAGGCTACCTGGTCAGACAAGCTTTATGTGATATGAAGATCCACATGCAGCCAAAGTGATCTGACATTGTGAATGATTGGTATGCATGCATTTGAAATCTGTGAATTGGTTCAGAGACATCTTCAGTATAGAGCGGTAGATAGCTTTCCCCATTGTGTTTAGTAGACTGAGCTGTTTGGCACCTGAAGTAACAAGGCTTCTGATATTTCTGAAGAGGCAGCTAAGTGAGCTAACTGCTTTGTCTAGAGCCCTTGGTAACACAGAACTGATATTTTCCATAAGAATAGTGAGAATCTCACTACAGGAACAGAACTGCAGCCATATTGAAGATGATACTGCCCTTTTTCATTTCTGGCTCACAAGTTGGCGGAAAATGGCAATCTTGCGTCTGATGTGGTTGATTCAGAGGATGCTGAAGTCATGAAAATGTCAATGCATATGTGGCTTATGGGGTCAGTGGTACACTGGGGCTTCAGAGAAGGAATACCATGATTGAGCTGTCACTCCCTTTGTTCAAAACAAGTTGCTGAAATTAGTGTGCAACAGTATGTAAACGATGCGGCACAACTGCAGCTTTCTTCGATAGTGGCAAGACGATGACATTGCACAAGGCAACTAGCAAGGAATCGCAGAATAACCAGAAGTCTTTTGGCAAGAAAATAATAAAGTAATGACAATACAGCATGATTTCATATAGCATCCATTCCAAATAAATCTGCTCACTGGCCCTCACCATACGCAATGGCAATTATACCAATGATTGTATTGATAACCTCTGGACATGGCCGGAGTGGGGTTTGAACCCACATCCTCAAATGTACAAAGCAGGCATTCTAACCATTGTACCACGGAGCCACAACCTAGGCCTCCAGCCAAGAAAGGCATGCCAGATGACATGACTCTCTTCACTATCCAATACAAATACGGAGACAAAATCAGTCAGAAAATCACTCCGTAATAGAAGAACCTCATAAAAAAGTCCATGGCAACAGTACCAGGGCCTAGGATTTGCATGAATTATATGTTCTGTATGGTAATTTCTGTATCCCCCTTGACTTCCAACATTGACAAACTAGACCTTGATCCATTTTATTTGGGCATTGATGATGCCTTGAAGGATGAATGCACTTCAATTTGTTATTCCAAACCTGCACTGACAGAGAATCTCAGTGATACCATTGCACAGGTGGAAATTATAGAGTGTAGATAGCCTGATGATAGCTGAAAAGATGACAGAAATGAGGACTCTGACACTGATTACTAAGTGTTCAGTTGATAATGGCACATACTTACGATGACATGTTTCAGTTTGTTTTATGTATTTTGTGCATTTTTATGAGGTTACAAACTCACATGATTCGTACTTTTCCTGCTGATGAGTGACAATGTGATTCCTTTGCACAATGTATCTTTGGGAGGCATGCAAAATATTATAATTTAACTGTCATCAGCTCACTTCCACATATTCTGCATGTGTGTATTAGGTTTCGACCTAAATATATTGTATTTTAGCTATTTTTCTCATAAATTTTCTTATTCTGCCCCTGGTGGTGGTCATAGACAATTCTAATGGTGGCCACTGAACTTCTTGACCCCAAAAACATATATTTTGACCCAAAGATTATGATCCTAGACCAATTAGAAGCCGAGATATAACAAAATTTGGATTATCGGCAGCCATTTTGAAAATGGCCGCCTGGTGGAGTTAGCCCGCACCTTCTGGAGGGGCGCCCCGGCCAAAATTTTTTGTTTTGACCTCATAAACTTGGATCAACATTCAAAAATTGCTCCCACTGAAGTGGTCACGGGATCTATGGTGGGGTCCTCTACTAAGGCTGAAGAAAACATAAGGCCACACTTAATTAATCTTTGGCTTCTCAGATCGACCCAAATAATAAAGAGTTTGTGCACAATTTTTATATAATTGAATAAAAAATTTAGGTTACAGTTTTTTTGGCCTCCTGACTGACCTAGAATAAGTGCCCCAGAAGATGTGAGAAGCTAAAAAGCAATAATGTCTGGCCTGATGAAAATGACATAGGAATTGAGGGAGTCTTTGAGATTGGGTCAGTTCATACTATTTGAATTAGCGCTCTGCACCATTTCGGTAAATATTGGCCACACCGGTACAGTCTGGTCGGTTATTGAACTGGTTTTGAAGAAATAAAGTTTCGGGCTGATACAGCCACAGCAGCATTATTTTTGTAAGAAAAATTGTTTCCCCTGTCCCCCTTGACCCAAACCAGAGCTTTAAAATTGGTACGCCTGAGCAGAAAATTTAAACAGGTATACTTAATAGAAAGTCAGGCAGGTGCAAATTTATGCTTCATAAAATCCGACACACCCTCATTATCGTGCCAGATTGGCAGTGAACAGGACGCTTATCACTTGCATCTAAGTGTCTTGCTTTAGAAGTTGCACTTGCTGGTAATTCTGTTGCCTCATCAAGTGTTAATTATGCCACATTAAGTGTAGAGTGTATGATATATGTGTTTCGAAAGTGTTCTGCTTCCTGCATGTTCATGGGAGGGGGGGTTGGTCTCGTGGTAGTGTGCTATAGACTGCAAATTGCTTGGTCCAGGGTTCGAATCCATCGATCTCTTGTCGGGTCACCTGGGCGTATATTTGGGGACGGCAGTTTCAATCATCTTAGCCTCATTGCAGTGCATAAATACAGGATGAAAAGCCCCAATCATCCATCCATCCATCAAGTATGTTGTTCATGCAAGCACAGCAGCATAACATTCCTAATTCTAAGCAAAAAACACATAAATGTAAAACATTGTGTTGACCCATTTACATGCATGAGCGACAATAGGAGCAAAGACTGATCCTTGTCACACACTTCCTCATATCATTAAAATATAACGAGAACATGAATTTTGTTTCGCATCCGGGAAGGGTGTGTTAGGATCCCTCAGAAATTGCCGACATTTCTTTAATTGACACCCCTCTTGGAGTTTTTCTTATTGGGATATTGTCTATTTTTACGCCAATTATTTATTTTGTGTGTCTGACGTCCTCAACCAATCTTTTCTTAATCAAGCAACAGCGTGTTAAGAAATATCCCCGCACGAAATAATTTGTTTCAAGATTGCCCAAAAGGAATTCATTTGATTCACCAAAACGAACAAAAAATTAGTTATTTAAAAAAATTCCAAGCTCTCTCCCCTGGAGTTTGAAGATTTAATGGTGGCTAACTTACAAATGCAAAAAAAACCATTCAGAGTGAGTACTTCATAATTCAATGAGTTCATGCACTCTGTAGTATACAATCTAAAAAATTTCAGACAAAATTGGTTTTTTAGATTCAAAATGGTTTTTTGAAAAACCAAATTTCAATGCAAAACCAACATGGATTTTTAAACAAATCCAAGTTGGTTTTTTGCATTGAAATTTGGTTTTTCAAAAAACCATTTTGAATCTAAAAAACCAATTTTGTCCCGACTTTTTTTAGAGTGTATCAATACCTTACACAAGTACACACAGGTAAAATAACCAAAGCAGAGTACAATTACACAACAAAAGCTGCCCCCATGGACAGAAGAGAAGAGCAGCACATAATGCCACTTAATCAACAGGAAGCCTTATATTATCTGAGGATGTGAGGCACTTATGTTAATAGATGTGGACAATGAAAGGCCACACTGACGAAGCAAAGGTCTTCTGTCCTTTAATCATGCTATATATAAGGGCAGTTTCTGTCTCCACATAAAACTGGTGGTCATCCGGTAATTTTGCCAAATATTCGCAACTTGTAATTTCGTCTAAGCCTACTCTTTAATCAAGAGACATAAAACATAATAGCACTTCATCTAATGATTCTACGGGAAGCCTTTTATTATTAATGGATGTGAGGTAGGGCTCTATATCGTTGCTGACATTCGATATGATACGTAACATTGATACACTTACTTGATCGATAAACGATTCGTACCGTCGGTCCCCCAATTCGGACCGATCCGCATTTTAGAAATCCGCTTCCGAGAAACCGAATTTTGGCCTGGAAAGTTGATCTCACATTACAGCGGACATCAAGATGACGATCTTATCGAGTTCAGTGATTGATTTTATGGATATTTTTGGCAATGAACTGCTTTTTTAACTCGATATGGCATAATTGAACTGTATCGAAAGGGCTGCCTTGAAAACAGGTTCGGGAAACGACCAGACTGAACCGGTATCACCGGTATTTATCGAACGGGTGTAGTCCCCTAATGTGAGGCACTAAATGTTGATAGATCGGGACAATGAAAGGCTACCCTAAAAAAGCAGTGACTTTCTGTGAGTTTCGTCCTTTAATCATGCTATTTAAGGCAGGTTTGTAGCTGTCCATAGAACTAGTGGTCATCCGGTGTTTCAACAGATAATCGCACCTTGCAATTCCTTCTACTCTTTAATCAAGTGACATAAGAGCAGTCTGTGACTCAATATAATTTCATCGGATATCCGGCCATTTTGACCAAGTGTCGCACCCTGTAATGAAGCAGTTTCAAGTGAGAAATCATCTTGTGAAGTCTGCTTTATCACTTGTGTATGTTGAAGGAGTGGTATGGAGGACCATAAAACATGGAGAAGATAGCACACACTTTGACAAAATTGCCACCTGACCTGTTGTGTTCTTTTTTGGAAAGTGCAAGAAAAATGCTCTTTTGTGCTTCATTTGCGTGTTAATGGGGTGTTGGGTTTTATGTACTGTGTGCAGTGACTTTTATGTTGCATTGGAAGTGTTTTGTTGTAGGTCGTGCAGACACCAACTTAGTTCCCCTAGTGAAGTATGGATGTGTGGATGATCGGGGTTTTAGGGCCTGTATATGTGCACTTGGTAGACTAATTAGGACAGGAGTATGACATGGTAATTATGTGAAGGATGATTGAAACTGTCGTTAAACTTAGGCCAGGTGACCCGCAAGTGCTGGATTCGAACCCTGGACTCACCGATTGGCAGCCCAGGATGCTTACATAGAGCTATAACTGCCCCCTGCTTCCCTGCTTCCCTGCTCCCCTGATATCTAGGCCTAGATAGTTCCACCACCATACCTCTAATCCTCTATCTTGGTTGTGTTGTCTGCTTGACTCCATAGTTGAAATGTTATTGCAAATGGACTGCAATAGCCTAGCCAGGGTGACAAGGGGAGGGACAATCTTCCCCGTAGCCAGTCAGTCCTCCCCCCCCTCTTGCCCCCCTTTGCTGCCCCCTCTGGCCAAGAGACAGAGGGAAACAAAACCCCATCCAGAAGAGCTTGCGGACAGAGAGCGCAAAATTCAATAATTAAGATTGCGAAGAGACATGTAGAGAATTCAAGATCAAATTGGCCAAGGGCCAGAGGGACACAAAACGCCATCCAAAGGCTCAGTTATACATACAAATATGTTCAGTGAGTGAGTACTTCACAGTTCATGCACTCTGTAGTATATCAATACCTTACACAAGTACACACAGGTAAAATAACCAAAGCAGAGTACAATTACACAACAAAAGCTGCCCCCATGGACAGAAGAGAAGAGCAGCACATAATGCCACTTAATCAACAGGAAGCCTTATATTATCTGAGGATGTGAGGCACTTATGTTAATAGATGTGGACAATGAAAGGCCACACTGACGAAGCAAAGGTCTTCTGTCCTTTAATCATGCTATATAAGGGCAGTTTCTGTCTCCACACGAAACTGGTGGTCATCCGGTAATTTTGCCAAATATTCGCACGGTACCTTTT
The DNA here is from genome assembly GCA_026936325.1 of Platynereis dumerilii. Taxonomy (NCBI): domain Eukaryota; kingdom Metazoa; phylum Annelida; class Polychaeta; order Phyllodocida; family Nereididae; genus Platynereis; species Platynereis dumerilii. The sequence continues at coordinate 3,205,377 of JAPTHN010000021.1, forward strand.
AATTTCTTCTACTCTTTAATCAAGAGATATAAAACAGTTTATCTGTATATATGTATTATTAATTGCGCTGGATATCTGGCCATTTTGACAAAGTGTCATGCCCTATAATTAAGCTATTACAGGCCTTGAGTCATGTTTTACTCCTTATAAATTTATTTAGGAAAATGCACCATCAATGTGTGAAAAGGTTATAAGTTAATGTGGGAAACAAATTGTACAATCGTTTTGAGAACTAATTAACTCCATCAAACTTTCATTTTGGAGTATCTCAGACTTAGTTGAAGTAGTTAAAGTGTGTCACATCCATGAAGAAGAGCTGTATCACTGAAGAGTGCTGCATAACTTCTTGAATTATGCAGCAAAGGCACTCGTATAGCCAGTACATATATTTTTAAATACAAGTGCATGCAGGTGAACTTCCCAGAAATATGTTACAAACAAAAGCTTCCCTCATGAAATGGACACACTGTAGAATTTGAATTTCGAGTCAGCTCAATTTTTGAGTGAGATGGTTGTACAATTCCTTTGAGCCAACATAGCTTGTTGTTTTTATTAATAACAGCAGACATATTATTATAACTTAAAACAACAAGCTATGTTAGCTCAAAGGAATTGTACAACCATCTCACTCAATCATTTCAGCTGACTCAAAATTTCAAATTTTACAGTGCAGCAGAGAAAGGCTGTACATAATACCACTTCATCCAATGATTATACAGGAAGCCTTTCATTGTCAGTGGATGTGAGGCACTTATGTTAATAGTTCTCGACAATGACAAGCTACCCTGAAAAAGCAGTGACTTTCTGTGAGTTCTGTCCTTTAATCATGCTATATATAAGGAGGTTTCTGACTCTCCATAAAACTGTTGGTCATCCGGTGTTTCAACAGATAATCGCACCTTGCAATTCCTTCTACTCTTTAATCAAGTGACATAAGAGCAGTCTGTGACTCAATATAATTTCATCGGATATCCGGCCATTTTGACCAAGTGTCGCACCCTGTAATGCAGTTTCAAGTGAGAAATCATCTTGTGAAGTCTGCTTTATCACTTGTGTATGTTGAAGGAGTGGTATGGAGGACCATAAAACATGGAGAAGATAGCACACACTTTGACAAAATTGCCACCTGACCTGTTGTGTTCTTTTTTGGAAAGTGCAAGAAAAATGCTCTTTTGTGCCTCATTAGCGTGTTAATGGGGGTGTTTGGGTTTATGTACTGTTTGCTGTGACTTTTATGTGCATTGAAAGTGTATTTTCGCTAGTCATTCGCTACAGCCGACACCAACTTGGACCCCTAGATGAATTCTGGATTTTTTGATGATTGGGGTTTTAAGTCTTGTATTATGCACTTAGTGGGCTAATCACAGAAGGAGGACAGAGCAACGAGATAAATGATGGTTGAAAGTGCCATCCAACATAGGCCATGTGACCTGACAAAACCTGGATTTGAACCTTGGACACAACAACTTGCAACCTGGCACGTTACCCAATGGAGTGTCATCCCCAATGAATTGAATTGAATTGAATTGAATATTTATTACCACCCAAGTTTGGCTCATGGCCGCTGGTATGGGTGTCAAATCCAAAGTACAGTTATATAATAGTTTTTAAAATTCAAATTACAATTATACTATGAAATCTTAATAAGATAGGAAATTACTTTAGAATATAAATTGCAAACATAGCAGTTATTCAATATACATTGAGAATCATATTTGATGATAATTTGCTGTTTGGCCTAGATTCTGAAACTGCAGGAGATCAATCAGATTTATTTTGATTTGGTCTAATTTTGCTGGAAGGCTTTGGCCATTCAGACTTAAGACTGAAAAGGGGCTTCGTAACTTTGAAAATAATTTGGGAATGTCACAATTATTTTAATATTTAGGGTGTTGGAGAGTTTGTTTACCATTATCAAACTGCAAATTTTCTATTAAAGTATTTATTGTTTTGTTACTGTATTGCTATCATCATTCTTCTTTCTTCCTTTCTTTTCTTTAGCTCTTGTTATGACTCCCTGTAGTACTAAGTGGTGTTTTAGTACATTTTGCACCTTAAAAAGACTGAAATGCAAGAGAGGCCATTAAATGACCATAGAAGTGGCAGCCTTATAATTTATACTTGGACCACACTTCTTGCAAATCTCTGCATGATGGTTTGGAGTTATGATAATGTGCACTTTCGATGTGACAATGCCAAATTTCACTGACCATTTTGCATTTTGACATTAAATACAAGTGAATACAGGTGAACTACAAGAACCACACTCTAAAAAATGTCGGGACAAAATTGGTTTTTTAGATTCAATAACCAGATTTCATTGCAAAACCAAAATGGATTTAAAAAAAAAATTTGTCTGAAATTTTTTAGAGTGTGCATGCATGGTTTGGAGTGATGATAATGTGCTCATTCCATGTGACAATGCCAACTTTCACTGATCATTTTGACGTTAAATATTACAAGTGAATACAGGTTAACTACAAAGAACTATGATAACAAAAGTTCCTCTCGGAGACAGCAGAGAAAGGCTGTTTGTAATACAACTTCATCCAATGATTCAACAGGAAGCCTTTCATTATCAGTGGATGTAAGGCAATCATGTTAATAGATCTGGACAGTGAAAGGTTTACTGAAAAGGCAAGTCCTTTAATCGTGATATGCAGGGCAAGTTTCTGGTCTGTAAATCTTGTGGTCTTTCGGTAATATTGACCTGTGTTCGCACCCTATAATTAAACAGTTAGTTCTGGAAATGAGGGACTACACTAGCAATTGTGCAGTGTACGAATTACGTACGTAAATTCTACGTACGAAACTCACAAAAAAGAGCTGATCCTATATAGTACGTACGTACATTTTCGTACGAATTTCGTACGAATTCATAAAAATTTCACACAGGTACTTTTCAGTTACTTTGGCCATTTTAGTGCAATATGGTTATCATAAGTGGTTTAAGTTTAGACCTTGCATTGGCCTATCTAAAAAAAATCCAGCAAAAAAATCAAGTTAAAGCCCAAAAAACCAACTTAACACGTATGAAATCCATACGAAAATTTACGTATGTTTTACTTACGTACATTTTCGTACACATTTCATACGTGAAAACAACCGATTTACGTACGAAATGTGCAAGAAAGAGCATTGTACGTTTTATGTACGCTGCACGATTGGCCATGTCGGCTAAGCAGGCTATCACCATCTTTTCTTGAGTGAAATTACAAAATATTTGAATTTCTTGGGTGATCGATTGGTTTGTAAGGAGGACAGCTACAGGGAACATAACATGCAAACAAAACCTCAGCCATTGACTTCATAGGTCTCAGACGCGTGGCAAAAAATAATTGTCCTGCAGAGCCGGAACTTAGCATCAAAATGTAATAAATCAAATTTCAACCTATTCAAACTTCTGTTAGGAAATTTAGAGCTTGAAGAAACCTCATTAATCATATAGATTTTGCCCTGTAATAAAACTCTTAGACTAGAAGACTGTCACACATATTCAAATTAACCAATATTTAGTATACTATGCACATAGAAGTTATGATACAACAGAATGTTACATGATGTCAAATGTGTATATTCTATAGGAAAGCTAAAAAAACCCATAACAATAGAATCAGTTATCAACAGTTCCATATTCCCTTCTTTTGAGTTGAATGACAGTTCTTTGAAGTGTCCCTATGGTGTAGCCCTAGCTGTGCTGGTGACTGGTTGATGCTGCCAGTGGCGTCCCAATGGGGGGCACAGGGGGAGTATGTGCCCCCCTATATTGGACCTCTGCCCCTCTTGTGCGCCCATATGAACTTTCCAAATGTGGCTAGAATATAAAATTAGTATAGTGGGTCGCCCCCAAGAGAATTGCGGCATGCCCCCCTCCCCCCCCCCCCAGGTGCCCACTACTCGAGACCCCTGAGTTACGCCACTGGCTCAGAGAACCTTTGGATGAAGCCTTCACCTGAATTTACCTATCCGACAGAAAAAGACTGCATACAACTATTGCATGATGTCAAAAGGGTTCCAGGAAAGATAAAAGTAAAGTGGATAAGCACAGCACATTTATAGATGCAAAGAACTTGCTTGGCAGTGTTGGAGTCGAGGCCAGGACATCCGAGACCAAGACCGAGACCGAGGCATGAGCATCCGAGACCAAGACCGAGACCGAGGCATTGACCCTCGAGACCGAGACCGAGACCGAGGCATGAGCATCCGAGACCGAGACCGAGGCCGAGGCCGGCCGGACAAAAATGATGGTTGACTGCCAAACTACCTTAGCTTGGTGTATTATCGGCATTTAGCCATCACTTACGATAAGGCTATAACAGTACAATTAGAGATTCACTCAATGACTCAAGTATAACACTGAAATGAAGACAATAAGGGGGCAACCATTACATTTTTAAAGAATAGGGCATAGAACTGATCTCACTGGCAATTTTGTTTTTTACAGAAACAGTGACAGATTAGATTTGTTTTGAGTGTGTGAGAACCTCAATAATATTGAATTATTTACATAGCAGACTGAGATAGCCCATACACCAGAAATTCATTTCAAGACTGCTGGGAAAGAATTAATTAATCTTTTCACCATGACTGGAAAAATTTGGTTAGTTTTAAAAAAAATTCTGAGGCAGCTTATCACTTTCATTACGGGCTTTACTATAACTGCTTAAAAAATTACACTTTCTAGATACATGTAGATAGATACTCTGAATTGCTGGGTTCCAATTTATTGGGCAGTGGCATATTTTTGTTACAACAAAGTTATTTGGAATATCTTTTGAGGCACAAATGAGATTCTGTCGCAAATTTTGTGACATTCGATTTGTTGAGTTGTGTTTTAAGTCAGACACTCTGGTGTGTGAAGTTAATGATCAGGTACCAACGCATCTTCCATTACATGTAAACAAAAACTTTCAAACTTCAAATTATTATGGTCGAAATTTACATGAAATAATGTTCAACTCAATTAGTGAAGGAAAATAAAAATTCTAAAATATTCAAATACTGTTGGTAAATTTATAATTTCATATCTATCACAAAAATGGCACCGTGTATAACTTGGCATTCGGCCCAAAATAGGCCTAGATAAAGACAGTCTTAAAAGACAGGCAGAAAATGACTCTATCAGAATCTAATATATGGGATAATAGTTTCCTTGTGTTAGATAAACTGACAGATAATTATACTTAACTGACAGGAAAATTTTGTTTGACTGTTCCAGCAAAATTGTACTTTATTAATTTTGCTGGCCTCGGACGTGCCTCGGGCAAATATCCGAGGCCAGAGGGTCCGAGACCGAGTCCAAGGCCAAGGATTGGTCATCCGAGACCGAGACCGAGGCCGAGGCCATCAAAAATGGCTCCGAGGCCGGCCTCGAGGACGAGGCCGGCCTCGAGGACTCCAACACTGATGCTTCGGGCCATGCCACTGTACACTGCTGATATTGATATAGTTGCTAATGGCAAAAGTGAATTGACGTTTTTCATCAGGGAATATGAGTTATTCTCAGCTGTGTGACAGTTAATTTTTATTTCTTAGTAGTGGAGGTTATATATGGCCACGTAGGTCAGTCAACTTGAAAAAACAAAACAATGTAGGCCTAGAGACAGAAGGGAGATTTCTTAATAGAGTTAGTATGGGTATAAAGTGTTGCAACACAAGATTCACCTTTATATCAGATGTGCTTTAATGTAGGACTTTTAAAAGGCCAAGTGGTGTCGCTATGTGGGCACGGGGTCACAGAGGGGGCATGTGCTCCATATATATTGGGTATGTTCCCCCCAAGTGCCCCCCATGTGAACTTTTACCTTATTTAATACATGACATATGTATGTGTTTGATGCTTTTTTATGTCAATAAAATTCTACATATATATATTTAATATATACAATAAGTACAATGAGTGCCCCCCCAGAAGAATTGACCCCTTAGTTATGCTTTACTGGTCTGGCCTTATTAATTCTGCCATCAACATAACATGATCATATTATTTACTTTTTTGCAGGAATGGAAACAACAGTGCCAAGCAAAGTCATGGAGGAAACATTATCATCATCATCGGTTGAGCAGGATCTAGGATTATTATGGGTGCCTTACGTTGTATTAACTTTGACGTTGCTATCGCTATTAGTCGCCTCTTTTATACACTTCCACATCAAGTACCGCGACCGTTACGTCAAACGGTCGGTGCTCGCAAAAGCTGTGAAGCTCGGACCGGACTGCATAGTGGGGGAAGAAGGCTCCCCGGAGAAAAGGACGTTAGATATATACCCCGGGTCCTTCCAGCGAGTACCGTCAGGGGCGAAGACAAGACGTTTAAAAATGTTTTACGGTAATAAGGTGGATGTAAGTGCAGTCGTTGTGAAGTCAATGTTCAATTCAGAATTTGAAAGAGGACATTATAACGATGGATTAGATATATCGCAAGAAGATGATGATATAGACAATTATGCAGGTAAGCTGACTCTTTTAATTCAGAAATACATTCATTATATATATTTTTTGGGCTAATTTTAGAATTAAATGATGCCATGGCTGACCTTATTCTCAGATAATTACTTGGCATTTTTCTGGTGTTTTTGATTTATAAATTTTATTTTCTTCTTTTATCCGCAAAACATATCTAATAAGCACATTTTTTTATAATAATACACTTATCATATGTTTTTCTTAATTTGACAATTAAGTGATTTAATGGCTGTCCTGTTTCTAAGATAATTACTCGGTATTTTCTAGCAATTTTTATTGATAGTTTTTTCCAGCAAAAGTTATGTCTCATTTTCTTATGTGAAGATGTTATTATTTTATTCTTAAAGATGTTTATCTGCATGGCATGTACTTAAAGATGAAGAAGGTTTTCACATGTAAAATGTTGGCCCATTCTATAAATACTTACCTTAAGGTGACTCAAGCATGGTGGTTCGATCATACAGATTTTTCTAAAATTTTGCACAGGTATGTTTTGCCTGATGACTGCTTAAAAGTCATAAATTGAGTTTTTGGTTAGGCCTATGTACCACAGAATAAAGCATTACATGCATTTGTCACACAAAAACGTCAGAAATGTATTCCCAAGGATTTACACCAATACATTTGCCATAAATTTGAAGAAAAAGATTAAAATAGTTTTTTCTGTAAGAGCTCAAAGAGCTCCAACACACCAGTTAATTTCAGATTTTGCATACATCAATTTTGGCAGTAATCTGATTTTAGGAAAACGATCATACAGATTTTTAAAAAAATTTGAATATATCATAAACGATTTATTGTCAAACAAATGGCAAAAAATAAAAAAATTTCACTGAGTCATTTTTTTACTGCAGTACCATGACTGCGCCAATGTCAATTTGAATAAACAAAGACAATTTTTGACACAGTTGACTGAAAAAATTAACTGAGAAATTTTTTTGGATAAAGCTGAGAAGCTGAAACTTTAAACTAGCATAGAATAGATGTTACTGCTTTTAATAAAAAAATAATTATGCTTCTAGCTGCATTAGATCTCATTTAAATAGCAAATTACTGACTGCCATGCTGTGTTAAAAAAAGAGAACATAAAATGGTAATGTCACAACTGTTTCAGGGCCTGCAGCAGTTGTGACGCTATGTTGCTAGGCAACCGGGCTGCTCAGATGTGTGTGCAGTGTACCACGCTTGAGTCACCTTAACCAGAATTCACTTGAAGTTTATAATGTAATTCCCCATTGGTGAACATGCAAATTCTCCTACTGTAAAACAACTCATGCCAGATTTGAATTGCCCTCACAAAACTTACTCAGAAACTATGGATTGAGGAAAAAATGTCTATTCCTTCATTGATTATTACAATATCTTCAGGATTTGCAAGTTCGCCAATGGGGAATTACCTTATAAAGTTCAAGTGAATTCTGGTAAAGGTAAGTATTTATAGAATGGGCGAAATTTTTACATGTGACTTCTACTATATAAACTGCAATACCAGACCAAGGTCAAGCAGGATCGGAAAATATTGGGGGCACCTGAAACACCCTAACATGCATGAATGGATTAACGAGATTCCCATTGTCCCTATCTACTATCTAGCGAAACCGCAGCCAAGGGAACAGGCTTGGTAGAATTAGCGGGGAAAGAAGACCCTGTTGAGCTTGACTCTAGTCTGACTCTGTGAAGAGACATATGAGGTGTAGCATAGGTGGGAGCCCTCGGGTGGACAGAGCGCGACTCCCGACTCCTTTGGCTTTCTGAAAAGCGACTCCGACTCCCACTCCTTAGATCTCCTTAATTACGATTCCAACTCCCGACTCCAGTTATTGTCATTACTTCTGCAAAGTTGCCATAGGATTTTGTACACCAATACTTGTTTAGGAATTTTTATGTAAATTTGGGATACATTTCACATTGTTGTAATTGTGGTTTTGTAAATTTTATAAATATTTTTAGGAGTCAGGAGTCACGAAATTAATTTCGACTCTGACTCCACCTCAAAATCAAAGTTTGACTCTGACTGCGACTCCACCGTAAAACCTCCGACTCTGACTCCTGACTCCAAGTCCAAAGCCGTGCTGTTCAGACGGCCAGTCATTAAGTGGTCAAAAACAGCCATTATGGGGTCTTGCAGGAGAAAAACGGCTATCATAATCCTCGCCACTTAGAGCTCGACATACCTGCTGCGCAAACAATCTTTTCCTTTTTATTTTTTTCCTATTCAATAGTAATCTATCAGTCCAAAAAAAGAAAAACACGCTTATATATACAAGTATAAATCATAATCCTCACCTCACCATTTTCATCGCAACATGCCTGCTGCGCTGAAGATCTCTGCTGCTTTACCACAGAATAACACCGTTTCACCTTTCATTTTTGTATTTTCTCTATTTCTGTATTCAGTACTTCTTTTTCCCACTAAGGACATCTACCTGTCAATGTCTGAAAAGAAGGAGAACTTTATAAATCTAAGGCAAGACATAATTAATTTTTAGCGTCTCATGATCAACCGAAGCAACAGATATCCAGCCGGAAAAAAAATGAGCCCATCCACAATTTATATCAAATTGACAATATAAAAAATTGTGATTTCACCTTTTTTTTCGTCCTACTGACCAACCCTGAAAAAGTGTCTGAGAAGATCCGAGAAGCTACAGATCAATAATGTCTGGCCTAAGTGGCCTTATATAAATCTAAGTGCCTTGATATCAGCAGACTTAAGACAAAACAGAGTGCATTAAAGCATAGCATGATATCTCTGAACTTAATGGATGAGACAAAGTGTCTAGCTTAATCTGACCTTTTTTTATTTGTTACAAAACTCTTCTGAGAGACAAAAATAATGTTTTCATCTAACTGCGTAATCAGCTAATCACCCAAGTACATGTCGTAATATGACGCACGATCTCACGGTGCATGTAGAAGACTCAAATGTCAGAAGTTTTAATAATTGGTGAAATGTCTATACTAGTACTCATACAAATACATAGAACGGACATGAGGCTCTTGCAGATGAAGCAACCAAATCCACCATCTTGGAACTGCCTGGCAGCCTACCATTTGGTAACTGTGATGTCACCAATAATAGTGATGTCATAGTGATGTCACTAGTAACAATGGCATCATATCACGTTACAATCAGCCAAACACAACATCTTGTTGCTCCTGCTGTGATGTCATAATGACGTCATGTCTCAAGGCAGTTCCAATATGGCGGATTTGGTGACCTCATCTTGAGGTGGTGTCATACAGCCTCATGTCCATTCTATGTATTTCTATACTAGTACTGCATTACATGAAGTGGAGGGATGAATCCAAGGCAAATAACAATGTCGTATATAGGAGGTCTCGAGTTGTGGACTGGGGAATACCTGTCAGGCAAGCATTCGATATAGAATCGGCGATTCGGCATTGTAAGCACAAATGAGGTGCCCACACTCTAAAAAATATCAGACAAAATTGGTTTTTTAGATTCAAAATGGTTTTTTGAAAAACCAAATTTCAATGCAAAAAACCAACAGGGATTTTTCTAAAAACCCAATTTTGTCTCGACATTTTTTAGAGTGCACCTAAGATTACGGAGAGGGAGGGCCATGCAAGTACTTTGTCATAAGAGAAAGGTGATCATTTCAACAGAATGAAACATCGATTTATCTTTAGATCTGTCGTAGCATCAAACCATCAACTTGCCAACTTGATATCTATGAATCAGAAAAAGATTTTAATTGAATTAATGCTATCCAATTGTACACCGTTGCTCATAAATATGGAATACTTCAACATTCTCCATTGAAATTGATAACTTTAGCAACTTCTGCTGGAGCACATGATCGTTTGATTCAAGGGTAATTACTTCCAATGTTCGCTAAAGGGAAGAACAAACTTTCATTTTTAATGAGCTGTCTCAGAGAAAATCATGCAGAGCTGTTTGGATGACGTTCTCGGAATGGCCTAAAATTTTGCAAATGTACCAGAACACCTCTTAAACGAAGAAATGTGAAGTTGGAACTTCAAAACTCAGAATACTTTTCTCACACGGGGGCCTCAAAATAGGGGTGTCGGGAAGCCATTTTTCACAGAAATCCTCATTTCATCAACAAAAAAGTGGCCGATGTTCAGCCCTCTCTGGATTCTAGAAAAAATTAACAAGAACTATCCAAACTGGGTTTGGATGAAGGCTAGCATGGTTTTTAACAATAAATCACCTCTATTTATTAATTTCACTAAAAAGGCTACTTTGGGGGGGTCACTCCGAAACTGCAGATTTTGTGTTTTTCAAATTTTGAAAAACATGCCATGTTTCGAGGGCTATTTCTCAATCTTGTGCGGGTCTAGGATTGACAATATTTGGTTAGAAAATTAGCAGAATACTTGATTTTAGATATCTGTTGAGAAAACCTTGGGAAAATTTGAATTTTCAGAAAATTCAGCCATTTCAAAAACTGTAATTTTCCAAATTTCCGTAAAAAATCATGAAATTTCCATAGTCAAAAGGTCAAAGTAGTACTAACCCTATTATCATAATTTTGATTGAAATTAATGAAAATTACCTTTATTCAGTAAATTAGTTAAGTTTCATCTGGAAAAAACAATTATTTTGTATCAAACGGCTAATTTTCAAAATTTAGTTTCGGGAAATGTATCAACTTTGTGGGCCTATGTCTGACATAGTAACACTTCCATGTTAAATAATTTCCATGATCATTCATGGAAAAACACCTATATTTAGTAAATCAGGTGAGATAATTGTCGGAAATGGAGAAATTTTGAAAATATGGATACTCCAGGGGGGTCACCCCGAAACTGCTGAATTTGCTGTTTTTCAAAATTTGAAAAACATGCCATGTTAAGAGGGCAATTTCTCAAATTTGTGGGCACTGACATTGACCATATTTGTTTAGAAAATTGGCAGAATACTTGGATTTTATATATCTGTTGAGAAATTTGTGTGAAAATGTGCATTTTCAGATATTCAGCCATTTCAAAAACTGTAATTTTCCGAATTTCCGTAAAAAATCATGAAGTTCCATAGTCAAAAGGTCAAAGTAGTACCGACCCTATTATCATAATTGTGATCGAAATTAATGAAAATTACAATTATTCAGTAAATTAGTTAAGTTTCATCTGGAAAACCAATTATTTTGCATTGCACGGCTAATTTTCAAAATTTAGTTTTTCGTAAATTTCGATAAGTTCCGGGAAATGTATCAATTTTGTGGGCCTATGTCTGACATAGTAACACTTCCATGTTAACCAATTTCCACGATCATTCATGGAAAAACACCTATATTTAGTAAATCAGGGGAGATAATTGTGGGAAATGAAGAAATTTTGAAAATATGGATACTCCAAGGAGGATCACTGCGAAACTGCAGATTTTGCTGTTTTTCAAAATTTGAAAAACATGCCATGTTAACAGGGCAATTTCTCAAATTGGTGAGCACTTATATTGACAATATTTGGTTAGAAAATTGGCAGAACACTTGGATTTTATATATCTGGTGAGAAAACTATGGGAAGATGTCAATTCTCAAAAACTGAAATTTTCCGAATTTCCGTAAAAAAATCATGAAATTTCCATAGGCAGAAGGTCAAAGTAGTACTGACCGCATTTTCAAAATTTTTTCACAAGTTACCAGAAATTCATCAGTTTTGTCCGACATAGTAATACTTCAGTAATCATTCATGTTAAAACACTTCTATTAAGTAAGGGCCAACCCGACAATAGTTTTGGGGGGACTATGGATTTTTACTCCATGACAAACATTTTTTCGTTTGCAACATCGAAGAAAATTTTTTTTTATGTGTAGGACAACAGACTTTTCTTTTTTCGCAAATTTAACATTACGGTATCCCAGGTAGTAGCTACAGTTGGAAACAAAATTTTTTTTCATGTGCTGAACAAACTTTTTTTTCAGCGTCGACTTGAAAACAAACTTTTTTTTCACCAAAAATCCATAGCCCCTTAAACCAAAAGATCATCCGCTTCTCCCCTAAATAGGGAGGTAATTGTGGGAAATCGTCAGATTTTCTTGGAGGTGGCGCTATACCAAGGTCGCAGAAATATGTCAGGCCTCATTCTGAGATTAGCCAATGAGCCTCATTCTGAGATTAGCAAGATGGCGGCCTGAGGACCCAGCAAGGTGGGCAGAAGGAGTGAGATTAAATGAGGATGAATAAGAAAGAATAGATTAGAGAATGCGCTTTCTTGAATCTCCCCTTTCCAGTGCAATCACAATTTTGCTAAAAAAATAATAATTTTGGACTGGCTAAATGCTATGTGGCAACAGTCCTGGGGAGGGTGAGTGACACCAACGCCATCTGGTCTATATCGGACATGACATCAATGCACCGTTGCTGCTGATGCTCATCAAAAGGCTATTTATTCCGCTGTTTCTTTCATCGTCAATGTGATGGTTTTTTGGGGTCATTTGATGGAACTTTTGCAAAGTGACCCTAGACAACAAAAGGATTTTTAAAACAGGGTTACATAATGGCAAATGTATGTTGTCTAGATTTAGGTTCACGATTGTTTCATGAGTGTAATTGTTGTTACCCTAAATGATGAGATTATTTATTTTGAATGTAGATTCTCGATGTCCGGAGTCCAGATTCATTAGAGTGATGAATTTACCTTCGGGAGAATTGGTATAAATTGTCAAAATTTTTGGCAACTTTGCATCATCTTCATCATGAATGTGACTGAGGACTAGAGCTCGCATGACGACTCAGCCCCACAGCACATTCACTGATGAAGACGGTGAGAAATCGTCAAAAATTCTGAAAATTTATACCAATTCTCCTGAAGGTAAATTCATCACTATAATTATTTATTTGTTTCATTAGCATTTCTTGATAGCTCCTCCCTGGATCAAGCAGTTCATGTCTGATGACGTCACAATGACCATTGTCATAAATATATTGTTACAAGTTAACAATTTCTTACAGTGGTTATGATGTTATATAAGCTCACCTAGCACAAGAGCAGCTCATTCTGTTTGTTGCTCCTGTCTCGGGCTCTGGGTGGCCAAGTGGCTGAGGTGCCTGCCTGCTCCGCTGAATGTCTTGGCTTGCATGGGTTTGAACCCCATGTAGGGAGCCAAAAATTTTCAGCAATGAGCAAAATCCCAGCTGGATGTCATTCGGAGACGTTAAATTGGCGGCCCCTTGTATCAGTATCTATGCTGGGCAAGTAAAAGATCCCTCACATGGGGTATGTGTGTAGCATTTTAAGGACCCTGCTCTCTCTCTCATCTCATTAATTAACCCTCGTGAGTGCCCAGAGCTTAGAGGGCTGCACTTACCATATCTATCTTTCTATCTATGTACTGTGACTGCCTAAACAGGAAGTGCCAGTAGTTGCTATAAAAAGTGGAGCTAAAATTTAAGTCACAGTTAAGTTTAGTTATTTATTTAAATACCTAAAATACCTTCCAAAATAGCCTTAAAATTTAAGTCTTGACTGTAACAACCTCTAATGACACATTTCAGGGATTTAAATCAACATATAAATATATCCAACATTGAAAATAATCATTTCCATACCCCCTGATTGTAAGAAGTGAATAAAAATTAAAGTTAATGACTGAAACGGATCACCAAATTAAGAAATCATGACAACACTTTGTTGATGATCAAAATTGGATAAAAAATAAGAGTAATAAGCAAAATTGGTGGGAAATGAAGTGTTACTATATCAGACTTAGGCCCACAAAGTTGAAACATTATCGGAACTCAATGAATGAAAATTTTATTTATAGAATACAAAATGATTATTTTTGCAGACAAAACTTTGACCTTTTAACTATGGATATTTCATGAATTTTTACGGAAATTTGGAAAATTACAGTTTTTGAAATGGCTGAATTTTTGAAAATTCAAAATTTCCCACAAATTTCTCACCAGATATATGAATTCTGCCAATTTTCTGAACAAATATAGTCAATATAAGTGCTCACCTATTTGAGAAATTGCCCTCTAAACATGGGATGTTTTTCAAATTTTGAAAAATAGCAAAATCTGCGGTTTCGGAGTGACCCCACTGGAGTATCCATATTTTCAAAATTCCTTCATTTCCCACAATTATCTCCCCTGATTTACTATATATAGGTGTTTTTCCATGAATGATCATGGAAATTGTTTAACATGGAAGTGTTACTATGTCAGACATAGGCCCACAAAATTGATACATTTTCACACAAATTTCTCAACAGATATATAACATCCAGGTGTTTTGCCAATTTTCTAACCTATATGGTCAATATAAGTGCTCACAAATTTGAGAAATTGCCCTCTTAACATGGCATGTTTTTCAAATTTTGAAAAACAGCAAATTCTGCAGTTTCGGAGTGACCCCCCTGGAGTATCCATATTTTCAAAATTCCTTCATTTCCCACAATTATCTCCCCTGATTTACTATATATAGGTGTTTTTCCATGAATGATCATGGAAATTGTTTAACATGGAAGTGTTACTATGTCAGACATAGGCCCACAAAATTGATACATTTCCCGAAACTTATCAAAATTTGTGAAAAACTAAATTTTGAAAATTAGCCGTTTGATACAAAATAATTGTTTTTCCAGATGAAACTTAACTAATTTATTTAATAATTGTGATTTCCCCTAATTTCAATCAAAATTATGATAATAGGGTTAGTACTACTTTTACCTTTTGACTATGGAAATTTCATGATTTTTTACGAAAATTCGGAAAAATACAGTTTTTGAAATGGCTGAATTTTCTGAAAATTCAAATTTTCCCAAGGTTTTCTCAACAGATATCTAAAATCCAAGTATTCTGCTAATTTTCTAACCAAATATTGTCAATCCTAGACCCGCACAAGATTGAGAAATAGCCCTCGAAACATGGCATGTTTTTCAAAATTTGAAAAACACAAAATCTGCAGTTTCGGAGTGACCCCCCCAAAGTAGCCTTTTTAGTGAAATTAATAAATAGAGGCGATTTATTGTTAAAAACCATGCTAGCCTTCATCCAAACCCAGTTTGGATAGTTCTTGTTAATTTTTTCTAGCATCCAGAGAGGGCTGAACATCGACCACTTTTTTGTTGAAGAAATGAGGATTTCTGTGAAAAATGGCTTCCCGACACCCCTTTTTTGAGGCCCCCCTGTGAGAAAAGTATTCTGAGTTTTGAAGTTCCAACTTCACATTTCTTCGTTTAAGAGGTGGTCTGGTCACTATGTAAAATTTTAGGCCATACCGAGAAAGTCATCCCTGATATTGCATGATTTTCTCTGAGACAGCTCATTAAAACGAACTAGCATAGTACCCGTGATAATGGGTATAATGAGAGTAAGATGGCAGATAGAGCGGGAATTGTAGGTATACATGTAGTCCTATCCTTCCAGTGTTTCAAGACAGTGGGCCCTCCTGCCTTCCATTGGAGTCCAGGGAAAACAAAGAACTACTACTATATTTGAGACGATTGATAGGTATTGATAGTCGTGCATACATGATTAATAGGTGCAGTGTTATAATATGAACAGTTTGAGGAACTACACCCACTTATGGTTGTTGTAAGAGGTGAAATAGTGTTGCTTGCAAATTTTTAGTTGTGGGCATTGAGTAGTTTGGGAGGAGTAGCGTAAAGCATCCATGAATTAAGGGTATGATGCTGCAGCATTGACCCCGGGAAAAGTTACAGCAGCACTAAATAGGAAAGACAGGGGGTTTTTTAGGGTGAGGTGCATTCAGCCAAAAATTGAAAATTTTTGCAAAAATGCAGTTGAGGCTTTCAAAGAGTGATAAGAGAAGATAACTTGATTTTTACAATGGACACTCTGAAATTTACTTTTATTTGACACTTTTTTTCCAAAAAAGTATTCCATATTTATGAGCAGGAGAGCACTTAATATTTGAGGTCCGCAAACAAAATCTCACACTTTAAACACAAGTTCACCCATTCCGATTTCCACGAATAAACATATTTTTTGTAATTTACACAACTATGGTTGAATTCTACCTGGAACAACGGAAATCACAAAATAAAAAATAAAATGAATGTGAAGTCTTGGAAACAATGTTTGAAAATTTGAGATTGCTTTTAGCTTAGAAATAATAATTTGATTAGTTACTGGCAGATGAAAGACGAAAAATACATAGCTCTATATTGGTGGGTTTCTATTGTTTGAAGGAATGAATGGATGATTCATGCTTTACATCCTGTATTCATGTATTGGGTAGGTTAATTGAAATGGTGGACTTTCAAAGCCAAAGTCCAAGCGGGATGTCATTCAGATTGTCACTAAATTGACGGCCCCTTGTATCAGTGTCTGTGTAATAATTTGAGGACAATCGCTCTTTCTCCCATCAGGTTAACGAAATTCTGTAATTATCACTTAGAACTGGCCTTACACACATGAAGATGGCTGCTCTCACCATATCTATCAATCTGTCTATCAATATTTGTCTCTTTACCATCTATTGTGTTTGAATAGAACATAATGAATAGAACAGAACTAAATATAGATTCATTAGCTAATCTACTCTGTAAAGTGTAAACCCAGCTCCCGTTACTTTTGCTATAGTTACCGTTAAAACAATAGTACCTGCAGTAAAAACAGCAGTTTTGTACTGTAAAATCGCACTTGTTTTTATTCATTGCAGTAGCTGCCGTTAAAAAGATGCAGCAGCTCAAGAGCCCCTGGCTATTGCCAAGTTGAACTCTCTTTTTCGT
Organism: Platynereis dumerilii; assembly: GCA_026936325.1. Classification (NCBI taxonomy): domain Eukaryota; kingdom Metazoa; phylum Annelida; class Polychaeta; order Phyllodocida; family Nereididae; genus Platynereis; species Platynereis dumerilii. Next base: position 3,222,533 of record JAPTHN010000021.1, read on the forward strand.
GTCTGCATTTCACCAAAAGGGAGGTGGGTGGCTCTAATTGGTTGCACTCTGAATCACGTTGCTTTTCACCTATGTGAGCTTGAGGCAAACTCGGTTAATTACGAATCGTGCCTTGACGGTCATTCTCAAATTTCTGTCCAAAGAAATCTTTAATTCATTGATACCAATGTCTGACATTTTTGGGATGACATTTCACACAACATCTCCTTACAATGAGTATTATGGTCCTGTATCAATATTCACGCAAACTTTTGTCACGTGAGGAGCTGCTTATCTATTTGTATGTATGAATTTCCACCTGAATCAGCAAACTAGTATATGTATATGCACCTGGTGCTTACAGTTGCTTTCCAAATACACACCAGTGAAACACAGTGGTTGTGCACAGTGCTAATAGCCTGTCCATGTCGCCATGACAATATATACTAATCTCATGATATGTACTGTATGTGCTTGTACTTGGCATAGGAAAGAAAGCGATATGATTATATCTGCACTCCTCCTGTTGGAGGAAGGGGGTTGGCCCAATTCTAGCCCAATTCTGGCTTTCCAATTGTTGAGTCCCTGGACCGACGAACATAACTGCAGACAAATGGAATCATATTTTTCTAAAACCACTTCAGAACTTACTTGTTAGCACTGAAATGATTGGTCATAATTGCCATCAGTAACTTGGATTACTCAGTTTAGTTCTCATCTATAATTCACCTTTTGGCATATAGTGCCAACCGCTCAAGTCTCACACAACCAGATACAACATCTCCATTCAGAGTGTCACGGAAACCTCCCATTCTAGATCTTAGTGTAATGCAAATCTAGACTCTGAGCCAATTGAATACTGTGATACATCTTGAATCTTGGCGGAGTTGTCTAACTCTTTTACCAATGGTAACCAGTGGAAAGTCTCTGAAAATTGCTCGTGCTAATATCATACTTAACGCTTCTGGTCTGGATACTGCCTTGCCTCTCATAGCCATAGCTCCAAGAGCCAGTCCTGGCAGTTCTATTGCAAAATTTAAATTGGTCAATTTCGTAAAATGAACCTTTTGAACAACTTTACCTGTGTCCGCATTTGATCAAATGGAAATTGGATAGCTTGAATTGGCCAAGTTGTTTGCTGATTATGAAATAAGGTTCCCATTCACATATGTGAGCTTGATGCAATCTTTAAAAAAATAACCGTGTCACACCAGTATTCACTAGGCATAAGTTATTGCAATACAATAGTATAGCAAATGCATTTCTTGTGATTGGTGAGGCAGTCTATGAAGTAGTATAAATTTTATTTTAATCAATGCCATAAAAATCTTTTTCAAAAAGTTAGAAGTTATTTACACAACTTTTTGTTGTTTTTGTATCTCGTGTTATGTAAACTATTGATCTTTTTTTATATTAAAACTATGGTAAAAACCATGACTTTCTATTGTAAAATGGCTGTGTTAAATTATCCATTATGGTCTCAGCTATTGAAAATTCACAGTTGGTTTTACAGAGGTGCTGAACGTTACTGCATAATATCATACATATATATACTGCTCATAAATCGGTCTATCAATATTTGTCTTGTCTACCTATGTTCTATCTGTCCATTTCCAAGAAGCAATCAGAGTGAATTGCAGTGATTCCCATCAGTGATTTCCATTAGTCAGCTTAATCACAATTGATAATTCACCATTTGGAACACACAACCATCCGCTCAAGTCTCACACAACCAAATACGATGTCACCACCAATTGTGTCACGTACGAGGGGCGTTCAGAAAGTTCGAGGCTTTTTTTTATATGGACACTTATTTTCGAACAAGAACAATGAATTTTTCACAGGATAAAATTCAGCATATTTGGAATGGATTTCCAAAATTTTGGACAATTTGGACATTTTTAAGTCATTCTAGCTTTCTTGGTTTCAGTGTTACCTGCCCCAACTAGCTGAACGTTCAGTTTCCATGGCAACCACAGAAGGACTTAAAAATGTCCAAATTGTCCACAATTTTGGAAATCCATTCCAAATATGCTGAATTTTATCCTGTGAAAAATTCATAGTTCTAGATGGAAAATAAGTATCCATATAAAAATAAGCCTCGAACTTTCTGAACGCCCCTCGTAAACCTTCCATTCCAGACCAAAGTGCAATGTAAACCTATAATAACCAAATGGTAAAACCTTAAAACCATATATCTGCATTTTACAAATATTAACTGTAAATACCAAATGACCTATATGATCTGAGAAGTTAAAAAAAAATAGCTTAAGTGTAGCTATTTACCAAAACATTTTGCCCATTATGATAATATCAGCTGTGTATGATAGTCTTCTAAATATATACTTCTATTTTCTGAGACTGTGCTGGCAGTTTTTTCACCACTGTCAGTCACTAGGCACATTTAGACTTGAGTTCCAAAAATCTCGTCTTTACATGGATACATATATCTCGTCTTCATGTAATTTGACAGGTAAAACGGTATGTCGTTGTTTTAATTCTTTACTTGTTTGCCTAAAGCTTGACCCCTAAATGTTTGGTAGTCAATGGTATCCAGTAAACAACTTTCATTCAGTCAACTTGTCCTTTGGATTTTAGCCGATGTGTAAATCAACTTCTTAAATCAATACATAATAATAAATCGAGTGACGTTAAATGGTCTGTCTTAGCTTTTCTTTAGTTTTTTTGTTTGTTTGCCCTCCTTGATGCTTGGTTTTAATTACAGTGTCCAGTAAAAACATTTCCTTTCTGTCACGTTGTCCTTTGGATATCAGCCAAAGCTTAAATCAACATCTATAGAATCAAATCAATGTGTAAAGGTCTTTTTAAAAATTTGGAATCAATAGACTTTGATGTTTATGGCTTGTGACTGGAAGTTATTTTCTCATCTTTTCTTACATCATGTTATTTTTGCATCCAATGTTATGTAAACTACTTATCTCATTTAGCAAAGTTATTTTTGGCTGGACAAACTTCTCTGTGAGCCAGGTTTCAAGTTATATTTCTCTTTGATCTCCGGTGCACGGTAATGGTGGTCGGTATAGGAGATTAATGGAAGTAATAGAAAATTCCTTTGCTCATCCACTTAATGATCTTTCTATGTCAAATATGCAAATTAGATGCTAATGTACATGCAGAAACATACTTTTAAAAGCACCGCTTTCCAATTGTTTATTTTCTGCCATCAGTACGTTCTCACGCAGGACAAACCTTCAGAGTGAAGCGCATGTTTGAAATCGTTCATGTCATGGTTTATTCAGAGCCATTACCCTCAGGTGTTGGTAAGACCATTTCAAAAGTGTTATGTCTGACACAGTTAAAGGCAACAAGTGCAAATCAACAGTTAACATGCAATAGGCTGGCACTTAGTGCCACAACCGCATCTAAGGTCAATGAAATTGACTTTGACTGGTGATGCATTTGGGTCACTGGCTCCATCATTGAACTACAGTCGGCAAAATAGGGGTTAATAGCTGGAAGGACATTTCTTTTTTTTTATTCAACCCCAAAAAATTAAAAACAATTAATTGTAAAGAGTAAAGTTATAGTAACTTGATTGCACATAATGTAAAAATTTAATAAAAATATTCTTTTAAAATCAACCAAGGCAAATCATAAAAAGTTAACATATGTACGAAAAGGTGCTCTCTCAAATAAGGTTTTATAGATTTTTCATGAAACAATAGACATCTCAATGAGTCAACATGACCATTTATTTTGTTTTGCTTCTTATTATCCTTAGATGGCGCTTTTTAAATGGACTTTGGCATGAAGAGAAACCATAATTTACTATAGAATTCAATAAGCTGCCTTTATGGCTTTATCTATTTGTCCTGATGAAATGTGTTTTGACAGAAAATGAAATAAAAGAGATCTTGTTGCATATTATCCATTAAAAATATTTGAAATACATACCTGTGGATGACTGAATAAAACCGAAATATTGTAAAAAAAAAATAAGGAATTAGTTCGGATTGACTTTTTAAATTTATTATATCGAATTAATCAATGGAATTAATGGATTTTAGAACGATGATACTCAGTCCCATGAGAAACTACCCTCACTCTTGCAGAAGGGGTATTCTCATAACAGACATATTATCACATGATCACCAGTATTTTAAAACTTAATCTTCCACAAATACATACCTCCTAATCAGGGAAGTCATTAAACATAATGATAATCATTATATAAAGAAAGTGGCGATTGTATATAATTGTTGTTCCTGTCTTCATCATTATACTAATCAGTTTTCACGTAATTGGACACTTTTTCAGTGTGCAGTTTAAAATGGCTAATTATCAAATGCAAATTTTGTAAAAAGAAGCAAGATTAAAAAAAAAAGTTTCTAATTCTTTTAAATGTTCATTAAAATGTAAGGCTTTGACCACACATCAAATGGGGGATCTTTGATTCATTGATGCATGGATTATTTTGCCATGGCTTTCTATGTTTAAAAAAAGGGACAAGCTAAGCTATATCCTGGTTTCCCAGTTTAAATTCATTGATTTGCATATCTTACCAAGGCAAATCCTTAAACGAATGAATATTTTATCACCAAATTTCCTGTTAGCACAAGAACTGTGTTAATTTGGTAACCATTTGGAGATATCTCGACGCATGTTGTCTGGACCCTGTTCCGAATAAAATCCTTGCTTAATTGTATCAAGAATCAGGGCATTTTTTAAGCAAATTTCAGCGGCGGGGATTTTGGCCGAAGAGGGCATTTTACTATCGCGTCACAAAAATGTGGCGTGGGTGGCTGAAAAGATTTCAAATTGAACTATTCCCACAAATAAATAATTCAATGAATTTGATTTAAATTTCATGGATTTACCTCCAGTTGTTCTGTGAATTGCTAGATTTTAGAAATTCTAGTAGGAAATTTTGGAATCAAAGGGCACTTACTGGTGGGGCAAATCTTTGTCAGTGGTGGGGATTTTGCAGGGGCTGGTGGGCCAAATCCCCACCACTTTTATACTTAAAAAATGGCCTGTCAAGAATTCTGATCAGCAAGAGAAGCAGATAACCTTCTGATTTGTGAAAGACCTTCAGTAAACTTTTCCACCAAAGAGTGAATAATATTTTTATCAAGCAGCATGAGTGGTTTGTGGTGCTAGCATCAAGAATTGCATGCCAGCCTAAACCATTATTACTTCATGACCAAAATCATAGCGTGCTCCTGCTCCATTCAGGTCCAGAAACTTCTTCTTCTTCTTCTCTCGTTGTGCTGGGATACCCCGGGTCGCCGGGTAGCTCAACCTCTGATATGATGGGGCTGCACTTTTGCTGTTGTTGATCCTGCAATAGAGAAATTTCATTAATAGTAAAAGTCACTGCTCTTTATGTTTTTATAATATTGGTTTGCACTATTGTTAGTGGTTCATTTCTCTAGGGTTTTCATGAGTATTTTTATCTTTTCTGCTTGCTTTTTAATAACTATGGTGCTTCTTGCAAATAGCAGATCTTTGTCTATACGTATGTTCATTTTCATATTTGTTTCTATAATTGGTTTTAATGTCCAGCATTTTTGTTCTTGCTTTGAATATTATGCTGGTTGTTTCCCTATTCAAGTTGTTTATGTAGTTGGCTTTTTCATTTCCTACATATCCTCCTGTTAGATATTTAATTCTGTTTTTAAGCATTGCTGTGCTCAGGTATAGTAGTCTTGACATGCTTTACAATGAACCACCATTCTTTATGTAAGAAGAAAGGGAAGGTTTCTCAGCCATAAAATGATTATTTAGCAAAGAACAGAGAAGAAACAGCTCAAATGCTTTCCTTTTTAGCCATCCCTTATTTGGCAACGCTCCAAAAATACACTTGTCATTTGATGACACCTGAGCCCAAAAAAGGATATATATAAATATTGTGACCTCTTCTTTCTATACAGGAATGTAGGTTTGTATGTAGCATTTTTTGTTAGATTGACAACACGAGCCAGTGATATGGAATATTTTCAATCCTGTCAAACAGACCTCATTCCCTTTTCAAAAAGTTGTCATTATCAGGTTTGCAAATATAATGTTTGAAAGCTAAATAAAGCTAAATAAAATATTTCAACTATTTGCACTCGCTATATCTGTATGTTTGAGCCACAGGATTCAGGCTTGAATATTGTCGGTTCTTGCTTGGTGCTGAACTGTAGGTCCTCAGTTGGACCATAGGGTCAGCCAAATCTCAGAAGCATAATCATTAGATATTCAAGGGGCTATGAGTTTTTCTTGATGAGAAATAATTTATTTTGCAGAAATGCTTGACGTTGCCTTTTTTTTTAGAAATGCTTGACGTTGCCGTTTTTTTTAGCATGCGACAACAATTGCGACATACTGAAACGTTGATTTCAAAATTAAGGAATATTTGCAGTGTTAAGAAATCAACATCAGAGAGATTATTTATTTTAATATGGCCTGGGAAAAATGTTTCTAGTTCACCCGATATATGTAGTGTTGAAACATTGATTCACAGCAAGTTATGTGTAATCTCCAAAATATCTCCAAAATTGTACATTTTCCCATGATTGAGAAAAATATGTACAAAGAGTTAGTGCTCTCCTGGTATCAAACTTTTTGCGATATATCAACATCCATTTATTACTTAATCAAGAGTATCGATTTACTGCTAAAGGTAAACTTACTTTGTAACTTTATTATTTATGACCACATCAAAGTTACTAGCCAACTGCACCTGCTCGGTGCATGCCCAGACATGGAAGAGATTTTATTATGAGAGTTTGTATTTTATGAGGGTATTTTCTTTCCCAGGCAATACAGTCATGATACATATGACATAATTAACCATATGTTTTCCTATCAGTTGGTCTTCTGGTCTCGCCTGCATGCATAACATTATTGTACATTTGTACAGTGCAGTTTGGAGTTAGTTTTATAATAGATAATTTCTTGCCCAGTTTTGCTGAAATAGATATATTATATCCTGGCAGTCTTGATATTTTTAAATATGCAATCAGTTATGCTAAGTTGTGTCTTTCCTGTAAATGCAGATGCAGGGAATCACTGTGAAAGCGCCATCTGCCATTTGTTCTAAATTTAGGAGAGCCACGTATATATATTTTTGGATGACATATGCTTGTGGTTATTTTATGATTCTGTAATGCTTTGCGTTCAACCACACTCACTTTGCGTTGTTACTATGAGAAATGGAAAGAGTTTTAAGGCTGTAAAAAAGCTTATTCAGCGAAATAAAAGTTATGGTAGCCCACAGAAATAACACAAGAAAGATCTTTCACTCTCCCTTGCTTTTACCATCAGATAAATTCTGGCAAAGATCCAAACATGCAATTGATGAAAGCTGTTTGCTGGCACCTGGGCCAGGAAAGAATATATAAATATATATGTATATATATATCATATATGCCTTGAACACTTTTTCCCAATCCCTGGATACATAATTATAGCACATACTATTAGCAGGTGGTATCCAACATGCTCAATTACTGTATACACAAGTCGCTTATGCTGCTTGAAAGTAACCAAAACATCCCCAAACTACTTACTACAAGCGGTGTCATGGATTCATAACCAAGATGAAAGCATATCATGCCATAAAGGAGGATATTTGAGGCATTTTGATGCTGTGTACTCCGGCTCCAATTATAGTCTGTCACTTTGATATAGAAAAAATGAGGACCAGTTCACTGTGAAAATGCACTTCGTGATTCATGATAGCCGATGAAGTGTCATCTTCTCTACTTTCAACATGGGAAACATAGAGGCTGTTTGATTAGTCATGATCAAGAGAAGGCCTTGTCATAATTGATTCTAGAGTGAAAATCAGAAGCATAATCCTTTCGTTTGGCTGTCACCAACCGGTGGGATTAGTCTCCTTAAATCAAATTGACATTGAAAGTATTGGGTATGATCAAGATAAATCCTCCGCATGATGACACACGAAGTGTCTTTTTCGCAATTTGTGCCATTTTCACAGTGCAACAGTCCACTCTTTTTCTGAATCAAAGTGACAGACAGTAAAGCCTACCATGTCTAACCAGATAATACTAAATGTAAAGCCCCACTAATTCATCCATCCATCCCCCATACTATCAAATTCTTACTGTAACTCATGCAATCATGTACATGTGTTAATCGTATACCGGTTCTACCTGAGCCGCTCATTCTCACAATGTCTTCTTGTTAAGCCTCAAAAGCTTCCAGCGAAACACACCTGGTCTGCTACATGAATACTTGAGTAAACTTTCTTCGTAGCAACTTATTTCCAATTACCTGTCTCCAGTGACATCTAATTTACTTCTTTCTAGTGAGTTTGACTGATGCGTTTTGGACCAGAATAAAGTAATTGCTATATCAAGTAATCAAGCTTACAACTCACTGAAAGATGTTTTTCTCCGTGAATTTCTTTTCTGTTGTCCAAAACAATTCTTTAGAATAGAAGGAAGTTTGGCACGATGACTTTCTTCTTTGGCAATCAAAATATGGATGCATCTACATTCAATTGGAGTCTTAGGAGGCAATCATTTATCTCGTTTTTTTTATAAATAAACAATTTTTTTCCCGTTTTTTTGTGATATGAATTATTTCTTTCCTGGCTGTCCTGTGAAATAGACTAATTTCTATGGGGTGGATCTCTTATCTCTGTATTAAATATTTCAGGAAAACGCCAAGCGCCCCTGCCCAAATATCGAGTACAATTAACGGATGGTATTCATAATGAACAGGCCAGTAGCTCTCATTGCATACGTTGCAAAACACAATTCATCTGCACTGTTCACTGTGTGATGGTACTGAATAATTAATCCGGTGTACAGGTAAACCAATACTCATCAGTGAACTTTTAAATGCCTCCAATGCATGCATATGCATTTGGACCCTGGGAGCAATTAATTTGCTATTCTGAGTAATGAACTATTTCAAACCAGTGATTTTTAAAAACTAAATAAATGCTGGAAAATTTGTGTACATAATGGATACATTTTGTGCAGTTGCCATTGAATTTAGTATTGATCGATGAGTTGACAGAAAGTACTTATGAGACAAAATATCATCACTAATTATGACTAAAACAAACATTAAAACAATAATTGGCTCTTAACATATTCATGTATATATTTTCAGGTCTGGGGCCTAACTTGTTGGTAATGCAATAAACTCTGGAAATCAGCTTCTAGTTCCAGTGCAGAAATCTGATTGAAATAACAGAAAGCTGTTCAGAAATCCTGCAAAAGTACACAATTCCTGCAGAAAATTTCGCATGCACATAATTTTTTGCAGCAGCTAGTAGGATTTTTTCAGTACAGCGGACTGAATACTTCCACAGGTGGCATTTTCGATTTCCTTAACACCGTCATTTGTTTGACCACCCCAAAAGAGTTATTCAATAATGCATTAAGGGCACAGTCAGTGTTATGCTAGTCTCTTTCATGTGCCATTACTCAACAGTGCAATCCCAGTTGGTTTTCCTTATGCAGATCTATTATACGTGTACAACAGTATTTGAACACATGGCAATATTGACGTAAACGTTATAGTTCAGGTGTGTTCAGAATTTAGTGCTGCATCTTTGGTACTTCCATATCAGAACTATGACTTTGTACTTGAGATCAAAGTGAAAATCAACTCTAAACCTGGCTCACAAGTGGAGGCCAGTTGCCTGATACTATAAGTTTACATAATATGGGATCACGGCCATTGCAAATACAATCTGTTCAGATCATCCACCACCGACAGCAAAATTATTATAAATCATGATCCTGAAGTGATTTAGCTCATATTGGCCAAAAACTAGTTTTGAAAAGGTCTTTATTAATTTCTAAGGAACATATAAATTGTTGCTGGTTTAGGATTCATATGACTGTGGTTGAAGAAAAATAAATAGAACTAATGCAGTATGTGTAGCTCTTGGCAATATAGTTTGAGATAAACCTGGCAAAACATACAAAAGTATTGACCAATGGCAATTGGCCAACAGTATTCTCAGGTCTAGAATGGTTTCCGTGACACTCAGAATAGAGATATTGTATTTGGTTGTGTGGGACTTGAGCGGCTGGTGCTATGTGCCAAATGGTGAATTATAAATTTTCTGATATAGGAGAATTTAATCTCAGTTGTGACATCACAAAAAGTCACAATATCATGACACGACACACATTTTCATCCACTTCGTCTGGAAAAACGAATTCGTGAAAGTTGATTATTCTCAGCAGTTTCTTACCATTTCTTCGTCACAGTCTGAATGCTGTTATTCGAAACTGTATAGATGCGGTTCTAGGAATAAATGAATTGACAGAATGTTATCCTTAACTATTGGACAAAAGTTTATCATATCCGTCAAGATGCAAGATATTACAGTATTGACCAATTGGCTCGCGATCTAGGTGACATTACACTCAGGTCTAGAATGGGAGGTTTCCGTGACTCTCTGATCAGTTGGTGTAGATGTTGTATCTGGTTGTGTGAGACTCAAGCGGCTGGTGCTATGTGCCAAAATTATGAATTATAAATGAGAACTAAACTGAGTAATCAAATAACAGACGAAAATCAAGACTAGTCATTTCGGTGCTGAAAAAGAAGTTCTTATGTGGTTCTAGAACAATATTTAATTTCATCATAGAGTTTGGTAATTATGAGTGGCGTGACCGGAGGGGGCATGGGGTGCATGGGGGGCAACTTCCCCCCCCCCCTGTAGCTATTCTTGCCCCCCTCTTGTCCCCCCCTGTGGAAAAACCTTCGGGGATATATTTTGGAGGCCAGAATCTAACTAACCCTCCTCACCAAATAGGAAGAGTGCAGATATAATCACTTTTCTTTCCTATACAAGCACCGACATATATCAATTTGTAACTGACATAATATTACCATGAGCTTTGTATATTGCCATGGTGACATGAAAAGGTAATCAGCACTGTGCACAAACACTATGTTATTACTCTGATATTTGTAAAGCAACTGTAAGCTCCAGGTGCATGGCTTTATAGTATGTAAGTTCAGGGGGAAATTATATACAAAACATATATACAGGTGTTTACATGATGAAAGTTTACTTGTGAATATTAATGCTGATTGTCAGGAGTAAAGATGTTATACAAAAATTTCACGAAGACAGTTGAACACATGTAGACGAGAAAATAGACAGAAATCTGAGACTGACAGACAAGACACGATTCGTAATTAACCGAGTTCCTTTCAAATTGCCTCAAGCTCACAAAGGGGAATAGCAACCTGATTCAGCGTACAACTTTGCCAATTAGAGCCACCCACATCCCTCTTGGTGAAATGTATGTATAGGTTATACAACGAATTTGAGGTGTATTACCCCTGAAATGTTAGTTATACACCAAAAATGAGTTGCATAAGCGACTTATAGTCCACATATGACTAGTGAAAGATTGTAAACTGAACTTTTTGGCTTTGTTGTCATTTTTAGGTGTGTTGTTTGCAGAAAAAGCTGTACAACAGGCAAACTTAATCCCCAACAGTGTTATCAAGTTCTAACAAATCTGTTGGTTATACCATGGCAAAAGGCAATAGAAAACTGTCTTGGTGGAGTATAAATACACACACACATGCACAAAGAAAATATTGGAAAGGACAAACTGGTGTTTTACTGTGAGATTTTCTTTGTGGAGAATGAATTCATTAAAATCATAATAGTTATCAAGTCATAAACGGTAAATAGATTTACACTGAAAGAAAAAAGTTATGCATATGCTGTGCAGCCAAGATGCTCAGGAGGTATGGTTAATATGATGGTTCCATGGTGTAAAGCACCCAAAAACAAGGTCACAAACAATAAATCACAGAACCGAGAAAAAAATTTGTTTTACAAAATGGCTGACAAAGGGTCTTTTCAGAAAACACATTTTTTGCTGTTGACCAATATCAGTAGCAGATATGCTGTTTAATATGAGCTTAAATCAATCCTGAAACATGCAAGCACACAATTCTTTGACAATTGAATTCAGTGTGTCCCCAATACCACAATATGAAAGGGATAAATCTATTGGCGTGGCACAGGTGGGAAAAACCAGCTTAAGGTTGTAGAGTGACTGATGTCCATCTGTTAAAGTATCAATGAAATCTGCCTTTCACAGGGATCTAGGGTTAACCAGGAATAAACAAAGAGGTGCTAGACCCAGAAAAACAACCAGAGCTCAAGATACCCATCATTGTGATTAAAGAATGTTTCTTGATGTTGTTGGTGATGCTCCAGATGACAGGACATTACAAACTTGTGATGAACCCAATGACCATTATCTTTAGTGTTTATAGTTAATTTTAAGTCAAGCTTTTGTTTGGTAGAACCTTACATTGAGCCCACAGATGAGATTCTTGAGTGCACGGCATATGCATAACTTTTGTCTTTCAGTGTATAAATAGATAGGTAAAAATTTATTATGCCGAAGGAAATTTGTTTTACGTTGTAAAGTTCCATGATGTGAGATGAATATTAGATTTTGTAAATTTTGTTGAACAACCTGATACTTGCATAAATTTACAAGAGAGTTTTTTGTTCGATTGGTTTTTCTCCTTCCTGATAGTAAATAGGAGTAGTACTAGTAGGAGTGAAGGATGTGGTTCTCATCCATGAGAATCTTACCTACATTCCGCCAAAGTCTGTCTTTCAAACAGCACCGTCAACTTTCAAGTCATCCAAGGTGGCACCAATTATTTTTCCAGCAATGAATACAATAACCCTCCCTAGCTCTCAGTAATTTAAGTGGGCAACTCATTTGTGGCTAGAGGTGACCCAATATCGAATGGGTCAAAAATAATCAGAAATAATACATTTCATTTCATTAGTTATTTAAACTTTGTGAGTCTTGAGTCTTGGAAGTTTGATTGTGTGTTATGTTACGACATGTACTTGGGCAATTACGCAGTAAGATGAAAACATCAAATGTTTTTATCTCTCAGAAGAGTTTTGTAACAAATGAAAAAAGGTCTGGTTAAGCTAGACACTTTGTCTCATCCATCAAGTTCAGAGACATCATGCTATGCTTTAATGCACTCTGTTTTGTCTTAAGTCTGCTGATATCAAGCCACTAAGATTTATAAAACGACAGACATTATTGATCTTTAGCTTCTCGGACCTTCCCAAGGCACTTTTTCTTGGGTTGGTTGGTAGGACTATTTCAATTTTTTTAAAGTGAATTTGATACAAAATGTGGGTAAGCTCAATTTTTTTCCATAGGCAGAAAATCTGTTGGGTCGGTTGATCTGTGAAGCTAAAAATTAATTATGTCTTGCCTTACATTTACAAAAGTTCTTCAACTTTGAGTAATTGACAGGTAGATTTTCTTAGTGGGAAAAAGAAGTACTGAATAAAGAAATAAGAAAAATAAAAGATGAAATGGTGTTATTCTGTGGTAAAGCAACAAAGATCTTCAGCGCAGCAGGTATGTCGCGCTGAAAATGGTAAGCCGAGGATTATGATATGTGTGTTTTCTTCAGCTGAACTACAAAATAGCTGTTTCTGTAGACCTGATGATGGGCTGTGTTCAAGGGCACCGGGACAAGGGGGGAGGGCAATTGCCTCGAAGATAAAACATTATTAGATATTTTTTTAGGCACAAATTTTAAAAAAGCAATATCATTTTCAACATTATAATGTTATCATGCAAATCAGATTGCCCTTTTTCGTCTGGCCACCTGTGTTTCCTTCCGGTACCCTTGGCTGTATCAAAAACAAGTCTTCAATGAGGAAATAGCAAAAAAGGGATAATAATAAATTCTTCAGTATACACTTGCAATTGTGCAGCGTACGAATTATGTACGTAAATTCTACGTACGAAACTCACAAAAAAGAGCCGATCTGTTGCACATATATACATTTTCGTACGAATTTCGTGCGAATTCATACAAATTTCACACAGGTACTTATCAGTTACTTCGGCCATTTTAGTGCTATATAGTTATCACAAATGGTTTAGGTTTAGACCTTGCATTGGCTTAGCTAAAAAAATCAACAAGTAAGTCAAGATAAAGCCCAAACAACCAACTTAACACTAATGAAATCCATACAAACATTTACGTATGTTTTGCGTACGTAAATTTTCTGACATATTTTGAACGTGAGAACAACCAATTTACGTACGAAATTCACAAGAAAGAGCTATGTACGCTGCACAATTGGCCAAGTAAAGTGAAGTTCTGTTGCTCAGCTCCGCAGGCATGCTGCCCACAAATGGTGAGGCTGATGAGTCAGCCTGTTTTGAGTGATGATGTGACTGAAGGGATCTTCAGCTCAGTAAGAAGTTTCCTTGATTCCATATACCTGATTTCAGTTCTGGCCTGCAAACTCCTATGGACCCGGGTTGGAATCCTTGCCCCATTTATCTTTCTATGCTTTAGCATGTTATAACCGAACAATCGTTGTTTTATTTTGGTACCGTAAATATGTAAGTTTTTCTTTTCCTCTTTTTTCTGAAAAACTCCATATAGCAAAAGGGAGATGATCTACATGTATTGTGGCAATGCCCTCTTTGGCCAACTTTCCTGTTTGGGCAAGTCAACTTCCCAGTTCCCTGCCTAATTTTTCCTTTTGTTTTGTTGCCATATGTGTGAGAGTAGGACAACTATGATGTCCCCCCCCCCCCCAAAAAAAAACCTGCCCTCTGTGTCCTAGATTTATAATTTGTAGCTGTAAAGTTATGCTAAATCATGTTTCTCCTTTTTGTCGTTGCAGATGACAAGTATTACCATATGGATGGGACGCCCAGGGCTTCTCTTCAAGTTCCGAAGATGAATTCCAATATGGAGATGACGTCGAAAAATTTGTCATCCAATGCTCAAAAACAGCCAAAACCAAAATATGGTGTTTCTATATGGACTACCACAGCTCATGCTAAGAAACAATCGCAAAAGGAGAAAGCACAGACAGGGCTGTGACATCATAACAAAGCCTTATAATATTACAGTTGTGATGTCACAATTACAGTTATGACATCACAATGGACTGCTACATCTCATGATGAGAAACAATTGCAAAAGGAAAAAGAGACAGGGCTTTGACATCATAACAAAGTCTCATAGTTTTACACTGTTATGATGTGACAATAACAGTCATGACAGCACATTTACAGTTACGACATCATGATTCAGTTTTGACATCAGCATAGATTTTTAAAGGTGTGAAACATCGGAGCTAACTGCAGAATGATTTCAAAACATTCCATTAGAATGTAGATGTTACAAAACTGATAGCACATGATTTTCAAAGGAAGTGCAAATATTATGTATACATCATTTTTAAAGGAAGTGCAACTATTGTAAACTGATTTTATGTGCAACAAATACACAAAATATTATATAGGCCACAATAGAATGATGGCCTAATATGTTTGTGATACTGTAGAAAATGTTTTAGCTAATAATTTGGCTTGTAAATATCTTTTGAAAGAAATCCTGCAAATACGTATCGAGGATATGCCTTTCCGTCCATAAGGATTTTTTGCTTAAACGGTTAATGCATCATGCAACCGTGATACCATTATAATTGTAAGGTGTACAATGAACGACTTGCTTGTTATTGGAGATATTGAGTCAGATATGGAATACCATGTTCAACGTCATCAGAACTTTTGATGAGACTTTTTGTTACCACCTGCATTTGATTATTCTCCAATATTAGAACTGCATTAACTTTGATTTTTAAAAGGAGTCTGTTTTTTAAATGTCTAGTTTACTCCATATTCATATGCCAAATAAAAGAGTCTGTATACAGCTTACCTTAGTCTAGAATAATTTAATCCCCTGAACGCAAAGTGAACAAACCCATAATTTTGGCATTTTTGTATTTCCATGATTATGGGCTTTAAAAAAATGTGTCTTCTATCTTGGGGATAGGTGAAGCAACCCATACTTTGAACTTTGTCTGCAGAATACCCTCTCCAGAGAGAGGCAAATTAATGTGCAATAAGGGGAAGGGGCAAAACCTCCTACAAATTTAGGGGTGACGGTATTCGGCTCAGATTCTAATTGGGAGACACAATATTATGACATTTAATTTTAAAAATGGTCTTTCAGTTATTCGGTCATATGTTTGTGTTTGAATCGAAAGTTATAATTGATTTTTTGGGTTCTAGCGATGCAATTTTCCTGATAAATGATTTACCCTTGCAAAAAAGCCTATCGAGCAACCTTGCCCTCCTCAAACAAGCTATATTGATCTATTATTATTTCCGTCACAACTGCAGAATATATATTGGCATTTATTTTCAATATAATTTTGCTAAAACAAAGCATATTGTGTTATAACTTTTTAAATACAACTGCAGATATCATAACCCAAACTCATATTCATTATATTATTATTATTAATAATTATTCAATTGTCATTTTAGCATTGTTTGTTATAGTCAGCTTTATCATGTTGATTCATGTATGTGGAAATAAGTGTCATGTATGTGTCAGTATTATGAGAAGTCTTATACGGAACAATAAAGAACTACTTGCCAAATTTGAAATTCAGTTTTTTGTTCACTGCATATTTGATTAGACGTCCCTAAATATTCCTTTCTAAATCAAGCAACGAATTGTTAAGAAATAACCCTACGGCACTACCGGAAATAATTTATTTCAATACTGCCCTGAAAAGAATTTATTTATTTCACCAAAGCAGAGCAATAAATTATTATTTCAAAGAAACTCCTGGGATTAAATGGTGGCCCCCTAATATGCACAATACATTAGCTCTTTGTGTCACAAGTTAGCCTAGTTCTACATTTATGTAATTTTAAATTTCAAAGCACATTACAGTAAATGTGTCATATAAGTCACCAGTGACATTCACCAGTGTTGTAAACAAACTAATTACTCCACAGGGTAACTGAGCAACCTAATCTATTATACTTGCAAAAACCACTGTTCTCAGATTTTAATCCTTAAATCACGCACTTTACCTGAACAGAATTTTTCTCAGTCAATATCAGAACATTTTGGCACTGACGTAAGTAGTCCTGATTTCCATCAGTGACTTTGATTACTCAGTTTAGTTCTCATCTATAATTCACCATTTGGCACATAGCACCAGCCGCTCAAGTCTCACACAAGCAGATACAACATCTCCATTCAGAGTGTCACGGAAACCTCCCATTCTAGACCTGAGTGTAATGTAAACCTAGATTCTGAGCCAATTGGTTAATACTGTTATACGTCTGGCCTCTTGTGGATTTGTTCAACTTTTTGTCCAATTTAAAAGTTACGAACTACATTTTGCTCTGTATGATTACTTGACTTTTGTATCAATTGATTTTGGTGCTGCTGCATGTCCTTAAAAAGTCTACTTCCAGTGGTACTACATATGTGCATTAAAGTCAGAAAAGTTATACTGATGCTGATACGTTGTTTGCTGCATTTTCTTCAGTTTTGTAGCAAAAAGAAGAAGTTTGATATTTGAATTTTGGCATATAAAGAGCTATGAAAAGGGCAAGAACTTTTATATGTTTCAACAATACAAAGTTTAGTATAAATGTGTGCAGGTTTTTTCTTTATACGTTTAAGCACTATTAATATTCAAATTGAAGCACCAAGACGACAATCAACAGTTCAATCAAGAATAAAAAATGTTCCAATGACAAAAGATGAAAATATTTCTATAAAACAAATTAATAAAAAATTACTGAAAGGCTTGATGAATTCAATCATATTCTTATCTCCAGGGAAGAATGGTTTGAAAATTTATGAAATTTTTTTGTTGTGAAATTGAAATGATTGAAGGACTGATTCGAAGTTCAGCTTAATATATCTTAAGAGTCCATGGTACTATTTATGGAAATCAAGATCTACTACCATGTACAGCTTGTAAACTACTAAGAGAATTTACCAATTTCATAGTCTGGAAATTTCTAGAGCTCAACAAAGATTACTGAAGACAGTTCAAAACGATGTCATTCTTGTATGCAATGTGCATGCAAAATTAAGTATTTGCTCCTTACTTTCTTGAATATGTGGAGATTCAATTTTTCTGGCTCTGTCTCAAAAGTCCAATGTCTCAAAGCAGCTTGCATGTTTGTGGGCATAACAGAATCTATTAGCTTCAAGTTTTTACAAATACTTCAAAAGTGCTATGCTTGACATAGTTCACTACAACCACTACAAATATGCATGCAACAGACCATCAAGTCAATTATTCCTTGAACCACATCTATGCAGTTTTGAATCACAGCATTCGAAAATTGACGAAGAAATGATAAGAACCTGAGATGAAGCAACTTTCATGAATTCGTCTTTCCAGGCGATGCTGTCGAAAAATTTTTTGTGCCATGACATTGCAACTTTTTATGATTCCACAGCAGTGATCTGAAGCAGACTTAGAGTGAGAATTCTCCTATATCACAAAAAGTCAACAAAATGTGTCAACGGATGTTTGAATTTATTTATTTATCAGTCTTCTCATTTATAATTCACCATTTGGCACATGGCACCAGCCGCTCAAGTCCCACAGAACCAAATACAACATCTCCATTCAGAGTGTCACGGCAATCATTCTAGACCTGGGAATAGTGTTGGCCAATTGCCATTGGTCAATACTTTTGTATGTTTTGCCAGGTTTATCTCAAACTATATTGACAAGAGTCACACATACTGCATTAATTCTGCTTTTTCTTCTTCGACCACATGAGTCACGTGACTTCAATCCTAAACCAGCAATGTTTTAAATGTTTCTTATAGATTAATAAAGACCTTTTCACAACTAATAGTTGGCCAATATGAGCTAAATCACTTCAGGATCATGATTCATAATGATTTTGGTATAAAGGTGGAAGATCTGAACAGATTGTATTTGCAATGGCCGTGATCCCGTATTATGTAAACTATAGTATCAGGCAAATGGCCTTCACTTGTGAGCCAGGTTTAGAGTTGATCTCACTTTGATCTTAAGTACGAAGTCATAGTGGAAGTACCAAACATGCAGCATGAAGTTCTGAACACACCTGCATGAACTATTACGTACAATCGTGCTGCCATGTTTTCAAATACTTATGCACACATATAATACATGTAGATGTGCATAAGGTAACCAATTGGGATTGCACTGTTGAGTAACGGCACATGAAAGAGGCTACTGACTATGCCCTTGATGCATTATTGAATAACTCTTTTGGTGTGGTCAGACCAAAGACATTAATGGGGAAACAGGTGTCTTTACATTGGTCCCTGAACTACAAAGTACATTTTGAGTGTTTTTCATGTCGATACTCTGCGACCATTAATATTTCATCAAGAGCTAATTTTTGAGTTAACGTTCTGTCTGTTTAATACTTAGTTATAAATATGTACATTGTCATGCTGTTTTGTTTGACAAGTAGGCCTACACCTGTTTGCAAGTGGTTGCTAATTCATCATAACACAATGCAACGTCGACTCTTTTCATGCACACATGTTTTTGTCAGATTTTTAGTTTAAAAACATCACTGGTTTGAAATGGTTCATCACACAGAATAACCACTTAATTGCTCCCAGGGTCCTAATGCGTAAGCATAGGAGGCATTTAAAAGTTCACTGATGAGTGTCAGTAACCTGTAGACACTATTCATTATTCAGTGCCATCACACTGTGAACAGTGCAGATGAATTGTGTTTTGCAACCTACCCAATCAGTGGTGTTGTCCCGTTCATTATGAATACCATGAGTTAATTGTACTCTACTATGGGAGCAGGGGAAGGCAATGTATATTTAAATAGATATTCGTGAAGGGGGTCTTTGACTTTATTCATTTCACAAAAACTGAACAAGAAATTACTAATTTAAAAAAACGAACGCTAAATGGTTGCCTCCTAAGAGTCCCAACGTAGATACATCCATATTTTGACTACTATTAACATTCTGATTAGCCTATCAAGTGCACACAGGACATAAAGCCCCAATCATCCATCCAGTTCATGCAGACAAAATTAGTCATGGAAGAAAGTGGTTTGGAGTTACCTAACAGCAAATAGATGTACGAATTTGATATAGCATTTTTTGTCCCAAACAAATTTGGCATACCACTTCATAGAAGACTGTTCTATCACTGGCATCAAGAAGAGCTACTAATGGAAAAGGAAGTCAATACACACAATTTCCTTCTGAAGTATATTATTTAGGCTAATAGAAAAGAAAGTTATGGAGAAAAAAACCTTTCACTAATGTACCTGTTTGATTACTTGATATAGCAATTAATTTATTCTGGAAAACAAGTCAGTCAATCTCTCTTTCTTACAGAGGAAAGTGGTAAATTAGATGTACTGAAGACAGGTAATTGGAAAGAAGTTGCAAAGAAGAAGTTTTTACTCAAGTCTTTAAGTAGCAGGTGTGTGATGATAGAATCTCATGGGGATTTAGAAGGCATCTTGAGAATGAGCAGCTCAGGTAAAACTCTTAGTACATGGGAAAATGTGTGTCTACAAGAATTCTGTACACTGTGCACTAGGGTGGGCTGAAAAAAACTTTTTTTGGAATTTCAATATGCCAGTGGTATAGAAAGTTGGCTATGGCCAAAAAATGATAATTGGTGCAAAAAAAATGTTGTGGCATGCGACTTGTGCCGGGCCACTCCGGCTTTTATGAAATTGCATATTTTCAGTCATTTCGCATGGTTTTTCAGACCATTTTTTTGCCTGTGTCAGCTTCCTTGGTTTCAGAAGGCTCAATGGCATACTTAAATCTTCTATGAAGGCCATTTTGGATATGAAACACCATAACAAGGTCGCTTATATTCAAGATATAGCCATTTCTAGGTAAATGTTGGGATTCAGAATTTGGCTTTTTTTGCTAAAAATTGCCGGAAAAATGTGAAAATGTCGGAATTGACCCAACAAAAAATGATTCTAAGGTAATTGTAATTACCCCGAGTCCTCCCCAATGCCCTAAAAAACATTTCCAGCTTATTATCTGCATCAATTTGTTGTTTTAGTTCCCAGAATAGGGGCAATTCCGTAAAGTCAGATTTACAGATTTGACACTTTAGCAGCTTGTGTAGCCCTACCATTACACCTCAGTTATTTCATTGTTACATGGGGATGAGGCCAGGTAATAGGGGTATCAGACAAGCTATCAACCAAAGCTCCAAGTGCAATAGGAGCTGAGCTACAAGGCGAAATGTCATCTTGTCGAACGTACTCATTCGCGGTACATTCAACATGATGTTGTTCCAAGATGACATTTCGCCTTGTAGCTCAGCTCCTATTGCACTTGGAGCTTTGGTTGATGGCTTGTCTGATACCCCTATTACCTGGCCTCATCCCCATGTAACAATGAAATAACTGAGGTGTAATGGTAGGGCTACACAAGCTGCTAAAGTGTCAAATCTGTAAATCTAACTTCACCGAATTGCCCCTATACCGGAAACTGAAGCAACAAATTGATGCAGGTAATACGCTGGAAGTGTTTTTAGGGTGCTAGGGAGGACTCTTGGTAATTACAATTGCCTTGGAATAACTTTTTGTTGGGTCAATTTCGATATTTCAATTTTTTCGGGCAATTTTTTGCAAGAAAAAGCCATATTCGGATTCCCAACATTTACCCAGAAATGGCTATATCTTAAATATAAGCAAACTGATTATGGTGTTTCAAATCCAAAATGACCTTCATAGAAGATTTAAGTATGCCATTGAGCCTTCTGAAACAAAGGAAGCTGACTCAGGCCAAAACATGGTCAAAAAAAGCTTGCGAAATGACTGAAAATATGCATTTTCATAAAAGCCGGAGTGGCCCGGCACAAGTCGCATGCCACAAAATTTTTTTTGCACCAAATATCATTTTTTGGCCATAGCCAACTTTCTATACCACTGGCATATTGAAATTCCAAAAAAAGTTTTTTTCAGCCCACCCTACTGTGCACTGTACGGCGATGGATTGACGGCTGTGGCTATATGTTTAATGTTAATTCTATAGATCTGGTATAAGACAATAAGAACAGTATAGGAGGCCATAGTACAATGTTCTAAAAAATAGCTAATATCCCCCTTCATGACATGATATGCTTTTACACCATTGTAGTATTGACCCAATGGAAAACATCAGCTGTTTCAGTTACTTTCAAGCAACACTAGCGACTTGTGTATACAGTAATTGTGCTTGTTGGATACCACCTGCTAGTAGTATGAGCTACAATAATATATCCAGGAATCGGGAAAAGTGGTGACAGCATATATACATAATTATAATATCATATATTCTTTCTTGCCCCAGGTGCCAGCAAACAATTTTTATCAATTGCATTTTTCGGTCGTAGCAGACGATATAGCAAATCAGGGTGACAGATCTTTCTTGCGTTATTTCTGTGTGTTACTATAACTATTATTTTGCCCAATAAGCTTTTTTTTGCCTTAAAACACTTTCCATTTCTAATAATATAGATATAAAGTGAGTGTGGTTGAATGCAAAGCATTACAGAATCATAAAAAAACCACAAGCATATGTCATCCAAAAAGATATATCCCTGGGTCCACTATATTTAGAAGTATAAGCAGATGGTGTTTCACAGTGATACACTGCATCAAAATACAGGTCAGATACCAGTTAGCGAAAAAGATTGCTTTAAAAATTTAAAAAGGAGTGTGTAGTTTGTCATACATGTACATTTTTTACACTCGCGCTAAAAAAGGAAAAATTGACAAAAACTGAGTTGCATGATCTTACACAATTTTTGAGGCTACCTTTCATTATTCGTAGACTTTGAATTCTGATAAACTTAATGCAAAATCTTATTATGGCTCAATTGGCATTGGTTATAGTGATATTGCTTTTGAGGGGGTCTCAGTTGGAATGGTCTGATGTGGCACTTCAGATTGTTTTTTAATAAAATTTTGTCAACCAGCAGACAGAATATTCAGTAACATCCGTGCTATTTTTCATAGCCATACTTTAATTGGAAGTTTTTCCTAAAATATTTGTTTCTCAGTCAAGCAGTACTGTGTTAAGATCCACCATAGAAATTATCTAATTCAAGAAAGCCAAAAAAATTCATTAATTTCACCAAAATTGCGCAAGAAATTATTTATTGAATTTAGTCTGAAAACAAACACCAAGCGCACTGCACACAATATATGACAGTGATGTCATGCATGCAAGAGAGAAAATAACACAAAATGACAGCAAAACGCATATATCCATGAGAAACTAGAAATACCCTCATAAAAACCTAATTACACATAAAATCGGCCACATGCACCAGAAACGACTAAATGGTAGGGAAACATACATAGTTCATGATGTAATATGTATCATGACTGTATTGCCCTGAGAAACTAGAAATACCCTCATAAAACCTAATCACTCATAAAATGTCATCCATGTCTGGGCATGCACAGAACAGGCGCAGCTGGCTGGCAACTTTGATGTGGTCATAAGTGATAAAGTTACAAAATAACTTTGCTTTCAGGAAGTATCAGCATTAAAAATTGTAATTCAAGATAATGTAACAATGTGGATGTTGATATATCACACAGTTTCATTGGAGAAAAGAACAAACTTTTCGTACATCTTTTTCTGAATGGTGAGGGAATGAAAAATTTTGGAGATCATTAGCTATCATTGGTAACTTGCCGTGAATCAATGTCTCCACACTGGAGTTGGGGTATTTTTGTAATAATTGATACTTTACCCAGTTTTGGTAAAATGGATCATTTCAGGCCGTGAGATATATATCTGACCCAGGGGCCGAACTGTGGGCTTTCACAGGTAAACTATTGTATTTATCACCTGGTTGGCTGTGAATATCACTGTTTACAGTCAAAATATCAGGGCCTATGATATTGTAAAAAATACCACCCTTCAAGGGCGATATTTTTTAACAATGGTTATGACATCACCAGCATTTCAGCTGCCTGATGATGTCACAAACCAAACAAGGGCCAGAATAATGGGATTGTGACGTCATGTCCATTGTTGCTCCATGGTGACGTCACATTTTTGTAATGGCAGAAAATAGTCCCTCTTTATAACTGAAAATTTGGGGGAAAACCAGGTGATAAAAACAAAACGACCACGCGTCAGGGCACTTCGTACAATATCACTCGCTGCGGGCTCGAGTGATATTAATTCACACAACAGCTCGTGATATTGTTACTCAGTGACCCTGACTTGGGTTGTTTTGTTATAATATTTGGAATATATTTTATTCAGCTATAAAAAATGTGTATTAGCAAACCTGATAATCAAAAGGCATTGAAATCTATTTCACAGGATTGAAATATTATCCTTCCATGGCTGCAGCAGTTGTCAAGCTAACACCGTAGCCTTTGATACCGAAAATGCTACATACAAACAGTTATTCCTGTATAGAAAGTAGTTGTCACAGCGTTTATAATTTTAGATATATATTCTTTTCTGGCTCAGGTATCATCAAATAACAAGTGCATTTTTGGAGTGTTGCCAAATATCAGGATGGCTAAAAAGGGAAGCTTTAGGAGCCTCTTCTCTGATCTATTCTTTGTTTCTTCTTTTTGCTGAATAAGCATTTTACTGCTCACTCTAAAAAATTTCGGGACGAAATTGGTTTTTTAGATTCAAAATGGTTTTTTGAAAAACCAAATTGCAACGCAAAACCAACAAGGATTTTTTAAAAATCCATGTTGGTTTTTTGAATTGAAAATTGGTTTTTCAAAAAACCATTTTGAATCTAAAAAACCAATTTTGTCTGAAATTTTTTAGAGTTCTGGGAAACCATCTCCTTACATGAAGAATGGAGGGTAACATTGGTATTTTACCTAACTGCAACATTGTTAAAAAAATCTACAAGAATAGTAAGACAGGGTCGATTGAGATCGCAAGGTATATCAGAAACTTTTCTTGTGCAATATAATAAAAGCCTACTAATACCCCAAATTGCCCCCAAAATCTAATAAACCAGAATTTTCGGAAAAAGTTACCTTCCGTGCATACTGCATAGACCTAAATGTAGCAGCTGAACTTTATTAGGACCTTCGGTGTGGTCGTAAAATTATGATTTGAGCTGGCATGCTATTCAAGATGCTTGTGCAATAAACCACTCATGATGCTTGATAAAAATATTATTCACTCTTTGATGAATAGTTTACTAAAGGCCTTTTTGTAAATCAGAAGGTTGAAATAGTATTTTTAAGAAGAAAATTGCTTTGAAACATTTCATCCTACAAAATGACCAATTGTATACATGTACACACGAAGTGTAATTTATATTTTAAATAAATAATATTAATTCCAGCTATTTACCTCTGATACAATATAGTACAAAAGTAAGTCCGAATAAAGACATTGTTTGTGCACAATATTTCGACCTTTTTTTGGTAATCTTCAGGTACCTGAAGATGACCAAATAAAGGTCGAAATATTGTACAAAAACAATGTCTTTATTCGGACTTACTTTCGTACTATATTATTTTAAATTATTCAGTGGAACATATGGATTTTACCCTCTGATGTTTTGCCAACTATAGTTCAATGATGGAGCCAGTGACCCACATGCATCACGAGTCAACTTGAGCCTGTTTCATTGGTTAGATGCGGTTGTAGAAATAAGTGCCAGCCTGCTGCGGGTTCACTTTTGACTTGTACTTAGTACTTTTAACTGTGTCAGACTTCACACTTTTGAAATGGTTTGAAGTAGGGTATAAAATAAGCGTGCAACGATCCCAAAATGTGCAGTGATCAACCTGAAATGTGCAGTGATCAACCTGAATTTGTGCAATAGTCAAATTTACTATGTACAAATTTCTGGTGAACTTTTTCCTCTCCACAATATATTTGCTGTGCCTGATGATAGTTTTGAAACTTTGCATTAGATAATTTCACAATGACATATTCGGTGTAACAAGTTGAGGACTCCCATTCTCTCTCGCTCCGCTCTCATCAATCAACCCTCGTGAGTGCCCAGAACTGGGCTTAGAGGGCGGCACTTACCATTATCTATCTATCTATCTATCTATCTATCTATCTATCTATCTATCTATCTGTCTATCTCTCGATCTATCTATCTATCTATCTCTCTATCTATCTATCTCTGTCTATCTGTCTATCTATCTATTTAGAACAGAGACATAAATCAACCCTCGCGAGCGCCCAGAACTGGGCTTAGAGGGCTGCACTTACCATATCTATCTATCTATCTATCTATCTATCTATAAAAAGGAAATGAAGGAAGCAAAACATTTTTTGAAACTTTTGGGATGGCATTTAAGAGGACATCATTGTTGGTTTATAGTGATATAGATTCTATATGTTAGATAGATGGATAGAACGATGCTATAACTATTTTATTTTATTTCATTGGTTCCCTATATTCATCTACTAGTCCTTTACTGTACTATTTCTCCAATACCGACCACCATCACAGTGCACTGCAGATCAAAGCGAAATGTAACTTGAAACCTGGCTCACAGAGATGTCCCTCCAGCCAAAATAACTTTGCTAAATGAGATAAGTAGTTTACATAACATGGGATGCAAAAATAACATGATGTAAGAAAAGATGAGAAAACAACTTTCAGTTACAAACATAACCATCAAAGACTATCATTTCCAAATTTTTAAAAGGACGTTCAGACATCGATTTGATGGTAAAGGATGTTGATTTACGCTCTGGCTGATATCCAAAGGACAATCTAGCTGAGCACAAGAAAATTGTTTAAGCGGACATTTTAATGACAACGAAAGATAAATGAAAGAAAATCAACAAAAAACACTGAGACACACCGTTTAACCTCAGTCAATCCATGTATGGATTTAAGAAGTTGATTTACACTTTGGCTGTTACCCAAATGACTAGATTACCGAGAGAAAGTTGTTTACTGGACACTATTGACAACCAAACATTTAGGGGGAAAACTTAGACAAACCAATAAAAAAAACTAAAAAGAAGACAAACCATTTTACCTCATGCTCAGTCAAACTGTGTATTTGTGTGAAGACAAGGTATTATGGAACTCAATTCTAAGTATTAGTTAGACACCGATTTGGAGGGTTCTAACATGCATTTGGAGGGTTTTAAAATGCATGTTAGGACCCGACAAAGAGGTGTCTAACTGACTCAGACATCATATGCTTCTTCTATTATATGTTTAACTTATAATTTTTGCAAAATAAACAATAATCTGAGTGTTTGTTTGCTGTTGTAAACAGAGATAATCCCTTGCAGTGTGCTAACAAGCAAAATTGTCAGTTAGATACCAGCTTTTTCAATGGTATAAGTATCTCGGTTATGTCTAAATGTGCCTAATGACCGAAAATGGTGAAAACACTACCAGCACTGTCTAAAAAATTCATTGATATACATTTATAGAAGAAAATCATACTCAGTTTATATTACCATAAGGAGCAAAACGTTTTGGTATATGCCTTTTTTTAACGTCTCAGGCCATATATATAGGCCATATATATATAGGGTATTTACTATTTACAGTTAATATTTAATGAGTAACATTCAGATCTAAGGTTTTGCCATTGGCTCAATCTAGGTTTACATTACACTCCAGAATGGAAGGTTTCCGTGACACTTCGGATGGAGGCATCGTATTTGGTTGTGTGAGACTTGAGCGGATGGTTCTGTGTGCCAAATGGTGAATTATTAATTGTGATTAAGCTGACTAATGGAAATGACTGATAGAAATCACAGCTAATCACTCTGATTGCTTCTTGGAAATGGACAGATATTACATACAGTTAAACAAGACAAATATTGATAGATAGATTG
This sequence comes from Platynereis dumerilii, assembly GCA_026936325.1. Lineage (NCBI taxonomy): Eukaryota > Metazoa > Annelida > Polychaeta > Phyllodocida > Nereididae > Platynereis > Platynereis dumerilii. The sequence goes on from JAPTHN010000021.1 coordinate 3,250,139, forward strand.
ATAATCAGAAGATATATGTAGGCCTATGATATTATGCAGCACTGTAAAACCAGCTTCGTCATTTTAGGCCTAACCGTGCTACGATAATGGATACTTTAAAAAAAATGTAATTTTAAGGTAGAAAGCCACGGTTTTTACGGAAGATATCATTGTTTTACGGTAATTGTCATTCAAGATTTAGAAACGGGAGCTGGTTTTACAGCGTGGATCATTTGTACATAACATGTGACGTGAGCCAAGCCCATCTTGTGTGCATCTGTTAGTTTCTTAGAAATGCCACCTGTTGATTTTATGGCTGACATCTAAATGTCAATTAGTCTTTATTTTGATATTGATGACATCTTCTCAGAGAAGTATATTTGTCTTGACACTTATTTCATGCAAAACAAGTATACTTAGTATTCAGAATCCCCACACATCAGAATCTATCTATATCAGTCTGTCTGTCTGATAGATGTTATGGTTTGAAGTGATTTAGGTGAAATTACATACAGCACAAAGCACAAGTTGTGTCCACCACTCCCTAGGTGGCAGACTGCTCCAGAATGGAAGGAATGACCCCTGGTGTGCAAATTAGACAAAATGGTGGCTTGACTCAAAACCAGAGCAGCATGCTTTAAATTCTTCTGGGGAGTCTCAATGTTATCATAATTGGTTGATTGAAAGTTAGATTTGACATCTTCACACCACTTAATGTATGCTCACAAAGTTTCATGCACATACATGGTGTGGTCTTTGTGATATTTGATGGATGTCATTTATGGTCAATTATGGATATCAAAAACTAAATCCCCTACACATGCTGAAATAAACCTTCTTTAAATGAAAAGAAAAAACCATGACTTCTCTTAAATCAATCACATAGGTCATACAGAGTGAGTATTGGTCATTTGAGTTGTCTATCAGTCTTCAAGAGTATAAATTCTTCAAAGCTGAAGCCACAACCATGTACTGGAGATCAAAGTGAAATGCAACTTGAAACCTGGCTCACAGTCCATGAGGCCAAAATAACTTTGCTAATGGGGAGAGTAACCAGCAATGCTTTGGATACATCATACACGCAAGAAAAACATGGTTTAAACCAGGGCTTTGGAGTCGGAGTGGGAGTCATGAGTCGGAGTCGTGGAGTCAGAGGATTTTGGCTGGAGTCGGGAGTCAGAGTCAAACTTTGACATTCAGGTGGAGTCTGAGTCGGAGTCGGAAATTAAATTGATGACTCCTGTTTCCTAAAAATAATTAATATAATTTACAAAAACACAGTTACAAAAATGTTAAATGTGTCCCAAAATTTACATAAATTTTCCTAAAGAAGTATTCATGTAAAAAATCCAATAAAAACTTTGTAGAACTACTTTTTCTCCCCTGTTAACTATGTAATATTTGTGTGAAATAATGCCAATAAGCGGAGTCGGGAGTCGGAGTCGGAGTCATAATTCAGGAGACCAAAGGAGTCGGAGTCGCTTTTCGGAAAGCCAAATGAGTCGGGAGTCGGAGTCGGTTCACTTGATGCCCGACTCTGAAGCAATGGTTTAAACCACAAAACAATCTAAGAAAACACTGTACATCGATCGGACTGTGGTCAGAGATAAGATAACAAAATTACTTAATTTAAGGATACAGATCTATCGATTGAAGAATTAAGCCAAACAACACAGGATAAACAAATAGAAAAATATTTTAAAAGTGCAGTTAAAAATGAAAACAAAAGGAAAAAACTAGGCTGCTGTTAACAGTTAATAAAAATGTACATGATAGTAAATTTATTAATGTAGCAAAAATAATTTTTTACAAACTAAACAATTGGAACACCATCCAAACATTTTTTTATTGATCATTAAATTGCGGTAGGGGGAACGGGGGCACATTGGGACGCGGGGCACTGTGGGACAGTGGGGTTTTCTTGGATCCTGGCAAGGTATAGGATATGGTAGTGCCATCATATCTTGTAATTTCACATCCTGATATTTCCATGGTTTTATAGACAAATTACAGCCACATGCAGAAGTATGGCGAGCAAAAGTTTGTTTTCCTACTACTAAAGTAAATATGGAAGGGTTCAATTCGAACCATTCTGTGGAAAAGCCATGAACAATGAGGCTTTCTCAGTGCTTGTATGAATTTTATATATCGTAACGAACAGTTATGAATTGCTATTGTGATAAACACACTCACTGGTGTCCGAGAAATTAGCATTTTGGTGTAAAAGTCATATCGGGGCTCATTGGGACAGTGAATTTGGGGCACATTGGGACGCCCTTAATATAGCAGAATTTAAGTGTCCAAGGCAACTGAATGACCTGGGACAGCACACAACAGGTATTCAGGACACAGGGAATAGAGGTATAGTGGATTACCATGCTCTGTGAACAAATTTGTCGCAAAGCACTGTGTGTTACTTACATAGATGTCCGCACCCAGGACAGTTTATGTTAAATGTTTAAAAATGTTTAAAGTTATGAACTGTTGGCACTGCAAGGTGTTTTATAAATAAAAATGCACTGTATGTTGTCTTACGCACTACTTATATGTCATATCTTTTGCATGTGGAGAGTTAAAATGATCTTTTAATTGATGTCCCAATGTGCCCCGGCTGTTTTAGCCGGCTCATTGGGACAGTGAATTTGGGGCACATTGGGACGCCCTTAATATAGCAGAATTTAAATGTCCAAGGCAACTGAATGACCTAGGACGGCACACAACAGGTATTCAGGACACAGGGAATAGAGGTATAGTGGATTCCCATGCTCTGTGAACAAATTTGTCGCAAAGCACTGTGTGTTACTTACATAGATGTCCGCACCCAGGACAGTTTATGTCAAATGTTTAAAAATGTTTAAAGTTATGAACTGTTGGCACTGCAAGGTGTTTTATAAATAAAAATGCACTGTATGTTGTCTTACGCACTACTTATATGTCATATCTTTTGCATGTGGAGTGTTAAAATGATCTTTTAATTGATGTCCCAATGTGCCCCGGCTGTTTTAGCCGGGGCACATTGGGACAGTCATTTTTACGACTCTCTGGCTGCAAAAGGGTAGGTGCAGTCTAGTTTATTATGCCTTGCATTTAAGCCAAATAGTATTGGTGATATTCATGCAAACTTCTGAGTTCTTCAGTGCTTTCAACATTGAGCAAAATTAGTAGACGTTAAAAGCGTCCCAATGTGCGCCCGTTCCCCCTACATACAGCGGTATATGATATGGTAGGCTAGGTAGTAACACACTTTCAAAAAACCATTTTGAATCTAAAAAACCAATTTTGTCGCGACATTTTTTAGATTGAACTCTATCAAAATGTTCAACAATATTCACAAATTGGCTGGGAGAGTCGGAATCTAGATTGCACTCAGGTCTAGAACTTTTAGGAGGTTTCCGTGACACTTTGAATGGCGATGTCGTATTTGTTGCTGATATTTAAAGCTACATGTAACATGTGCAGAGCGGATAGTTAGTGGGAAACATGAAAAGGTCAAACTAATTGCATGTGAAGATTGCATGCTGAGTGTTCTTGCAACCTCTTTTAGAAGACAATCAAGTGCTATAAGGTCATGTGACATTTGCAGTGGTTCACTTAGCCTTGGACTTGTCTGATGGAAATGCTCTTGAATATCTTCTATGTACATAATGATGTGACTAAAGGGATTTTCAGCTCCGTAAGTTGCTGCCTTAATTCAGATATTCCGGGTTCCTATACTGGGCTGCTAACTTTTATGGACCTGGGTTGAATTCCCAAAAGTGATCAGTCATAATGTTGGTAAATTTCGACAAGAAATTAATCTGTTCCCAACCAAGCCTTGACTACCCGCAATATGACTAAATCACAATGGCAAATATAGATGACATTACCTTTAAGACATTTAACCTCTAGGCTGACTCATAAATTATTTTTTATCCAAGACCCTACTTATTATTGGTGGAAGTCAAGTCACAAAACATCTTCACTTCCGACTTTTTCTATCAGTTCACATCACAATGTCGGTAATAAGACAAAATATACGAGCCGGTCTGGTGCAGAAGAGGGCGGCAGCTGCGGCGCAAGAAGAAGAAAGAAAAAAAACAGAAAGTCGGCATTTGATAACGAGGCAGATAGATGTGAATCATGCGATGCATCTAATATTTTGTTGATTGTTGTACACGCATTGAGATGGAAATGTAATGCGTACAAGAAATTATAAATTAAATTATATACTTTTTTTTTTAACAACTTGAAAATTTCCTAGCTACGCCTCTGCCCCGGTATAATTTATATGACCTTCCAAGTTGAAGACAAGGAATTTTTATAGGGAGGTCATTTTGAATATTTAGACTTGCTAACCACAAAAATAGTAATCCCGTAATGGCTAATAGATTTGCCTTTTTTTTTTATCAGGGAGCACATTGTGAGATAAACTCACATTAATTAGAAAGTAGTTTACACCATTTTGAAAACCACAGAAATTTGATATGGTAATGACAATGACAATGACACATATTTTATTTAGCTCTTACAGTGTAGGCCTACAGTATATGGTTTTACAGACAAATTGATAATTAAGGCGCCAGGAGACCTCCAAAGACAAAATTCTTGTCGCTATCGGAGGGCCACCTTGTGGTAAAAAAATTATTAAAATTATTCTTAGTATATTGAAGAGGATATTATTTTACAGTTTAATGATGTAAATGCTTACTACTTTTGAAAAAACCATGACAATCTCTGTTTTTTTAAAGTGATTTTGTAAAATAAAACAATTAAGATTAAAAAAGTGAAATGATGTTAAAGATAATGAGGCAATGCTTTACCTGCCTGAATGCAAGACAGCGTCTGGATCACAAGAGGAGACTGATGACCCGCAAACATAACAATTTGATATTGAACAATTAATTTCATACTACTGTAATTTATACTCTAAATGTCAAAACCAAACCTGAGTACTGTGTATTTTCTAACTGTGATTGATTTACCACCCTATGCTTATGAATGGAAATTAACTTCTGTCTTTATATCTGCAAACTTGTTTCTATATGTAAATTTTGCTACAACTCCATTGTGTTATAATTATATGTTGATCATGCATATCACCACTGTACCTTTATACTCATCCATGTCCAACCTTTCTCATCACTGTTCAATTGACTGCATCTCCATCCACTTTGGCCTCATCTTATACTATTCTGTCTACGTCATATTAATGATTTGTTTAAAATCACTTGTTAACTTACCTTGAATGGACTTATCTGATATATTCCAAGACCAAGACCCTGATAGTTTAAACTTATTTCAAAATTCTTATTACTATGATTATAATTCTTTTGCAAATGTTCTTAAAGAAAAAGATCCCAGTGAACACCTGACTTTGTTTAACACAAATGCACGTAGTCTTTTGAAGCATAAATCAGAGTATGAAGTTTTATTCCATGTACTAAATCAAAATCAAAATTTCAATTTTGATATAATCTCATTTACTGAAAGCTGGCTTGATAATGAGTTGGAAAAACTGGTCAATTTTGATGGGTATACATCTGTTACAAAACATAAAATTCCGTCTAAACAAGGAGGAGGAATAGCTGTTTATATCAAGAACAACATTAAATTTAAAATCAGACAAGACCTAAACTTTCCTGTAACTAAGCAACACTTATATAATGGGATTTTTCTGGAAGTGCTTAATGATTCAAAAAACCGCAATGTTCTCATCTTCATAATATATAGAAGTCCAAGTCAAAACTGCATCCCTGATCTAACAGCTGATTTGAGTATTATCCTTGAAAGCATCAAAAATGAACATAAAACTGTGATCTTAACAGGTGATTTAAACATTGACCTACTCAAACACAAACAACATCAACAAACAAACCAATTCATTGACATGCTAATCTCAAACAGTTTAACACCAAGAATAACAGTACCAACAAGGATTACCCACACCTCTGCAACTCTAATAGATCATATGTTTTCCAATATAGATCAAAACAAAGCTATAGCAGGAACTTTAAAAACAGATATCACAGATCACTTCAGCAACTTCATGTTTATAAAATCCAAATCAGACACCTTAAATCATCCAAAATATATAACGTACAGAAAACAAGATAAACAATCTATAGAAAATTTCAATACAGCATTGCATAACACAAATTGGTCCGATGTAATTGATAAAACAGATCCAAATATAGCATACAGTAACTTCTTAAACACATATAGTAGTTTGATGAATACCCACCTTCCAATGGTCACTAAGTCTTTCAATAAATTCAAACACCGAAAGGAGCCCTGGGTTACCCCTGGCATACTTAAATCACTAAAAACAAAGGAAAAACTGTACCTTAAAATGATAAACACTAAAAATACCTCTGCCTATGACCTCAATAAAACAAACTACACAGACTATATTAGATCATATAAATGCATTGTTAGAAAAGCAAAAATGTTATATTGGAATGACAAATTTGAATATGTAAAACATAACATGAAGCAAACCTGGACTAATATCAATAATGTTCTAAGCAAGTCCAAAAATAGAAATGAATTCCCTGAAAAATTCTACTGTGATGGATCCGAAATATCAGATGATACCGAAATTGCCAACCAATTTAACAAGCACTATATAAATGTTGGTCCCTCTCTCGCAAATCAAATACCTCCCTTTCCTGGAAATGCCCTTGACTATCTACCAACTAATAATAATCCAAATAGCTTCTTTTTTGATCCCTGCACTCCATCCGAAATAACCACAACAATAAATTCTTTAAAACCAAAAGTAAGCTGTGGACATGATAATGTAAGCACAAAATTAGTAAAGCAAACTGCTAACAACATAAAAATCCCTCTTTGCCACATTGCTAATATTTCCATGCAACAAGGTATATTCCCTTCTTCTATGAAAATAGCGAAAGTAATCCCAGTATATAAAAAAGAAAACAAATCTTATTTTGTAAACTACAGACCTATTTCACTTCTCCCAGGCTTTTCTAAAATTCTAGAAAAATTGGTTCACAAGAGACTGCTAAAATTTCTTTCCAATAATGACATACTTACAATATCACAGTACGGATTTCAACCTAACATGTCTACAGAATTTGCAATACTTGAACTGCAGGACAGGATTGTTAAAGCAATAGCTTCTAGAAAATATTGTCTTGGATTTTTTATTGACTTAACAAAAGCTTTCGATACCTTAAACCATAACCTACTAATATCAAAACTGCAACATATAGGAATAAGAGGGTCAGCACTTAATTGGTTTATCAGTTATTTAGAAAATCGGCAGCAGTATGTTTCATATAAATCTACTCACTCTACTCAGCTAAAAATTACCTGTGGGGTACCCCAGGGTTCCATCCTAGGCCCACTACTCTTTTTAATATATATTAATGATATAGATAATGCACTAAATAGCTCAAAAAATATTCTTTTCGCAGATGACACAACTCTCTTATTAACAAATAGTGATCTCAACATTCTTATACAGGAAACTAACAAAGAAATTAGAATATTATATAAATGGTTCTGTCTAAACAAGTTATCACTCAACATAAAAAAAACAAATTATATCATATTCCATAGCCATAATAAAAACATCCCTAGTAACATAAATCCTATTGTTATAAATGACACGCAAATAGATCAGGTTGACAATGTAAAATTCCTAGGAGTATACTTTGACAATAAGCTTAATTGGAAGGTACATCTTAACAACAAATCAAATCAAATTATTAAAGTCATAGCAATTCTTGCCAGATTAAAGCATACTCTCCCTTCATCCATACTAAAAACTATTTATACATCATTAATATCCCCACATTTAAATTATGGAATAATAGCATGGGGAAACATACAAAACAAAGAAATGAAACGTCTTATCACACTTCAAAAGAAAGCTGTCCGCCTGATAGACAATAAGCGTTATAATAGCCACACTTCTCCTATCTTTAAAAAACTACATTTGCTAAACTTGAACGACTTATTTAATTTGAGCTGCTGCAAATTCTATCAAAAATCCTTTAAAAATATACTACGACCATATTTTCTCAGCCAGTTTCAAGCCAACAATCAAGTACATCACTATGAAACAAGACAACAAAGCAATATTCATTGTCTCAATATTAGAACTTCCATAGAAAAACAGTCACTAAATTATAAAATATCTACAACATGGAATAATCTTCCTTACTCAATTACTTCAAAAGCATGCCTATCCCCACAATCATTTTCCAAGAAACTTAAAAAATACTTTGTGTCGAATTATCAGGAAAATTGTTCTATTCCAAATTGTAATGTTTGCCTTCATTAGCCTCCTTATATATATACATAGAAGTAGATTAACTTCCCGAAAATTTTAGTTTTAAAATAATTTATCAAAATTAAATTTTTTATCCAACCTCCCTCCCCTATAACATAAGAATCCCCCCCCCCCCCCACCTACTATATTCAAAGTATGTGTGTAATAATTTGAATTTTATGCTCAAATATTTTAAGATATTTTTCAAGTCACTTACTATGGGCAGAGTAAAAATTATGCTATCTCTTTTTACAAATCATGTAAAACAATTAATATTCTGTATATCTTTATATGTTGCCATAGGATAACCACAAATGTAATTGCCTATCTATTTTTATTATATATTATATTCTTTATATTTGAATATGCCAACTATTGATTGTTTTGAGGATCATAACATTCATTTGAATTGTACCATTACTTAATTGTCTTCTTCGTTTTTTAAATTTTATTTGTATTTTTTCTTAAGCTATTGCATATTTTCTGAATATTTTATTGTCACCCAGAATAACAGATGCCATTAATCATCCATCTCATCTCATCTCATTTCATTTCACTAAGGGGTGTCCAACCCACAAACTGCAGAGTTTCTATGGGCACCCCTCAACATCACATTATATAAAATTTCACTATATGTTGTCCTGCTATTGATTTATGTGGATGTTGAAAATAAATTTCTATTCTATTCTATTCTATTCTAATACTGATCTGCAAGATTCTGTTTGACATAAAACTTAAAACAATCAAAACTGTGAGTAAAGATTTTATCCTTTCATTTTGAAGACATATCATTAAATACTATTGGGTACCTGTAACTCATACCATTTCTTGCGAAGTCATGTCTCACAGCAGGAACGGGAAGGTTTCTATTTGAGTGACGTGTGGGGTAGTTATGAGAATAATTATATAAAAGAAATTTTTCAGAGTAGAAATATAGTGGAAGCATGTTATTGTTTAATTTTTAGCAGAATTTAAGATCTTACAGCGCACATAGATCAGGGATTTTCAAAATATTGAAGTACTTAAAAGGGGACTTGTGTGAGCATTATATTTTGCTTTAGCTATTATTCTCAATGATTTCTTTTGTAGCTTTATCAATTTATTTGCCTTCCAACCCCATATAATCAAGCCGTAGTTTAGATAAGAAAGAATTAAAGAATTGTAAATTATATGTAATACTTCAGATGGTACAAAATTCTTTAGCCTGTTCATTATACCTGTTGTTTTTGACATCTTTTTAGAAATGTTATCTATATGTGCATGGTTTCCATTTCAGATTTTTATCAATTATAAGGCCCAGAAAGTTAAACTCATTTACAAATTCTATTGGAGTCTCTTCCATTACAAGATCTGGCAATGAATATGCATTTTTTACCAGAATAGTTGCTTTTGCAGCTGTGTGGGCAGGGGTTGTCTTGACGGTGCTTCAGAATTTCAGACAAACCATTGACCCATAGCCCAATACCTGAGGTAGTTGTGAGTTTTACTGCCAGGTGGCACAAAAATGCATCTGCAGTGAGGCCCTCTATTGAGAATTCCAGAATGACCAATATGCTTCCATTGCTGTTGTTATGACAGACAGGGAAATGAGAGGTGTGTACATGTTATCAATATGGTTGTTGTTTGTGGGGTAATTGTAACGGTTTTAAGGTTTCCACTGTTATTCAGACAGACACAATGTCATGTAGAATGCACCCATGCCCGGAACCTGGATTTCTGTGTAGGGGAGAGTGAGGCCAGTTGAACCAGCAGGCCAGTTGAACCACCCTTGATTTTTCATCAGGTGGAGCAGGCATGGGAAGATACATACAACATTGTGTTAGGCCTATTAGGCCAGTCTATTCCATGTGGATATTTTCGCTCCAAGATACATGGTAACATAGCCAAAACAATCAAACTTTTTTCTTTTTTCGCACGTAAATTTTAGTTTGTCAATTTTTTTATAAAATACATTTACAGGTACTATTCAGTAAAACTGTATTTTTAAGTGGCCCATTACAACAGATTAAAATGCAAAGAAAAATCGATTATTAAATTTAACTGTCGACTGGCCCCAGGCTATTATATTCTTTGAACAGAAAGAAATGTGTGAGACATGTCAAATTTAGCCTAAACATGCTGTGGTTCTAGCTGAACTTTTTAGCAAAAAATAAAGGACTGCAGCCCCACGCTTCACCCGTCATCCTTAAATGGTTCAACTAGCCCCAATGGATGGTTCAACTGGCCCCGAGGGTGGGGCCTGTTGAACCAATTTTTTTTTTTGAGGCTCGTATGTCGTTGTGCTAAGATAATGCACCAAAACCTAAGTGAGGATGTTTAAACAACTTTTTAAACTATGTTTTCCATCTTTGGTCTCCTTGGAAGCTGTAAAGGTATGCACACAGGAGAGCAATTTCTAAAATTTGGTTCAACTGGCCGCACTCTCCCCTACTTAGTAACATTTATTTGGCTCTGGATGTAGGGGAGAGCAGGGCTCCATGAGCCGCTTTTCTCATTTCAAGCTCCTGAGCCTAAAGTTTCAATGGTAAATAGCTGGTTGCTTTATGTAATTATAGCGCTATTTTCAATTCTTGGTCCGACATTTAAAAGAAAGATTATGATTGCTACCCTAGCTAGTTCTACACCAATAAAGGAATATATGGTCTTCCTATCGAGCAGTTCTATCACACTGTTTGTTTTGTAGGGGCCATGGCTCATGGTGCCCCATGGCTCATGGTGCCCCGCTCTCTCCTAATAGTTCAGTGGTCCCTGCATTATAAGACCCCCTGGGGAAGACCGCATTGCCTCATGTGACCGCCTTCCTCCCTCACTGAGTAGTGTTACAGTACATTTTGCACCCTGACGAGAGACCGCACCCCCACAAGGGACCGCTTCATGACCGCAGAAGGGGCGGTCTTATAACGCATGGACCACTGTATAGGTGTGTTTAGATGCATAACGGCAGGAGGGAGGGTTGGTCTTAGACATGTCACTGTCAGCCAGCCGGCCAAGCCAAAATTGACTGGCTAAGAGGTATAATCGGCTGGCTGCAGCTGGCTTAAATAAGTAGTGGCTGGCTGGTCGGCTAGCGCGGCTTAACTAATACTTCAAGCTGTAAAAATATTATATCAGATAGAGAATAGTACCAGAAAAGAAATATAATATACAGCTCTCTTTTCTGTCAGCTGTGCTTCAATAGATGATAGAGCATGTTGTGGAAAAGAAGGCCTTGGAAGTTGGAGTGATTATATATGGTTTTCGGTCTAATCATTCTACAGAATTTGCAGCAATGGAACTAGTTGACAAAATAATCTTGGAAATGGATCGAAATAATAGACCTATTACCATCTTCATGGATCTTTCAAAGGCCTTTGACACACTGGATCACGGCATCCTATTGCGTAAATTAAAATTCTATAGGTTTAGTGATTCATCATATCAATTAATGGAAAGCTATCTCAGTAATAGATTTCAATATGTCGAAATGAATGGTACTCAATCAAATTTGATGAAAATTAGATGCGGGGTTCCTCAAAGCTCTATATTATATATAGGCCCTTTATTATTTATAATCTATCTTAATGATCTTCCTAGCATTACCAAATGTCTAACACCAATAATCTACGCAGATGATACGACTATTTTTGCTTCTTTGAATTATACTTATTATCTTACAGTGAAGAGTGACATTAACAATGAATTATATTTAATTGATAAATGGTTAAAACTGAATAAACTATCACTTAATGTTAGTAAGACAAAAGCTATGATGTTTCATGCACCCCAAAGGCAGGTAACTCCTCCTGATATTTCAATTAATGATACAAAGGTTGAATTTGTTGATGAATTTATTTTCTTAGGATTAGTGTTTGACAAAAATTTATGTTGGTAAGGACATATTACTACTCTATCGAAAAAAATCAGTAAAACAATAGGCATTTTGTGTCGTTTGAAGCGTACCTTACCAGCTGATGCTTTGCTTTTAACATCTATAATTCTTTAATTTTATCGTATTTCAATTATGACATAACTCTATGGGGCTGGCGTTCTCAAACTACATTTAAATTACAGAAAAAGGCAGTCAGAATTATTACTAATAGCAAATTCAGTGCTCATACGAATATCCTGTTCAAAAGGTTGAAGATTTTAAATCTGGAAGATATATGTGCACTGCATGACTGCAAACTATGTTATCGGTTTATCAAAGGCCCAGTGCCTAAATATTTTCAAGAGATTATCAATCCTGGTGAAAATTTGACTAGACATGATTATGATACGCGACATGCTTCTCTTCTGCTGCTACCTGCCATGAGACATGAGTTTGAAAGAAATGGCATAAAATACAAATTTACCAAATTATTTAATGACATGCAAGAAAATTTCAAGACAAAGATTTTTACACATAGTTTTAATGGATACAAAAACTACATCAAAATTAAATTATTAGATAATTATGATCCAAATTGTTTAATTCCTCATTGTTATATATGTAACAGATATTTTTCTTGAATTTTGGTTTCTCACTAATATTAATGGTAATAAGTAAATTGGTTAACTTTAAAAAATACTTTACTGCAGGCTTTGGAAAGATCATCGGCCCGTCGGACCTGTCCGACTGTTTAATAGGCAGGTCCGACAACGTCATCCTCATTGTCAGACTGAATGACCGACACTCAATTTACAGGTCTTGTCATCTTAAAAGACTCTATTCAGCTCAAAACATCAGAAAAATCACGAGCGCAACATTTACGGACCTTTGCCCCAGTTGCAACCCACCGCGGTAAAATGCGGGCGGCCAGTCCAGGGTTTGCAAGTAAAATGGTAATTGGGTATATTTGGTATCGATTTAAAGCTCTTGACAAGTTGAACACAATTATGCTATCTGTGCTGTTGTTTCTGTACATAATGCAACACTACAAGCCATAATAAACATTTGAGGACTGACGAGTTAAAAATTTCTGAAGTTTTATGCCATGCCTCAAAGCTCTGCACCCATGATTTGTCTGTGGACCTCTGGGACAGTAGTCATATATGACAACTGTGTAGCCGTGATTTTGCAAAGGAAAATTACTTATCACTAGTTTCCCAGTCCATAATTGTGGTGTTTATATATTAAATTAATTCAATTCAGGCCTTTACATTTTTTATGCTGGCTTCTTGAACTTTAGGACAAGATTTGTTATAGTACAGTATTGGCTATGCAGCCAGCATACTATACTGGTTGCCCCATACGGAAAAGTGTCAACCGGTTTGGTCCCCACCATTTAGTAATGTCAGCTAGAGCATTACAAAATATCTTATGATCACAAATACTTAATATTGTTGCATTGATGTAAAATTACACCTGCCACTCATTAATCGACCAATTGGTGCAGATACAATTGTTGCAGGACCTGAAATAATTGGGGGTGAGTTGTAACAATTGGGGGTGAATAGTAATGAGAGCAGTTTGTTCTATTTATAGGTCCAATTTCTGGGTGGCACATCCTTGGGGTGATTAACAGACTGTTAGTGACTTACAGTTAGTGACTAACTGGCAGTTCAAGACTAACAAACAGTGAATCAACAACAGTTAGTGCTTACTAACAGTAAGTAACTAACAACAGTGGCTTACTAACAGTAGTGACCAACTAATGAACAACAGTTAGGGACAAAATGACTAACAGTCAGGGACTAGCAGTTAGTAACTTAGTTTCCTAACAGTTAAGGACTAGCTGACTTACATGACTAACAGTTAGTGACTGACTAACAGTTAGTGACTGACTAACAGTTAGTGACTGACTAACAGTAAGTGACTGACTAACAGTTAGTGACTGACTAACAGTTAGTGACAATTAGTGACTAATTAACAGTTTGTCACTAACTGACAGTTTTTGACTAACCAACAGTTTTGACTAACTAACCATTTTTGACTTACAGTTTTTCACTACAAACACTACAAATAGTTTTTGACTAACTAACAGTTTTTGACTAACTAACAGTTTTTGACTAACTAACAGTTTTTGACTGAATAACAGTTTTTGACAAATTAACAGTTTTGACTAACAGTTTTGATTACTAACAGTTTTGACTGAATAACAGTTTTTTTTACTACTAACAGTTTTTGACTAACTAACAGTTTTGACTAACTAACAGTTTTTGACTAATTAACAGTTTTGACTAACTAACAGTTTTTGACTACTAACAGTTTTGACTACAAATAGTTTTTGACTAACTGACAGTTTTTGACTAACTAACAGTTTTTGACAGAATAACAGTTTTTTTACTACAAACAGTTTTTGACTAACTAACAGTTTTTGACTGACTAACAGTTTTTGATAAATTAACAGTTTTGACTGACTAACAGTTTTGACTACTAACAGTTTTGACTAACTCCCCCTTTTCACTAACTAACAGTTTTTGACTAACTAACAGTTTTGACTAACTAACCATTTTTGACTACTAACAGTTTTGACTACAAATAGTTTTTGACTAACTAACAGTTTTTGACAGAATAACAGTTATTTTTACTACAAACAGTTTTGACTAACTAACAGTTTTTGACTGACTAACAGTACTAACTCACACTTTTTCACTAACTAACACTTTTTTACTAGCTAACAGTTTTTGACTTACTAACAGTTTTGACTGACTAACAGTTTTGACTACTAACAGTTTTGACTAACTCCCCCTTTTCACTAACTAACAGTTTTTAACTAACAGTTTTGACTAACTAACCATTTTTGACTACTAACAGTTTTGACTACAAATAGTTTTTGACTAACTAACAGTTTTTGACTAACTAACAGTTTTTGACTGACTAACAGTACTAACTCACACTTTTTCACGAACACTTTTGTACTAGCTAACAGTTTTTGACTAACTAACAGTTTTTGACTGACTAACAGTTTTTTACTAACTAACAGTTTGTGACTAAATAACATATTTAGTGGCTAACAAATAGTAACTACCAAAACAACAGACTTAATGACTAACAGGTAGTGACTAACTGATGAACAACAGTCAGGGATGCCTGATTAACCGTTAGGGATTGACAGTCATATATAGTGACTTACTAATTAATAGTGAGTCGTATTGAACCTATGCTCCCCATATGAACTTGCCAACTCCAGCTAAACTGTCATAGGAATAAAAATAACAGTCAATACAATACACCAGTTAGTGTAGATCAGAGTAGGTATAAGAAGCTATAAGAGGATTTATAGATGAACCCATGATGTGTATGAGTTCAAGACCTAGTTAGTGAGAGATATAGAAAAAGTATAGTTGGTGTCTCTGGAGTATCGCATGCCCCCCTTGGGATGAAGAGATAGAGAGGGTGAGAGATAGACAGATAGATAGATAGATCTATCATGGGTTCATCTATAATTCCTCTTATAGCTTCTTATACCATATCATGGGTTCATCTGTAGTTTCTCTTATACCATATTTAAGAATTTACCATTACATGGTAAATTCTTATTCGGAGAGCTCGAGCTCTCCGATACAGATCGCAGCCGAGTTGAAGAAGTTGCGTTTCTCGTCAAGTAAACTTGCATTACGTACCTGTTTTGATCATTGAACTGCTGTCAATTTAGGCGACAAGGGTCTTGCCTACCCAATGGTTGCATTTCTACGTCGTTATTGTACATGTCGCATGTGTAATGACAGCTGTTCACTGGTCACTTTCCTTGCCCCAAGAAAAGTTTTTCGGCCATTGATAAATAATGGTCAATAGTGGGGTTGCCCATGAGTGACGTATCTGAGGATTCCCCGCCTCTGGGGATTCCCCGACGTCACGAACGAAAGCGAGGCTACCTACCTATCAGTTGTGTAAACAAGCATTGACACATCACTTGTATTTGGAGGCTGGTAAGTGCATTTTCGGCCGTTTTACAACTGGTTTTAAGCTTAGAATGATGTTATGAACAGTTTTAGATTGTATTGCATGCCACATTAGCAACCACAGAGAACTTGTGTACAATTTTAGGCCATTCGCCAGGGTGACGTTTTGACAGTTGCTGAGTTGTCAATGTTTACTGTTTTGTCTTGTCAACATTGTCAAGTGGTGTGTTTGTTGCATTTTTTTAAGACTTGTGACAGCTTTTCTAATACCCTTGTTAGCTGGATAAAGACTGCCAGACGACTTTACTGAAGTTAAGACCAGCTGTTCTTTGCCTTGGGGAGGGGAGGGGCGACCAGCTTCTTCTTCTTCTTCTCAGATGAGTTCCCACCTCTCTCTCAGGTGAACCTCCAGTAGCCTGGAGTCATAATTGTTAATAACATAAGTAGATAAAAGTTCATTAAAAGTTAAAAGAGATTATAACTTAATAGCCCAGTTACATCTACTAAAAACAACTCCACTTAAAAACACTCTAAAAACTAATCTACAGCTACAGCTATATATATATAGAATCACTGGTTCAGCAGGACTTCTCGTTCTCTGGCAAGTTTGCCGCAGAGTAGATTGCACAGAAGATCTTTGCGGGGGGGGGGGGGGGTGGTGGGCTATGGATTTCCAGGTAGCTGGAGGAGTTGATAATTGAAAGCAAAGCCTTGAATTTCCTGCTTTTCGGTGTCTTTAGCAGTAAGGCTTTTTGCAATAAAACAAGCCCATGCAGTAATGGCAGTAGGCCTATATCACCAGGACAAATGCCATCAGTTATCAGTTTGGATCTCAGAAAATATAATTAAAGCCGGCTTTGCTTTATTTGATATTTTGAATTATTGACAGGTTTTTATGGAAAGCTTGCAATAAAATAACCAACTTTTCTGACTATTTTCTAAGATGCGCTGCTGGATTTCTTATTTGGTATTCCAGGAAGCAGGTGATGCATTAACATTGTACACAATATTGATATAAAATTTATGACTCTTACAAATACTTTAATATACATATTTTTTTATTTCAGGTGCTTTGTGAAGGAGGTGGAAAGATTTATGCTGATGTAAGGGGATGCGAATGAGTTGGGGAGAAAAATTCAAACTGTTTCTCCAGTTGTTGCCGCTGAAAATGGTTCTACAAAAGAGTTTAGTCAGAATGCTGAAAGGTAATAAGGCAGTACAGTACTTGACTACAGGTTTATTTGTTGTTAATTGGATGGCCCCTATAATTACATTGATAATGAGCCAAATTTCCAAAAAAGGCAAGGCAATAAACATTACCCAACATATAACATTTGTGTATCAGGAGGAATTTCAATATAGATCATCAAGATTTTGAAATTCTATTTTGATAATGTGTTTTAAATTTACCATATATATAATTTACAAGTACATGTACTCATTTTGTGCGGAAGATGAGGGGGAGGGTAACAAGGGTTGGTCTTGTATTAGCATGCTGGGCTGCCCATCGCTGGGTCCGGGATTCAAATCCAGCTCTTGCTGGGTCACCTGGGCTTATGTTGGACAACTGTTTCAATCATCCTTTGCCTCATTGCCTCCTGTCCTAATTAACCTACACTGTAAAATCGGAGGCACTGTTTCAGCTCAATTGATAGAGTGAGATGGTTGCACAAGTTGGTTGAGCTAACATAGATTAAAGTTTTAAGCTGAGGTAACTCAAAATACTGAGCTATGTTGACTAAGGCATTCAAGCTGAGAGAAGTCAAAATAATGAGCTGTTTTGACTTATATTGATAATTGTCTAAGACAGCTCAAAATATTGAGTTTTGTTGACTCATTGAACCAAGCTGACGCAACTTAAAATTTTCAGCTGTGTTGACTTATTTTTAATTTATTTTTAGTTGCTTTTGATTTATATTTGTGTGACCTGTCTTATAAAGTTATTTATGAATATGGGCTGTAAATCCCAAAATATTGTTAGATCTCTCAAGGGGATCCACCTGATCCAGTGTGCTTCTTTTTAGCACATAAATGGACAGGCCCAAGATGCATTCAACACAGACCATTGCGTCACAAGGAGATTTAAAATTAATTTCTTGTGAATAAATCCAAATGGCCTGTGGCTCATCTGAGTTGGTATACTGTGCTAGAAGCCCATATTTGAACACACTCTGACTTGGAAATGTTGGTTGGCGTTTGTGAAAGCATGCATCTAATTACTCCCACAAATTGATTTAAGAGAGATAATCAGTGATAATAATAAACAAGTGACCAGCTAAAGTGGTGTGCTACTCAGTTTTCTCAGGGATAATGTAATATAAATGTTCTTTTTTCTTTTAAATAAATATTTATTCAAAACTAGATGCAGTGTTATGAGATGTGCTTATTATAGATGGCGCTATTTGTGGCATGGCTGAGATGTCAAGTTAATATCTGCAACAACTGAAGCTTTCATGTTTTCAAAGCTTAATTTTATGATTGGTTTGGAAAACTTATAGCTGCGACAGCTCAAATTATTGCTTCAACACAGTTTTCAAATTTTACAGTGTACCTACCAAATGTATAAATACAGGACATAAAGCCCCAATATCCATCCATCCATCCATGTGCTGAAGATGAACAATCAAGCTAGATGTCGATGCCTAATAAGTGGCGATACTATCTAAGGGTTGCTGTCATCAAATTGATAAAAGTCATGATTTTAACTTAAAAATTAGATGATTGATATCCTATCTAATTCAAATCTTCATTTAAAGTTAAAAATCAATATTATATATATATATAGTTTAAATAATGATTTAAATCGACTTGATTTTAATCTGCCAACCCTGTTCTGCCATGTTGTCAGTCTTATTTAAAACTGTGTAAAACATTTCAACGTCATTGTGGAATCTGCTTGTAATGCTGCTGGCAGCCTTTCTATGTCGAAGCAATAACCTATTCAAAAATGTAAATATCTAATGTTAATGATACTGAAACCATGGCATACAGCATTTCCACTTAAAAGATATTTCACCCATCTTGAAATCAACTTCCTACATGCAAGTAGTGAATACAATATATGATAATTGTCACATGTTCCATTTAGAATAATGTAGGCTATAAGATATTTAAAAAGCAAATTAAAAATTATTTCTAGTTCTCATGAAATTCTTGAGGAAACGTTTGCAAAGTTAGGCGCTTCGAATTTCCCACTACCTCACTTATAAATTGAATCTTTATTTCAGGTCAAATGATGATGATGTGTACTCGTTCTTCAGACCATAGAGGTTTTCACTCCGGATCAAGGCCTTTTACAAGCGTGCGGTATCAATGACGAATCCAATATAGGCATTGTGGTGAAGAGGGTTGCAAAATATTCTAAAAACTTTGAAAATGAGGTAATTGAAATTTTCAAAATGTACTGTTTTATTATTAGGCCACACCAAATTGATTTTATAGATGATATTTTTTGGGGAAAATGGAGCAAGCGAGCTTGTTTTTTATTTTTTTCTTAATACCATTAATTTTTGACAGGAATTCAAATGCAAGTGAGGGAATTAAAAAAACAAACACTTTAGTTTTTTAACTTGCAAAAAGCTACAAATTTTGGGTGAGTGAGATTTTAAAAGATTTACATACAACTTTTTAAAACTCTTTCATCCAGCTGGAAGACTTCCAACAGAGTGAATGTTTTAACACAAATAACAAACTTTGTTATATTTGCCAGTGGTCCTGCTTGACCAGTAGTCCTAATGACCTACAGGACCTACTGGTTCTAATGACCTACAGGACCTAATGGTACAGATGAGCCCTTGCCGGTCCAAATATTTATGAGGCGTGCTTCCAAAATGATTAGAGGGCAGAGGGTTGGACTCTAGTGGTAGCGTGCTGGGCTGCCAGTCGCTGGGTCCAGGGTTCAAATCCAGCTCTCGCAGCTAGGGTCACCTGGGCCTATGTTGGACGGCTGTTTCAATCATCCTTTACCTCATTGCCGGGTGTTCCTCCTGTCCTAATTAGCCTACCAAGTGCATAAATACCGGATAAAAGCCCCAATCATCCATCCATCATCCACAATGATCAGAATTCTTATGAATTATCGTTAATTTGTTCAAGAAAATAAACATGTCATCGTTCAATCTAATAATAAATTATAAACCTTAAATAATAAATTTACAGTTTCACATCAACTGTGTCTGTTTCCATTCACATGTAGTACATATCATATGCTTCAATTTAATTATTTATTAATGTGTTTCCAATTGCATTTGATTGCATATTATGTTGTGAGGTAATTGCCAATTGAACCTCAGACAGGGTTGCGATTTTTATTGATTTTTATAAAAAAATATAAAAAAAAGATTTATTTGATTTCAATCGGATTTAAATCATTAATAGGAAAAGTTCATTTTCCGGATCAATTTCACCAGATGATATTAATTTTTATGCATTGACATATTATGAATAACATGCATATGGATGTCAATAAGGCCTATATATAATAATTTTGTTCAAATTACCGAAATTATAACAGGGTGTCTGCAGCTTTTTTGAAACCAAATTCCAGGCCTTTTCCAGGCTTTTCCAGGCCAAGTTTTCCTAAATTCCAGGCCAATTTCTTGATGAACTGACCAATTAACGACACTATACGCACATTTTTTTCTGAACACGACATTCGTCCTTTGGTCCTATCATCGCTAAAAATTGCTAAAAATTTAGCAGTGGACTATTTTTATTTCCATACAAACTAAATTCCAGGCTTTTCCAGGATTGGCAGACACCCTGTATAATGCAAAATTATGAAATCAAGGCAGTTGTGGTATTAAATGTAATAATCGTAATATAATATGGCTTATACAGCAGTTCTACATTTTGATACAGCATGTTAATAAAATTAATGTCTTCTTCACTAAACAGCACTCATAACTATACAGCTAACTTGTAATAGAATTACGCCCTGTAAAAGGGATGTCAAAACGAGTCATCATTTTCTTTACTTTGCAATGAACTGATCCGCTACTGCTAAGTTACGTCACCAGTCTCAGCACTCAGTCTCATGATGCTTGCAGATTGTTTAACATCTAGTGTACCTGATACCAGCTTAGCAGTTGGGGCTTTGGGGACAGTGCTGCATTTGCAGAACAACATGGCTCAGTTTTTCATTTCAGCAATGAAATTGTTTAGAGAATCATGCATGAGAATGCCATGATTGAAATAAAATTGTTTAAATTCGCATTTATATAGTCATTTCTACTCGGATATTATAATATATTTCTGATAAAAATATCTCATATATATATATATATATACAAGGGGCCTGAATGATAATTATGTCATTGGACAGATTTATAAAAGAGTACTGCTAATTGGTAGGTTGCAAGCTGTAAAACTTCACTGCCAGCTTTCTTTTTGCTTTTTTAAGCCTTTTTATCACAACTTGATTTAAATCATGAATTTTATTGAGTGATTTAAATCATGAATTTTATTGAGTGATTTAAATCATGAATTTTATTGAGTGATTTAAATCATGAATTATATTGAGTGATTTAAATCATGAATTTTATTGAGTGATTTAAATCATGAATTTTATTGAGTGATTTAAATCATGAATTTTATTGAGTGATTTAAATCATGAATTATATTGAGTGATTTAAATCATGAATTTTATTGAGTGATTTAAATCATGAATTTTATTGAGTGATTTAAATCATGAATTTTATTGAGTGATTTAAATCATGAATTTTATTGAGTGATTTAAATCATGAATTTTATTGAGTGATTTAAATCATGAATTTTATTGAGTGATTTAAATCATGAATTATATTGAGTGATTTAAATCATGAATTTTATTGAGTGATTTAAATCATGAATTTTATTGAGTGATTTAAATCATGAATTATATTGAGTGATTTAAATCATGAATTTTATTGAGTGATTTAAATCATGAATTATATTGAGTGATTTAAATCATGAATTTTATTGAGTGATTTAAATCATGAATTTTATTGAGTGATTTAAATCATGAATTTTATTGAGTGATTTAAATCATGAATTTTATTGAGTGATTTAAATCATGAATTATATTGAGTGATTTAAATCATGAATTTTATTGAGTGATTTAAATCATGAATTATATTGAGTGATTTAAATCATGAATTTTATTGAGTGATTTAAATCATGAATTTTATTGAGTGATTTAAATCATGAATTATATTGAGTGATTTAAATCATGAATTTTATTGAGTGATTTAAATCATGAATTTTATTGAGTGATTTAAATCATGAATTTTATTGAGTGATTTAAATCATGAATTTTATTGAGTGATTTAAATCATGAATTTTATTGAGTGATTTAAATCATGAATTATATTGAGTGATTTAAATCATGAATTTTATTGAGTGATTTAAATCATGAATTATATTGAGTGATTTAAATCATGAATTTTATTGAGTGATTTAAATCATGAATTTTATTGAGTGATTTAAATCATGAATTTTATTGAGTGATTTAAATCATGAATTTTATTGAGTGATTTAAATCATGAATTTTATTGAGTGATTTAAATCATGAATTTTATTGAGTGATTTAAATCATGAATTATATTGAGTGATTTAAATCATGAATTTTATTGAGTGATTTAAATCATGAATTTTATTGAGTGATTTAAATCATGAATTTTATTGAGTGATTTAAATCATGAATTTTATTGAGTGATTTAAATCATGAATTATATTGAGTGATTTAAATCATGAATTTTATTGAGTGATTTAAATCATGAATTTTATTGAGTGATTTAAATCATGAATTTTATTGAGTGATTTAAATCATGAATTTTATTGAGTGATTTAAATCATGAATTTTATTGAGTGATTTAAATCATGAATTTTATTGAGTGATTTAAATCATGAATTTTATTGAGTGATTTAAATCATGAATTTTATTGAGTGATTTAAATCATGAATTATATTGAGTGATTTAAATCATGAATTATATTGAGTGATTTAAATCATGAATTTTATTGAGTGATTTAAATCATGAATTTTATTGAGTGATTTAAATCATGAATTTTATTGAGTGATTTAAATCATGAATTTTATTGAGTGATTTAAATCATGAATTTTATTGAGTGATTTAAATCATGAATTTTATTGAGTGATTTAAATCATGAATTATATTGAGTGATTTAAATCATGAATTTTATTGAGTGATTTAAATCATGAATTTTATTGAGTGATTTAAATCATGAATTTTATTGAGTGATTTAAATCATGAATTTTATTGAGTGATTTAAATCATGAATTATATTGAGTGATTTAAATCATGAATTTTATTGAGTGATTTAAATCATGAATTATATTGAGTGATTTAAATCATGAATTTTATTGAGTGATTTAAATCATGAATTATATTGAGTGATTTAAATCATGAATTTTATTGAGTGATTTAAATCATGAATTTTATTGAGTGATTTAAATCATGAATTTTATTGAGTGATTTAAATCATGAATTTTATTGAGTGATTTAAATCATGAATTTTATTGAGTGATTTAAATCATGAATTTTATTGAGTGATTTAAATCATGAATTTTATTGAGTGATTTAAATCATGAATTTTATTGAGTGATTTAAATCATGAATTTTATTGAGTGATTTAAATCATGAATTTTATTGAGTGATTTAAATCATGAATTTTATTGAGTGATTTAAATCATGAATTTTATTGAGTGATTTAAATCATGAATTATATTGAGTGATTTAAATCATGAATTTTATTGAGTGATTTAAATCATGAATTTTATTGAGTGATTTAAATCATGAATTTTATTGAGTGATTTAAATCATGAATTTTATTGAGTGATTTAAATCATGAATTATATTGAGTGATTTAAATCATGAATTTTATTGAGTGATTTAAATCATGAATTTTATTGAGTGATTTAAATCATGAATTTTATTGAGTGATTTAAATCATGAATTTTATTGAGTGATTTAAATCATGAATTATATTGAGTGATTTAAATCATGAATTTTATTGAGTGATTTAAATCATGAATTATATTGAGTGATTTAAATCATGAATTTTATTGAGTGATTTAAATCATGAATTTTATTGAGTGATTTAAATCATGAATTTTATTGAGTGATTTAAATCATGAATTTTATTGAGTGATTTAAATCATGAATTATATTGAGTGATTTAAATCATGAATTTTATTGAGTGATTTAAATCATGAATTATATTGAGTGATTTAAATCATGAATTTTATTGAGTGATTTAAATCATGAATTTTATTGAGTGATTTAAATCATGAATTTTATTGAGTGATTTAAATCATGAATTTTATTGAGTGATTTAAATCATGAATTATATTGAGTGATTTAAATCATGAATTTTATTGAGTGATTTAAATCATGAATTTTATTGAGTGATTTAAATCATGAATTTTATTGAGTGATTTAAATCATGAATTTTATTGAGTGATTTAAATCATGAATTTTATTGAGTGATTTAAATCATGAATTTTATTGAGTGATTTAAATCATGAATTTTATTGAGTGATTTAAATCATGAATTTTATTGAGTGATTTAAATCATGAATTTTATTGAGTGATTTAAATCATGAATTTTATTGAGTGATTTAAATCATGAATTTTATTGAGTGATTTAAATCATGAATTATATTGAGTGATTTAAATCATGAATTTTATTGAGTGATTTAAATCATGAATTTTATTGAGTGATTTAAATCATGAATTTTATTGAGTGATTTAAATCATGAATTTTATTGAGTGATTTAAATCATGAATTTTATTGAGTGATTTAAATCATGAATTTTATTGAGTGATTTAAATCATGAATTTTATTGAGTGATTTAAATCATGAATTTTATTGAGTGATTTAAATCATGAATTTTATTGA
Organism: Platynereis dumerilii; assembly: GCA_026936325.1. Classification (NCBI taxonomy): domain Eukaryota; kingdom Metazoa; phylum Annelida; class Polychaeta; order Phyllodocida; family Nereididae; genus Platynereis; species Platynereis dumerilii. Next base: position 3,275,099 of record JAPTHN010000021.1, read on the forward strand.
GTGATTTAAATCATGAATTTTATTGAGTGATTTAAATCATGAATTTTATTGAGTGATTTAAATCAATGATTTAAATCCAGCAACCCTGACCTCAGAGCTAGCTCTCTGTCACTGTCAGCATTACTTAGGTCACCTCAATATTGACAATAAACTAAGGCTCAATAGAACTTGACTGGCGGGATGAAAGCGCGATAAATGGGGTTCAAAGTATGTCAGAATAGTCTGGATTTTTTTCGAGATGATTTAATTGCTGTCTCAGTGTAATTTGACTCCATGGCCTAACCACGATTCAGTGACAGTGCTGTAATACCCATGGAGCTAGATTGCCAGGGCTGCATTGGGGATGTGGGGGGGCTCCCAGATTTCCCCCCCCCCCACATATTGCATTCTGTATTGTGCTATGATGAAAGGAGAGGGGTGTGCTGGAAATCAGAGTAGAGGGCATATGCCCCCCTAAAAGTCTGGCATTATTGTAATAAATCTATCTGTCTATCTATCTAAATTGCCATTTCATGAATTTGAGATCATAATAAAAAAATTACCAGAAAGGCCCTCTAGATGCCCTGTGATGCCCCCCCCCCTCATCCAGACAGGGTCATCTGGGAGATTCTATAGGGGGCCTGGCATTTCTCGGTATTCGCAGGCCCCAAGTCGTTGCATATTTTCTTAAAAAGATTCTTACATTCTCAGTGTTTTAGGAGGGGAGTTGTAACTTCTTACATTGTCATAGTGTTTTTTTTTTCATAAATAATTTCTTGGTCAGTGTTGGTGAAAACAGGATTTTATTTTAAAATCTATTTGTCTGAGGCCCCAAGTAACTGTTTGATAACTGACCACCTGACCTGTCACGTGACCCCTAGATCCGGGTCACTCACCCTCATTCCAGAACAAGATTTTCTACAGCCAACAGACTCTACAAAACGTCTCAAATTTTTCCAAAAATTGTGAGTTATACTTATATTTGAATACTCTACTTCATCACACATTACCCTGAAAGAGTACTAGAACACATCATTGGGGTGTAATGGATCCCACAGCCATCGTAGTTGGACACTCTTTTGTCAAGAGATACTCAAGGTGGATAGGCACACGGGCTCCGGGTCTGTTCGGCTGGAAACACTTTCGGCCAGCCGAATGAGCCAAAATATTTGGTCCGTTCGGCAAATTGCCGTGGTCCATTCGGCAGCCCTATTATTTTGGCTAATAAATTAAATTCTGCAATGATTATTGATATGGATTATGATTGTTGTCTGGGACGTCCCTTGCACTTGACTGAACCTGTCTGATCATAAAATTGTTACTTTGTAGCACGAAAATAGTTGTATAATAGTTACGTCAAAGTATAATTTTCGCTGCAACAAAAGTTCAGCTTTACACAATCACAACTCCACAGTCAGTGCTTTGAAGGTTGACCTTTAAAGTTGATGTCTTTTAATAAATGTTTTCAATTATAAGTCTACATGTTCTGGGACATTATTTTCATCCATTTATAAATTAATTAATTGGGATAATTTAGGCTTAGGCCTATATCTATATGTGTGTCCCGGGAAACTTTTGATTCTTCATAAAATGTCAAACTTGCAGTGAATCAGCTTTTGCAAGATGAATTAAATCATACAAATCCTCATAAGGCAAATATCTTGTACAGATAATAATTTATTTCAAGCAGTTACGTCCTACTAAGTGATGAGGAAATATCATCAAAGATGCAAAGGTAGTCCGTAATAACATTTGTTGCATGTTGTCATTTTATTGATGTACATATATAGGCCTATAGCTGATTATGTTTGAAAGAACCACTGAATTATAAAATGTTTCTTTGCAACTGGAAAAAAAAAGAAAAAATTATACTTGTCTTTCAAGTCATATCTTGGAATGACCAAAACATGTAATTCTCTCAAAGTCAAAACTAAGCTGATCATAATCGGACCTCTCAATTTGTTATCCATGTTATCAGAATTATGGCAATGGTAGGCTTTCAACCAAGTGTATTAAAATCATAATTTATTTTATATAATTTCTTAATTACTAAACATGCATATGTTTATCAGTAAAATAAGATTTACTTGACACGTTTTCTTTAATTATGCAATTAATTGTTCAATTAAACAAACAGTAGTACCCCGAAGTGCAATTCAACTTCACAGCTTTCTAAGAACAATGAAAAAGAACACAATTAGGCCTACTCCAGACTGTCTGTCACCAATCAAGAATTTAAATAAGAAAGATCTATAGCTATAGATGAAACTTAGATCAAATTAAAATAACAGTTGCTGCGTATTTTTGATGATCAGTTTCAGATTTTAATATTTTATGCACACTCGTATTTTTCCATTTTAAAATTATCTGATTAATATACAGGCCTAAATTGGTTACAGGCCGAAGAAATAAATGTCTACAGTGAAGTATACAAAAGTCATGCATATGAATTAAGTTTGAGAGATAGCAAAAATACTGTGCAAAATTGTGCGGCAAAATGTATAGTTAATTTAACTCGGCCCTTTACTCGGGTCTTTCTCAGTTTGATCCTATCATTTTATTAAAATTGACAAGCAGGCATGCTGGGCAGTGAGGTCAATGAACTATCAACTAAAACACGCAAAGCTCTTCTTAATTATTTGGCTACATAGGTAGAGATCACTGTGTGCATTATTATTAAAATATTTTATTCGTCAGAAACACGACAATTACAATCATAATAAATAAATATTTACAGATATTTACAAATATTTACAGTAATAAAACAAAGTTTAAAAACCACTACTTGGTACAAAGATACCTTATAATCTCATTAATTTCTTCAGTATTTAATAAAAACTCATGATTAAAATCTAAATCCCTGAATCTGACTAGTTCCTTAATTTGACAAGCATTTGAAATATCAAAATATCAAGGCGGCCCGTATAAAACTAACTTGTAACAAAAGGAGCTGTGTAAATGTGTAAATATGTAAATATGTACATGCAGACTGTAAATACTGTACATACTATCATCACCCACTCCATTGTAAACTAGAATTTGTGTCGCAAGCGGAACACATGCGAGTTCACTATGCGTATGTTGTTTTGCCATTTTTGTGAGTAGATTCTTGGGGAAAATGGTGTAAAATAAACCCTGGCCGAATCGAGCCACGGCCCCTGCCGAAACGAACCACCCAAGCTGGCCGAATGGACCAATTTTGGCTGGCCGAAAAAGTGCTCTGCCGAAACAGCCAGTACCCGGCACACGGCACATCATGGCGCCCAGGCACCGCATGGATATTTGCAGCAGGCTGAGAGATCTGGACTTTCTAGGCCAGTCAGGGCTACACAGCTCCGAACTGGACGACGAATACCTATTTCATGCTTCAAAGTATGATATTGTCATCCTAGATTGTGCATCAAATGACCTGGCGAATGGCATCGCAATCACGACAGTAGCCAACAATCTGCTACTGTTTGCACGCCGGTGCATACAAAATGGCGCCAAACTCGTGTACATCACATCAGCACTCAATCGTGGCCGACGCATCAAAACAACACCACAGGACTTTGCTACAACTGTGAAAGCGTTTAACACTCACTTGAAGCAGCTGTGTGTGCCTGAGGACAACATCTCCTTCCACCGGATCACTGGTTTCTCCCAGCAAGAAGAATCGGCGATCGAGTCACTGAAAAAATGGTCCGATGACGCGATACACCCCAGCCCACACAGACGCCATCCAGATCAAAAATCTGGCATGGAGAGATACCATCAATCCATCAAGACATCACTCCATAGAGCAGCACAGCGATATGAGACCATCTCATCTTCGCAGTAACATGGTAAAGTGCTTAACATTTCATTTTACTAATCAGTCAATCAGCCAACACATTGGACTAATTTTCAGCCACGCTTAACTCAAGGTGGCGCCAAAGTGCTATGCACATGTGTCACCTAGTGGACATTTCTCAACTGGTTCTGTTTACCATGTGTGGCTTCATAAACACAACAAAGTTGCACGATTGACATGCCTTTTGGCAACACCTGTCAAGCCAAACAACAACCAAGTCTCAGTCAACATGCCTGACACACTCAATGTAAGTTACTGCCTGCAACTGGGTAACAAGGACCATACAGGCCGTCCTCAAGGATCAATCTTTCCTCATTAATTCACTTTGACAGCTGTCAAATGCCATCTCATAGTTTCTGACACTTGGTTATCCCCCAGGGAAACCGAACAATTCTTCTCCCCCAGGGAATCCATACTACTAGGATCACATCCTCGACTGCTATTGACACCTGTCAAAATGTGACCCTCCTTTACATCCGGGAGTAACACCTTTCCTCAAATATCATTTTTCTTCCCCCAGGGAAGCCACTGGTTCACTTCCCCCAGGGAAGCCACCATTTCCAATTACAAAACAATTTATTTTCAATAACATTCCCACAGGAAAAAATACCTAAATCCTCCCCCAGGGAGGTCTATGGCAATTGATCCACATACATACAATTACAATTTACTTTCCCACAGGGAAACCATTACTGGTATATGACAAATACCAATTGTTACAGTCTGCAAGCCCTTCTCCCAGGGAAGTCATTGACCACAATGCTATGTCACTTGCATTCCACTTTTCCTTTCTTCCCCCCAGGGGAACCTTTCCCCCCAGGGGAACAACTTAATACTTACCAGAAAACTGCAAACAATTGGCCATTGGAACCATTACCAAAACCTACCTTTTTCTTCAACTTCACAGGATATAGATAAGTATCTGCATCAAATGCCCAGAGTTAACCATCCTAATCTTCAGCTATATACATCTTAACCTTATACTTTCTTATCCCATTTTTTTATTGAGTGTTCTATTTATTCTATGACTTTCTGGTATCTCTTCAAATACCAAACTTCATTAATGATTTATTAATTCATAATAACATAACTCTTAATCCTCAATGTTCTATTCTAACACTGCAACTGTCAGATAAGATAATCATAATAATTAAGATTTGAATAATGTAATTTTCCTTTCCTTTCCAACAAACATTTGAATAATTTTATCATATAGTAATTACAATTATAATAAATACATGACAAACTTCATGCTATGTTTAAAGGACATGGTCACTTCAACGACAATGCTAAGCGCGATAACGATTTTGTGAATACTAATCATTTCCTTCATTTTCCTTTCAGTGAAACCATGGGACGACACAAAAAAGCACCAGCCCGCTATGACGATGAAGACTATGACAATCGACCAAGCAAGCGCACCCCAAATGACCGTCCACACAAACGTTCTAACAACACCGACGATGCCGAATCCAGACAGTCCAAAAAGGCCCGATCCTCAAGGTCTTCCTCCAAACGGTCATCGCAACGTGAGTCAGATAGAGATGCAACACCACCGCCATCGACATCCCAAAATTCGCAGAATGACGACTTACGTCAGCAGATGATGCACATGCAAGACGCACTGATCTCCCTACACGAATCAGTGCAAGAGATGCGAGAGTCATCAGCATCATCCAGTCATCGGGATGCATCTAGCCAACGTGCGGAATCTAGCCAACGTGCAGAATCAAGCCATCGCTCTCAAACAAGCCATCGGGCACAATCAAGCCACCGATCGCCATCACCGTATCGCGAGGAGCAAAATCACACAGCTGAAAGAGGTATGCTAGCCGAGTTAGATTACAATGCCCAATTCGCGACCCAATTCAACCCTCCACCACGCCCAGTCGTTACAGCCGGGGTCGATATAGGGGCACATGTAACCCCCACTATGAAGGAAAAGATCTGGGGCGACGAATACGTTGATCTTTCGCACCTTCTCCCTACAAATCACTTCCAACAAGAGTCGTACACTCTGGCGATCGACCCGACCAAGCCATCCAACCTCGGCTTCAAGTTGAACAAGCCGAAGCTGCACAACATGACATTCGACCAATGGGAGGATGCATTCCTGATCTACATGTCCATCTACCAGTGCGCGCAAAAGACGTCGGACAATCGGCTTTTGCCGATCGTTTTTACGATTGTCCGACCTGTCTCTGGCTCTGGTCAGACAAAAAATCCGACAGGAGATATGCAGCTGTAGGTAATACAATACATCAACTAGACAATTAGCAAGCCATTCATATCAGGGCAGATGTCAATTTGCATTTGTATCAAATCAGTCAATTATTGTTGTGCTACCCAGAGTGAATTGCAATTCTGATATCTTGCATCCTTCTTTGACACCTTTAACCAGTTTACATGAATTGCAATTTAAGTCCAGACCGACAGAAGTGTTGAAAATTACAATTGACCAATCAAGTATTCTAATTACACGTATACTCTGCAGTTGTATTTTTCCTTATTGATTGATCTCAGCTAAAGTTATGAAAAAATTCTGACATCAATCCTTAGGACAAATCTTTTCAGCCTCCGAGAGATCAACACAAAACAAACAATTTTGAAATGTTAAGATTTTGCTGTAAAGAGACATAATTTTCTTGCAACTATCAGCATGTCAAGTATGTGGGACAGATTTTATTGGAATCATGTAGTCCTAAGGCTTATTTTATTTATTATCGTTTTCATAGCTATGTGTTTTTTGAAAACTTTGTTTTGCAGTTAAACCGTGACATCATCGGGTATCTGTCAATGTGATTGGTCCAATCTTCAATCTGTGACATATCAGTTCAGAGTTTGACATCACAGTTAATGACAAAGGAATTTAAAACTGTCAGGCAATGTTACTATTTGTGTACAACCACAACAAACAATGCATGTCTAAGCTGAGTGTTGCACCTCATTAATTGTTTTCCAAACAAAATGTGTTACTGTTTTTCACAGGACACCAGTCATCACAATTTCAAACAACATTTTTTGTCAGTAATTGCAACTCTCCTTTGAAGCTAAGTAGTCTGTTTGGTTCAGTTAAAATGCATAGTGAAACATACATCATCCGTGTGTCACTGCACTTTGTCAGTTTGCTGAAATCTGTGCTTGTTATAAACGAAATTATTCAAGTTAATCTCTGACATCACAGTTTTGGAATGAAGCAAATTGCAAACTTGAAAAACATGTAGCTATGAAAACGATAATAAACAAGAGACATTGTATTGACAAAATTTCGCCAGGGGAATCAAGTGAAAAGCTTTTTATGGAATAGATTGGTTTGTCTGACCAAAATGAAAATTGTCTGACCAGAGCTCCAAACCTGTCAGACAATATGTCTGGCCATAGACTATTAGCTTTCGCATGCACTGCCATCTACACGCAAAAACACGATGTGTGCCCTGCAATGTGCAGCTACATCAGGGATGTGAAGATGATGGCAAACACCGATGCAAACTTCAGACTTTATGATGAGCAGTTTAGGCTCTACCGCGCTTCCTCCCATTGTCAATGGAATGTAATAAACAACAGCATCTGGTTCATGGCCACCACCCCCGTTCGACAGAACAACAAAACGAAGAACACGAAACAAAACAACAACACACAACAGAAACAGCCCTTTCGTGTCCCCCGGGGCTATTGCATGTGGTATCACCTCAAGGGGAAATATTGCTCTTCCCCACAAACATGCAGCTTCAAGCACACATGCCCCAACTGCAGTGCCAATCACCCAATGTACATCTGTTCAGCGAAACGTCAAAACGGCCAAGACCAGTCAAAGTACAACAACAACAGCAAACCAGCAGCCACCAAGTCTTCCAATGCTGCCAACTCCAGTCAAAGCAAATAGGTTGGCTCACTATTTACAAGGATATGATGAGGGTCTTAAGGAATACATTATAAATGGCTTTACATACGGTTTTTCGCTGCATGCCGAAAATTTCCACACCCCTTCCATCGCTCCACGCAATACCACCATAGCGCTGAAGAATCCAGATGCAGTCACGGAAAAAATCAACAAAGAGCTCCAGTTAAAACATATCGCAGGCCCATTTGAAACTCCACCAATGCCCGCTTTCCATGTCTCTCCCTTGTCCCTCCGACCAAAAGCTGATAATAGTGGGTGGAGGTTGCTCCACGACTTAAGTTTCCCTTACAATGATCAATCTGTCAACTGTTCCATCCCGGACAATTACAAGAAGGTTGAGTATTCCTCAATACAGAGTGCCATCAAACTTATCCAATACTTAGGCCCCTCAACCAACCTCTCAAAATCAGACATCCAATCAGCTTTTGCACAAATCCCTATAAATCCAGCAGATTACCATCTCTTGGGCTTCAAATGGCAAGGCCAATATTACCACTATACAACTCTCCCCCAGGGGGCGGCATCAAGCTGTCGCATATTCGAAGCAGTGGCTACAGCGCTACATTGGATTCTTACAGAGAAATTCCAACTTCCTCATGTCATCCATTATTTGGACGACTTTCTGTTCCTGCATAAAACACCAGAGGGCTCCAAACGCATGCTAGCCACCTTTCATGCACTCTGCACAGACATTGGCATTCCCATTAATCATCAAAAAACAGAAGGACCCTCAACTGCACTATCCTTCTTAGGAATACAATTGGACACGGTGAACAACAAAGCCACATTGCCACTAGACAAAGTGCAGCGCTACACATCACTGATGCATGATATCCTCAAATCCAAAACCTGCAAACTGCACGAAATGCAGAAAATCATTGGAAGCCTCCATTTACCACTTCAGTGGTTACACCTGGCAGAGTGTTCCTCCGCAGGCTCATCAATTCTACAATAGGCATCAAAAAGCCTTTCCATCACATACATGTAACACAGGGTATCAAAGAGGACATCAGAATGTGGCTCCATTTTCTGCAACATTACAATGGCATCACCATCTTCATACCTCCAAAACCAATATCATCCGACAGCATCAACCTCTTCACTGACAGCTGTCCCCAGGGTTTTGGTGGTACTTACAAACGGCACTATTTCTTGGGATGCTTCCCACCGGATTGGGGAAACTACAATATTGCCGTTCTCGAGCTATTCCCCATCGTTCTGGCCTTACATCTATTTGCCCAGGACATGGCTAACAAGCATTTGCTAATCCACACAGATAACCATGCTGTAGCTGATGTATTGCAGTCAAAAACAACCAAACATCCACAATTACTAACTTTACTCCGTCAAACCGTATTGCACTGCCTTCAGTATAATATCCGTATTTCTTCAAAACATATTAGTGGCAAAACTAATATTATTCCTGATGCTCTGTCTAGAAATAAACATAATTCCATCATGTTGCAGGCCGCACACCTGGACGTCGAGCCCACACCTATACCCCTGGAACTACTTCCGCACAACTACAAATGGTAGCGCAGAATCTGATGGACAACTCGATGGCCAGGAGTACCCAGACTCAATATTCAAAGGCATGGCAGAAGTGCACACAATTCATCAGTCAACACCTCGGAAGGCAACCTTCACTTCCGGTAAGTGAAGAGTCATTACACCTATATATAGCCTTCCTTCATTCTAACAGTTACAAGCACTCTACCATCGCCACCCACATTTCCGCTATATCACATTTTCATAAAATCAGCAATTTATCTGATCCCACTTCAACTTACACCACTTCCAAACTTATGACAGGCGTAAAAAACACCCAAATTCAAATACCGGACGCACGTCGTCCTATCACAAGGCACCTATTACTGGGTCTAGTTACAGCCCTCAAGCCGTGCTCACAGAACCGACTTGAGTTCGCACTATTCAGGTCCATCTTCACATTAATGTATTATGCATGCTTACGGGCCAGCGAGGTGATCCAAACAGACACACCTCAGCACATTATTAATGTCTCTCAATTACATCAACTCCCGGACCAGAAGTCATACCGACTTCAACTCAATTCATACAAACACAGCACCCCTGACGGTTTTACAATCTATGTCACATCAACTTCGGGCAACGACTGCCCAGTACATAGCCTCAATAGCTATCTTCAATTGAGAGGACACCAACCGGGACCACTGTTTAACATAGCAGGCCTACCGTTAACTCGAAACAAATTCACGAAAAAGCTTCAACAGTGCATTACTTATCTAAACCTGCCGCATCAATATTACAACACCCATTCATTTCGAATCGGGCGCACCACCGACATGGCGGCCGCCAATGTCCCGCACACAACGATCCAGCACATCGGTCGCTGGAAGTCGAATGCATATCTAAAATATGTCAGGCCGACCATCATCACCACCAACCCGCAAAACCAATAACAATCTGCCAAAGTCTTGGGCAATCAAGTAAGTTGCTATGACTCGGCAGATATGACGGAAATCTCAGTTATCATCCACATCATCCCATCACCATCTGCTAAGGTCTTGGACAATCAAGTAAGTTGTCATGACCAACAGGCACAAATTGGTGGCGAGACATTTCAACAAATTTATTGACAATTACAATGCGAATGTGTTTAGTGCCAATATTGATTGTTTTTGCGTAAAGTATGGTTGTTACAACATTGTTATAATGCATATAATCCATACAAGACTGTTCATTTACATCATATCTGTGCCAAATATGAGTCATAACATGTTTGTAATTTGACAGCCTGTTTTACTTACATATCAGACTAATGTATAAACATGAATTCTGCTACATGTCCACACTTTTTAGTTCGTATTAGTTTGATGTTTACAACTAGACAATTGGTAATGCAGGGCAATCAAGTAAGTTGTCAGCTAATACCAGTTTCGCCTTGACAGTTTAAACTTTACGCGATGTATTATATAGAAATGTTTAATTTTTGATATATATATATTACATAGATTTATTTTGCTAGCAAACTTCAAGGTATATTAGTAAACCTATTTACATGCATATATCCTCATATGCCACTTATAGTGCCTATTGGACTGTGCCAATACTTCTATTTGGAATATAAACATGACATTTACCAAACACCATGTACTTAATCACTGCCGGTATCAAAAAATGTTTACTTACTTACCTACATAGTGACGGTTATGATTTTCATAGTTGATTTGTTCTCTCTTTACGCAACCGTAGTCTTATTTGTTTACTGGTCTAACTCACAAGCTCTCCTTTCTCTTTATTTGGCAGCCGCTGATTTCCTCAGCTCTTGGCCAATTATTTCCATAATTCTGCCAAATTTATCTAACAACATTTAATTTTTCAATACAAAATCATTTAATTGTAACTTAAGTTTTCTAGCCTTCAGCCAAACTGTTGATGGTGATACATTACTGTAAATGTTCTTCTATGAAGTTACAATTAAAAACACAACTTGTGAGTTCAGACCAAAATTTTAATTGTTTGTTTTACTTCGGGGTCTTAAGACAAAACAGGATTTTATTTTAAAATCTATTTGTCTGAGGCCCCAAGTAACTGTTTGATAACTGACCACCTGACCTGTCACGTGACCCCTACATCCGGGTCACTCACCCTCATTCCAGAACAAGATTTTCTACAGCCAACAGACTCTACAAAACGTCTCAAATTTTTCCAAAAATTGTGAGTTATACTTATATTTGACCCGCCACCATCCCCTACTCAAACCACCTTTTCTTTCCACTAGGGGTCACGTGACAAGTACGGCCAATTATTTCCATAATTCTGCCAAATTTATCTAACAACAATTAATTTTTCAATACAAAATCATTTAATTGTAACTTAAGTTTTCTCGCCTTCAGCCAAACTGTTGATGGTGATACGTTACTGTAAATGTTCTTCTATGAAGTTACAATTAAAAACACAACTTGTGAGTTCAGACCAAAATTTTAATTGTTTGTTTTACTTCGGGGTCTTAAGACAAATAAATAGATTCTTTCTAGGCATCCTGTAAGTAAATAATTTCTGTTTTGTATCTTTGTAAATGCTGTATTGTTCGGAATCAGAAACATCTATTTCAGTGTATCTATGAAATAAATAATTTCTTGTTAGGGGGACCATTTAATTATCAGGGGTGGGGGGGGGGCTTGGAGTTTTCCTCGGTGGGAAATTCTTTATCTTATGGCAAGGTCGGCCATAATTATTTATTTCAAGCGTGTGAAGTCCCTGAATATTCATTCCAAAATCAAGCGACGCCTTATTAAGAAATATCCCTGAAGAAATTATTCATGTCAAGACTGGCCAACAATTAATATTTATTTCACCAAAACTGAGCCGCAAATTATTTATTTAAAAAAAACTCCAAGCCCCCCCCCCCCCTTAAACCTCCTTAAGACAAAATGGTGGTCCCCTTATTAATAGAAAACTCTTTTGCCATGCCACTGAATATCTAATGGTTATTGCCTTTCCTATTTTCCAGCACCAGGGGCCAACAGCAGTTATCATCAACGGCGGGACTGAAATACAAACAATAGAATGCTGCATGTGTGTTCCAACGGTGTCGACTCTTGCCAAGAGGGGGTTGCATCTATCTGCCTGGTATGATATTTTTCCGATTTACAGCCACCATTACATTACACGATTTTTGATTTGCATTGGAAATCTTTATTAAAATGAAATGATTTTTTTTTGCTGGTAGGTTGAGAACAATGATATTTATTGGTAGTAAAAGTGATCCATATGAATTCCATATTGATTTACTAGGATTTATACCTGCAATGATGCATTTAATAAATAGGTAATATTTAAATATTTTGCATTTCTTGTTTAAATCAATGACATTTGTCTCAACGCTAGTGTTCTACAATTTTGCATGTATAGCAAGTACTGTCAGACAACATATATTTATGATGAGCGTCTTATCTTCATTATAATAAGGCCACACATAATTGATTCTTAGCTTCGCGGACCCGCCGACACAATAGATAAACTGCCGATGGAAAAAAAAAATTGAAAAAAAAAAAAAATTTTTTTTTTGACATTATATAAAAAAATTTTTTTACCTTTTTTTTTTTTGTACTACCGACCGACCCTAGAAAAAGTGCCTTGAGAGGATCCGAGAAGCTAAAGATCAATTATGTGTGGCCTAAGGTCTTTCATTTTGGTACCAAACGTGAACTAGCATCTTCTGCAAATTGTCAAAAATAGGCTAATAAATATCAATTTAACATGTTTCGTATGACTTTGATATTATTTGTATCATGTTCCAGCTAAAGCTACGCGTGGCAACCTGAATCCTGTCCTTGTGAGGCAGTGGTCAATCCAGGAGTTCCCTGAAGAGCAAGCATGTGGATTGTGCTGCATCGATGGCAGTTTGGCTTCGAAAATCGACTCGGCCTCGGAATACCAACTGAATTTTAAAAAGAGTTTTGTGTGATTGGCGTTTAAAACATTTCACATTGTTTTATAATGTGTTTTTGTCAATTATTTTAAAAAATTTGGGGAGTCAGGAGCTCCTACTCCATCTGAAAGTTAATGCTTTTAGCTACTCAGCTGTACAGGTTATATGTGTTTCCCTTGATGAAGAATCAATTTTAAAATAGCACATGTGGCAAAGACCTGGCCTTTTACTTTTCATTTGTTTATATTTTACCACAATTGAAGTGATATGCAGATGTCAAATAACCTCATTATGTGCAATTGATATGCTTTATTTTTCATTATTTTCTTATTTATTTAAAAGAACTTTCGAAAGCATTAATTCTGTATTGGTCATTAAGCAGCACTTAGACCTGATTTTGTAAATGCAAACACATGCCTTTTACTCGCTGTGATTGGGCATCTGATGTTAGCGGCATCAATTTCATTTTCAAGTGGTGGAGCAAATCAGGCCAAAGCCTTCACGGAAGATGTCTGGGGGAAACTTGCATTTTTGTATTGCACGAACACTGCTGGTTTGGCGAAAAAATTGTGAAGCAAATGCCTCACCATGCAGGTTCGCCTCCAGTGACTCCACTGTCACATCATCTCGGATGTCAATTGATGACTCTTGAATCTCATACATAATATGTAGACTATAAATTAGATGCTGAATCTGATTTATTGAATTCTGTGTTTTTTCTATTTTTGTGGGGATATGAAAATGTTTAGCAACAATAGCATGTGAATTTCATCCAATCTTGTGTATCAAACTGCACGTGGTAGAAGGTGGCTCATATAAATCAATTATATGAGTTGGAGAAGGTCTGAAATATATCCTTTGAATTTCATTGCGAGATTTTGATTCATTGTGTTTGATTTGGCCATTCTGTGGAGTCCTATGTCTTGCATCTCTGTTTCTGAGTCCCGTCTTTTGACAGACTGTGTCTATAATTATGCATAACCCAATTAAACGAAAATGTCAACCTCTTAACATTTGGCATGTGAATTTCATTGAAGTGGAACAGAATAGCGTAACGTCTAAATCTCTTGATTGAAGTTCCGATTACCTATAGATGGCCAAAATTTCACCGGCAAAGATCCTTGTGTGAAAAAGCAAGGAAGTCTTTCGATATCTTTTCTCTTGGCTTGCAATTGTTTCTGGGTGTATTAGCACCCCTGAGGAAGATTCAACCTTAAATTTGGTTTCTTTTCATAATCTTAAGTTGTTAATTGGTTATGGTTGTCAAAACCAAAATATTAACCTCAAATATATAGCTTTGAGTTTTAGTTAATTTTGGTTTGACTATTGAAATTGTTTGTCAAGGCTTGCTGGGCAATGATGGATCCATAAGTGAACCGCTTGTCAATGAAACATATTGAAGAAACAAGTTTGTGACAATTAATTGACCTGGTGTCTGCTACTTCCTTCTCAGTTATAAATGGGATTATGTGCATGGTCTGTGCCGCATGGAATTTAGTCAGGGCCACAAAAAGGTGGGGTCTTCGGGACTCATCACCCCCCCCCCAAATGGTAGTCGGGATGTATTAATGTCAAGTTTAAATTTCAAAGTGTAATCTAGTTTCTCAGCTTTTAGCTCCGCAGCCAATTTCCTTGATATTTTTATCCATAGCTTAAGAATCAATATCTGATTATTTAAGTCAATTACAATTAGTGCAATTAACACTTGTGAAGGGTCATTGTATTGCCCAATGAAGCTGGAAACCTAACCCCTCCTTCACAAATTGCAAACACCAATCAGAATTGCTTGTCTGGTTGATAGGTATTGTATATATATTTTTTATATACTTTCTGCAAAATGCCCAAAAAAGTGCAAAAACTTGTCCCAGGTGCTTCCTTGCTGATGCTGCATATATATGCAACAGAGTCGCAGTTCGCTACATTGTAATATCTAATGAAAAATACATACTATTTCCTTAAATACTCATTCCCAGTGACGAAAAACTGACATCTAGCTAACTACACCATGCCCACTCAACGTGGGAGAGCTCTCCCTTCGCATCGGTCCCGATCGAAACTCTAGTTGTTTTTGGTATTATTCTTTTTATTCTTATTCTTATTATTTCACTATTTTTTCCCTGATTTTCACGAAACTTGGTCACAAGGTGCCTCTAGGACTAAAACTGGGCCACACCCAAAAAACATGACCTTGACCTATTTTTCAAGGTCACAGGGCCTTTCAAATGTGAAATTTTGGAAATTTAGATGGCCTATTACTCGGCAACTATTGAAGGTGGCATCATTGTACTGGTCATGTCAAAGTCAAAAGAACTATTCTGTATTCAGGCACAAAATTTTTTGGAATCGCTCAAGCAGAACCAGAGCTAGAGCAAAAACACCGCTTTTGGTTTATTCACGTAATCTCAAGAACCACAATAGGTAGGGAAACGCTGGATATACCAAGGGATGCGTGGCATCTGGGGCCACCCGCACTTTTTTATTCCGATATCTCCAACGGTTTGGCAACAGCGACCATTTTAGTAAAATTAGTACTCGTAGTACAGGGTGTGGGTCTCAGAACACCATGAAGGAGTCATTTTAGGTAATGTAAATGTATAACAAACTACCCTTAAAATGCCCCAAAAACCCCATAAATACCTCCAGATTTGACCTTGACCTCATTTTTCAAGGTCATGGTAAATTCTTAGTCACTGACCTTGGTCAGTTACAGGGTTCTAGTTTAAAATTCTTTTGGCAAAACATACTCTTATTGTAAATTTTGAAATCGTAATCACTACAGCCAGCATATATCTTTTTTTTTCAAAAAGATTTTCTTGTTTATGCATTTTCTAGGCCTATATTCAGACAATCTCCTGGGAATATTCTTTTTGAAAGTTCAACAATCAAAAATTCTGTCGCTTTGTCTTAATGCTGCAATGACGCGTACATTTTTCGGTCTGACAAGAATTTTTCGGTCTGACAACATGTGCCTGTTTGTAAGACCGAATGTCTGACAGAGGCTTGAGGATCTTCGCAAAGCCTGGTTTAGTTAAACATGTAAGTAAGTAACTTTTATAGCTATACACAGTTAAGTGCAAATTTTTGTATTGGAACGCAGCTTTGTCAGAGCCCTTGGGATGTCGGTGCAGGTCAGTTACTGTTGTATCCAGTGTTCCATAGAGAGACAACTGATTCTATCAGTGATTAGAGTATGTCTAAGATTCCCAGTCTTCTCATCTCATTATCATGAACGTGAAGCAAATTGAGCACAAGAGAGCTTTCAAAAATCTGTGCTGTGATTGTCAATGGTCGACAGCAGGAAATTAGGTCAAGTGGGTCCACCTTCTTATCAATGATTTAGTTTCGAATAAAACAAAACTTGGCATATTCAGCTTCAAAAGTGTCTTAAAATTAAATTTTCTCCTGTGGTATTCCCTGTACCTGTAATTTTTATGGAATAGTTAATTATTAGCCCTGACAAGCTAAATAAAAATATTAACAAGTGATTCATTTCTTATCAAAACAGACAACAAGAAAACATAACAAAACTAAATAACATAATCACTATAAACTGATGATTGTGTAGCCTACATGCAAATCATGTTATTGCTTTTTTATTACTATTGCACTCTCATGTAATATCTACAGTCTAGCACAGACTTAAATTTGGCAGCTGTCAGTGTGTATTGTACAGGAATGAACTAAAAACTAATCATCATTAATTAGAGCATTTAGAGGAATGCAATGGCCCTGGAAAGGAGAGAGTTCTGCCTTGAAGGTCAAAGGAAGGCACAGCGACATTAGAAGACAAGACATTGAGTAGAAAAGGAGATAAACCCTGGACTGTAGTATAGATAATATATTAATGAGTCTCTCTTTTCTTGCATTGCAGAATGGAGTTACAAAGTGGATCAGAAGACCCCATTAAAACTCATTATGAAGGTGAAAATTCTTCTAGCATAATACCCAAAGCCGAACCAAATTATAAAATTGGTGTCACAGAGTTAAAAAGTGAATTTTCCGACGCTATCAAAACTGATTATGATGGTGAGTTTCAAGTTGCAGTAGAAGACCCTTTCAAAGCTCATTATAGCGGTGAATGTTCCACTAATAGCTTGTTACCCAAAGCTGAAACAAATTATCAAACTGGTACAATTGAGTTTCAAAGCGGATTAGAAGACCAAATAAAAACAACTCATTATGGAGGTAAATGCTCCACCAGCTCAATACCCAAACCAGAACCAAATTATGAAATTGGCGTGATTGAGTTACAAAATGGATTACAAAACCCAATCAAAACTCAAAATGATGAGGAATATTCTTTTGGCTTAATAGCAATAATTCCAAAAGCTGAACCAAATAATATAATTGATGCAACAGAGCTAAAAAGTGGATTAGAAGACCCCTGTAAATCTCGTTACGGTGGTGAATATTCTTCTAGCATCGTACCAAAAGTAGAACGAAATGATCAGATTGGTGGAATGTTACAAATTGGATTAGAAGACCCTCTCAAAACTCAATATGATGGTGAATGTTCTGGCTCTATACCAGAAGCAGAACCAAATGGCCGAATTGATCAATTAGATATAACACAGGAATCTGAACGAAACATGGAACATGATGAAGCCAAAACCGAAATGCAAAATACAGACTTGCTGACTGGGAATAAGCAACTAATATGTGAAGTCTGTGGTCAAGGATGTGCGAATAAAAGTCAATTGATAATCCATGCACGAACACACACTGGAGAGAAGCCATATGGATGTTCTGTTTGTGGTAACGCGTTCAACCGAAAACATCATCTTGATCAACATTTGAAAATACATAGTGGAGAGAAGCCATTTGAATGTTCTGTCTGTGGTCAAATGTTCAGGCATAAGAATACTCTGAAAGCACACACGATGAGAGCACACAGTGGAGAGATGCCTTACGGATGTTCTGTTTGTGAGAAAAGGTTCAGTAAACAGGGAAATCTTTATGAACACATGAAAACTCATAGTGAAACGAAACCATACTCATGTTCCGTATGTGGCAACGGGTACACCACAAAACGGAGTCTCGATATACATGCCAGAACACACAGTGGGGAGAAGCCGTATAGCTGCTCTATTTGTGGTAAAAAATTCAGTCGAAAGGGACATGCTCTCACTGTGCACTTGCGCACTCACAGTGGAGAGAAACCTTACGGATGTTCTATTTGTGGTAAGAACTTCAGTGAAAAGGGAAATCGCGACGCACACACAAGAACACACAGCGGAGAGAAGCCGTATGGATGTCCTATCTGCGGCACCAAGTTTAGGTTTAATCAGAGTCTCCATGCACACATCCGAACGCACTCCAAAGAGACGTGTCTGTGTTCTGTTTGTGGAAAACTGTTCTGTCAAAAGGGGAATTTGGATAGACACATGAAAACACACAGTGGAGAGAAACCATATGGATGTTCTGTTTGTGGGAATTATTTCAGGGAAAAGCAACATCTTGATAGACATATAAAAACTCACAGTGAGGAGTCATGATCTTGATGATACTTACTCACAAATACATCATGATTTTTTCAAAAGTTGAATGGAGAATAGTGATGCACGGATAGTGAAAATAACACCATCTAACGGATACTGGATAGGAACCGGATATTGATACTGTAATTTCAGGAAAAAACAACATCTTGACAGACATATAAAAACTCACAGTGAAGAGACATGATCATGATGATACTTACTCACAAATATCCCACAATAGGCAGTGAAGTTCTGGCAAAATATCATGTGATTCACACCATGTGGTTCATCGTTGTGAACCACATGCATCTCATTATCTGACGTTGTTATGCAAACAATGGGCAGTAAAGTGATGACGTCACAATGTTTTGACGCTCTGATTGGTCGGTGTAGTTGCTAGGGATCTTTTTGCGGCCATTCAAACAAGGTAGTGCCTCTTGAAATTATTAATTCTTTTTACTGGAGGTGTATTTTTATTGTGGGATATAAATAAAACTTAATGGGAGTGTGGTTCACAGCAATGAACCTCACTCATATCAGGTCTGCTGCAGAATAAACACTCGTCCTTCGGACTTGTGTTGTATTCTTCCGCGACCTGACATTCATGAGGTTCATTGCTGTGAACCACACTCCCATTAAGTTTTATTATAATACACCATGATATTTTGGCAAGTTGAATAGAGAATAGTGATGCATGGATAGTGAAAATAGCCAGATACCGGATAATCGATTCATTCTGGCAAAACCATCTACCGGATACCAGATAGGAACCAGATATTAAGAACCGGATATTAAGAACCGGATATTAAGAACCGGATATTAAGACCTACATATTAAGAAATGGATATTTTAAAGAAGCAGGAACCAGATAATAAACATACAAAAAGTACAGTTTTGCAACATTCACCCTTGATTTTACATCTTTTTTCTGATGGCCGTGAGTTACCATGCATGGGAGGATGACTGTACCTCTGATGGAATGTGGCTGAATTCAAATTGTGAAGGTGGTGAAATCATGTTGTTGACCCTAAATTTCTTTATTTATCATCAAAATGAAATATATATGATTATGATTCCCTAATTCTGCATATTCCAATATCTGGCTGGATACCAGATATCAGTACATCCCTAATGGAGAATCACTTGTTACAACCGGTCCAGAGAATTAGGCCCAATCCAATTTTAAAAATTGTGATGAACTGTTCTGAGAAAAAGGTTATCTTATCAGCCTGACAGCCATGCAGTGGTCTATTTAAGGACATACAGTAGTCAACTTTCGAAGTGGATCAAGAATTTAAATATAATTTATATTAACACAAAAAAATATGAGTAAATGACCTAAGTGCAGAATGTTGGTGTGATGTCTTGGCAATGTTTTGGCCGACAAAACTTCATGCTTCACTAATTTTTTAACCTTCAAAACTACGATTGTTTGTCACAAGGTGCAAAATGGTCTGTAACACTAATAAGCAATGGCAACCTTAATTGAAAACAGGTTATCATTTCTTTTGTAACTGTGCTATAAACCAGGCATTGTTTTGTAAACTCAATTGAGCTCAACTTTCGATTTGATTCACTGTTTTCAAAAATCTGTGGCTTTTCCAATGGATATGAACAATTTCACCAAGCGGGGGAGCCACCGGCTAGGGCATACTTCATCAAGTGACTGGATAAAATTTGCTTTTCAACCATATTTAGTGGACAATTGAGGACTTCTTTTTTTAACATTTTCACAGTTTAGGTTCCTTCGGTCCAATTCGACATTGTTTGAGTGACCAAGGCTCTGAAATCACCACTCTATTTTGGTGTTGCTACAGTGTATTCACTAGTGTGTGACAAGTCATTTTGCACCTTGCTTCAAACAATCGTGTCTGGTGACTATCAAAGTCACCAAAGCCTAACAATCTCGTTCAAGCACATTACCAAGATATCAAAGTTAACATTTCACGCAAAATTATGCAGCAACAAGAACTGATGTCAGAATTGTTACGATGTAAATTCTTGATCCACTTCAAAAGTTGACTACTGTAGATCTGGTACCATTACTTGTTTAACCATTTGATATAATATTATATTGTTAGCAATTTTGTGATGACCATTTTGATAGCCATCTTGGATCTGTATGTTCCATATCTGTACAATTTCACAACTCTATAAAGTGAAATACTAAGTGACGAATCTGGACAATTCGAGAATGGGGACATCTTACAACAACTTATGTTTTTGTTTTTCAACCCGACTTTAAATAAATATTTCTTTCTTTCTTTCTTTCTTTCTACATGGATGTTCCTGATCCGCATCCACAGGCCAATACCTGTACAAAATTTCATAGCTCAAAATAATTACTAAGCTCGCAAATTGACACTTACACAAAACTTAAAACCTGGACAGTGCCAACGATGACACTGATGACAATCGCGTGACAACAACAGGTCTTTTCCTTGATCTTCAGAAGATCTGTCCACAATCTAGGCAAATAAAGGCATTTTATGAGATGCATGATGAACCTTACAAATTTCACAGTCATAGAGTTTTTAACTGTCTAGGCTTATAGGCCTATTTGAATTGAGTAAATTGTTCTCTACATGTATCAAATCAAATCATGATTTACTTACCCTCGGTAACAATGAAAGACAAACATTAACCACCTGGGCTATTCACACCGAGCTAGATGTATGCTGTGTATGCAATTTGTGTGTAATATATAAGCTTACAGGTCTATATTGTGATATGCCGATACCATTGCATAGCTATTGAATTTAGTGCTCTCTGAACTTGTCTGTTTTTTTCTTATGCCTAGGTGTTATAAATGCTGTTCAATTAATACGAAGAACTGGAGGAGGGGGGGGGAAGGATCGAATTAAGACTTTGAAGCCGGGGACATTGGTCCGATATTCATTGTTTAGAGATCAGTAGTATGTATGGCAATTCTGAATACCTAATAATAAATGTTTAATTTGCTTCTGAAAGGTGTGCATATGACTGCCTATTAAAGCATCTCAATTTTAATTTTGACAATAGACAAAATGGGTATTCTTTTTAGATATTTTGATTTTAAAAAAGCGTTGGCATTCCTGAGATGCCTCTGCATGGTCATGTCATGTAAAATTTTCATTAAACTATCTCAATTCAAAGCCGACTAACATGAGTAGTATGGTAGTGCCATCTTTAGCTGCCTCCCATGTAAGGCTAACGCACGTATCTTTGTCAGAGGTAGCTAATTGAGTAGATGGACTCATTGCCGGGGATCCTGCGGGAGACACCTTAGCACTTGTCACCACGAAACACCTACTCAAGAAATACCAGAGGCTCGACAGTTTAGATTCACTTATCCATTTAATACACAATCTATAGACAGTTACATTAAGAGTCATTCAAAGAACAGACGGTATTCAACTTATCAGTACATTAAACAACGATCTTAACCAATTACATATACTATTAACTAAATACCTTCTCAATCAACCATGACCTATAGCTCCTTTATGAGGAACCCTAATGATCATACCTCTCACAACAGTACCCCTACCTGACGATCCATCACTGCGCCAGGGAGACAGAGACCCAGCTGCCGCCTTGGCAGAGCCTAGCTCTCTTCTGGCTGGGCAAACAAGCTTGCCCCCAGAGATTGACACTAGGGTGCTCTGCAGCTGCGCAGAGGCACCAGGGTAGCCGTTGCCATGGAAACATGGGGTGAGTTCTACCCCGTTGCTATCATTGTAGCTCATTACACAATAATATAATATATTACATTACTTTTATACAATAATAATATAAATGATATTACAGAATTAAGGTCTTGAGGTTCATGGCGATTTGAGGAAAGTTCCTATAAGAGGAAAGAATGAAGACACCTCTGAAGCTAAAAGCTCAGCGGTGACAGTAGTCAAACATCTAGATGGACTATCATCCTCTTGTGGAATGATGAAGTCCATTATCTATCAAACATGTTTAATTTGCTTCTGAAGGATGCTTAAGCATCTCATTTTTAGGTGAGAATCTCTCACCTCTTGCGATCAGTGTTGTGCTGGATTGACGGCTGGCTGAAGACAGGACCTATGCCGCTCAATTACTCAATTTCTAAGCCCAATTCTGACTTTCTGCCTGTGCCAGTTTGCATATTTATGAATGAACTCCAGAAAGGCAGCATTACAGGTCTGTCCTCCTTCTATTTATGCTTTTATTTCAAAATTAGATTTGTCAATGCACTGTGTCATTGCTACCAAGAATCTCATGTACAGTTTGTACACTGTCAAAAATGACTGGAATTATTTTCTCAAAACTATCTTTGACTTCTGAATATCTTGCATTATTTTTTCTACATGCTCCAAAATAGTGATGTCAGTGCCAAAAAAAAATCTTCAGACCTGTCAGAATCTGAAGAATCTGATTAATAATCCATTTCACCGGACCTCCTGCATGTAGGAGGGCCCAATATCCAGTTACTGACAAAATGACCAGCTGAGTGATCTGCAAGTACTAAATAGCTTTATATGCTCCTACAGGCCAATCAGTCAACATGTATCCAGTATATGTAATCTCAAGACAGACTGTATATTATACAGCTTGTACAGTGTATAAGCTGTCAGTTCAGAAAGACTACAGAAATGTGGATCTCCACTTTAGGCAATGTGAACTGTCATAGTAAACAAGAACAAGTAAGTTTTTACAGCAAATCCTTCACAGTGCACATGCTTATCTGTCATGTGTCATGATGTGGGAAAACAAACCAATAACTTGCCAATCTGAGGTACCAGTGACATGCCATATATGTTGTGGAGGGGTGGAGAGTTGGGTAAAAATACCCTTCAAATCCTGTTAATGCATGACCTGTCAACACTGAGATAAGAGGGTACATGGTGCAATGTGTTTTGTTGAAGGCCCCATTGTTTAAAAAAAGTCAGGAAAAAGAATTATCACAGACAATAAAAAAGAGCAGTGCATTATTATTGTTTGCAAAAACACTTTAAACAGTTCAAATGGGAAGTATTCAGCCTCCTTTGAAGTAGCAGAGCAGAGGTGATGCATAGATCTGCAATTCTGCATCCATGGACCTAAAATGTATGAACCAAATGAATATTTCAATGAGTTGTCACAAGACACAATGCAGCCTGGTGAATTTTAACAAGTCTACAAAACCTTCATACTTTCTCCACTCCATTCATGGACCCAAGTGAACAAAATTCTTGGCCGTCATGAAAAACAACTGCTAGCACATTTTCTAATGGTTTCAGGGTAAATCGCCCGAATTAAAGTGCATCCTGGGACTTTTGGTGATGTCTTTACTTCATGTGTATAGCACTCCTAGCCATGCCATGATACTGGAGTTGTCTGTCGCCTGGTTGACTGGTAATCCATCCCTTCCAATAGGCAATATAATAGTGCCTATATGACAACTACCGCGGTTTTCGTGCTTGCACAGTATTTTTCCAAACTTTTCTGTCAATTATCATTATGTGATGATGTGGGTGCATAGACTTTCATAGATAGAATAGGGGAAATAGAATTTGATGGATAGTAGTGCGTGGAGAAAATTTGCTTGAAGCAATTGGGTGGAGAGATCAAGCAGATATATATATGTTTGAGCATCTCGTGCATTCTACTTTTTAGTAAGAATTATACTTCCACCGACCTTTGCACATTATATTTATGTGTCTTCTCGTTTTCAAATTCGAGATTCGAACCTTCCAGTGCTTTGCACGGTATTTTTAATTTTAAGCCGAAGCTATTCATAGCTTCTGGCTTCTTACGATCGTCTTATTCAGATGATTTTTCTTTCAATCTGTCAAGGACACCAACCAAACTTCCCCAGATTCTTTATTAATTCCTACCCATGGGTTTCAGTTGTATTCCGGACACATCAAGATCCCGTTTCTTTCAATTCAAGGCATTTTATGTCCCTACCAATCCTGCTCCACCTTCCTCGTCCACCAGTCTGAGACCAGACTGCTTCCTCCCCCCCCCCTTGCTTGAACAAAAAGCACCACATAATAAGGTTCCATCATTTGGGGTGCTCCTAACACAGAAGGGAAGTCCAATGGGGAGAAGAAGAAGCTCCCTCAGATAATTGTGCGAGCTGTGCGAGCAGTCTGATTGATTTCAGCATGAATTAGAATCATAGTGGGGGAGATAGAAAATGATAATAAAGAATGACTTAATTGCTACACACTATATCCCTTCCTTCAAAATGACAATTTCTTGTGGGACAAGTCTACTCTGAGGTATAGAAGTTGGGACTATTTGCCTGGGTGTAACAATAAAATCCCTAAGTGGCAGTTAAATGTTTGAATCCAGGTAGATTATAGGTGTCGCCACTTATGGCATGTTTGACAAGGGTGACACTACAAGCTTCTCCACAGACTTTGTTCAAAATCCTTCCTGCTATTTATGTGATAGAATTATAAATACTGAGCTTATATCAAATTGAACATTTTATGGTGATACACCATTTCCAGGGCCAGATTAAGGTAGTATGAGGCCCTAGGCTGAACCTCAATTTGAGGCCCCTTGCTGGACCTGACCTGCCAATCACCGCAGAATTTCCCCTGTGATTCCCACTGTCTGTTTGTGGGTTTAAAATTTGTATTTAAAATTTTTCATGAAAGCCACCAAATGGATCACTTGATTGTTAAGTTTTCTGCACAAAATGAAATGCACTAGAGTAAGTAACGAACCAGAGAGGAATCAGTCTCTGTCTCCACTGCATTTGAATCTGTTCTATTTGATTTGATGTAAATTTCCCTGGTCCAATTTCATGATAAGACACAACTACTCTATTATCAACTGTACAGTGATTGTAATTGCAAAAAAAAAACATTGTAATTTTTCTACAATAATCATGAAAATATCTGCAATAAGTGTGGAAAATGTGCCAAGAAAGCCAAAGAATGTACTAAAATCACAGAAAATAATTAGAAATTTTACATTTATTTCAAGATAATAGCACATGTTCATCCAAATGTTGCACCAATATTTCTGAGACAGTCTTAGAGATTTCTGCAATAATCATTGAAATGTTTACAGTAATTGAATAATTTTTTGTACAATAATTGTAAATTCTCATTATGACATAGATTTCAGCAATAATTGTACCAATTTGCACATGATAATTGCAGAAATTTCTTCGGTTTTACAAAAACATTTCTAAGACTATTGCAGAAATATGAATGATTAGGCCTATTGCTGACATTTCTTTGGTTATTTTCATTGGCTATTTCTATAAAAATGGTGATAAATTTGGGAAAATCTTGGAATTTCTGAGATTATCTTGCAAAATTTCCATTATTTTTCTGGCAAATTTCTGCGAGTGTAATTGTACGATTGAGTCCAGAGGAGCTTATGAAATACTCTTTAACCAGGTATTTCTAGGCTACACGATCCATGATTTCAAATGTGTGGCCTCTTAATATGCATTTGAGCCTGACTTGTCCTCTTGGTTTTTGTCATTTTTTTTTTGACTTAAAATTCTCAAATTAAGGCATTTTTTTTTTTTCACCAAATCTGAGGTCCCCCTGAGGTGTGAGGCCCTAGGCTATAGCCTACTCAACCTAATGGATAATCCAGCCCTGACTATTTCTATCAGCTACTTCAGCTGTAAAACATTATAGGACCTCTCTAATGTGGGATGAAAATTGAAAATTGCCGACACGTTAGTCAAAATTACTGATTTGAGGAATCTATGTATTCTGTCAAGACAGTGGCTTTTACTGCCTGATTTAGTCCTCATGGACGATTGTGTAGTAATTTTCCTCAATTATATGTTGGACTATTTGCTTTTCGAAATCAGACTGTCCCTGCGTGGAGGCTTAATATGCAGAGGGACAGCTACAGTCTCGTCCACCATTTCTCAAAACTGGATGATTCGCCAACTTCGTTGGTGACATCACTACTGAGCTTTGCAATACCCTGCAGATGGCAGCACTTGGAGGCAAGTTCATTTTCACACCAGGCCTCTATGTTTATGGAACTCGAATAGAAGCATGAACACAAATTTTAAGTTTGGTCCCATGTCTATGTCACACTTCGAAAAGACACCCCGATTTTTTTGGTGAGATGTGGGACATTTTGGGTGTGGGTCCATTAAAAGAAAAAACCCAAATGTGCTAAACAAGGTCAAAGGTAAACAGGAAATGGTCTCACTTGAATGTTTTTGGGCGCATAGTCATTGATACTTGTTAATAATATTATAATAGAGCAGTAAGCGAGAGCAAAAATTGCGATCGTTACTGACCGATCCTTTCAACACTAGGCATGTACATACTGAAAAATCATGCAGTATTGTCCCTCTCAGAATTTCGTGGTATCCGCCATTGTCGCTCATTGTCACGTAACTTCATGCTCGCCGCCATTTTTCGAGTGCGACACATTTGCGCTTGAATGGCATGACGCCGCACATGAGAATTTTGACGCCGCATAAATCATGCGAAAGAGGGTGCACCGAAACAGTGGTGCCCACGGCCGTGCACAAATTTGGCAAAAAAAACGAAATTTCAAATCTAGATGGCAGTGATTGCACCAGGTTGAGATCATTCATACCAATACAACAGCGTTGGCCTCATAAATGCACCTGCTAACCGCTCTCTCCTGGCTTGGCAGATTACATATTTGGATCAATACTGTTTAATTGGTTTTGGCAAAAAAAAAATCTTACAAATTATAAGCAAAAAAGGATGGGAGACGTTTCTTTCTTTGAGTGTATATAATTGAGGTCTCCACATATGCCAGAGTTGTGAGATTTACTACCAGGTGGCACAAAATGCACTGCTACTAGGCCCTCTAGATTATTGTAGGAAACAAACTTCAGCCACCATTGGCTAAAACAGGTGAGCAAATATTGGGGTTTTGTGCAGTATAGGGCTTTCTATGGGGCTTTGTGAGTGAACAGATGATTTAATATGTAAATGGCATGCCCATGAAACTGTTGGCACAGCACTCAGATCAAAGTGGCCCTGTAACTTCCATGATTGCCATGTTTTGTTCGCATACAAATATACATTGTGTGCACATAGAACACAAAACACACTTGTCACCATTTAATGACACCAAGCTGCTTGCAGTGAAATTCACTGAGTGAATCATCTCACATCAAATATCAATCCATCGCTGCATGCAACCGAAACGAAATACTTTCACCCGATTAATTTGCGTATAGGCCTACTAGGCCTAGGCTATGCCCATGTGCTTTGAACAAACTTTCCAAAATGTTACACAGATATATATCCATGTACTTAGCTCTTATTAAGCTATCTTATACGAAGGCAGTTTCTGAGGGGGTTTTTTGGTCAATAAAAGACGGATAGAGTTTTGATTTTGATCCATAAACTCCCCAAAAGTTAAATAATCGCACATCAAACTTAGCTTGGCCGGAGCGTAACTCCTTGATCTGCAAAATATTTAGGAGAGTAACTGAAAATTTTAAGAGAGTAACTGATCATTTAAATACATATATATATATATAACCATACACTGTCCTGGTATTCTAAAGCATTATTTGAGGCTCCAGGCCGCACTGATAAGGGCAGCTTTCAATTATGAGTCACATGTGAGTGTCAGACAGTCCTGAATTCCAATAAAGGTTTTACTATACTTGTCTATCAAGACTTCACACCTTGAAGAATCAGTCAATTGCAGTTCTTGCAGATTTCTGTATTATTGCAAAATTAACGTTCGTAATGGCAATAATTGGTAGGTATCTTTAGGGGTGGATACAGAAAATGTCGGACAGGTGGGTTTACGAATGAAATGTACTAAAAATATCGGAATACTTTTTACCCCGCTGGCTATGTAATAGCCTACGGGGTACTGCAGTCCTCAATGCCTCAATGTGCTGGGGATTTCGTCAAGCATAACTCACTTTGTGTTGCTCATATTTCATTCAAATTTTGCCTGTTATCTTACTTTGTCATGCAGATGGGAATGACAAGTCCGTGCGTCCGTACGGACACACGGACGTACGGACACACGGACGGACGGACGGACAGAAGGACGGACGCACGGACGGATGCACGGACGGACGCACGGACGGACGCACGGACACACGGACACACGGACGGACACACGGACGGACGGACGGACACACCGACGGACGGACACACCGACGGACGGACACACCGACGGACGTACGGACACACGGACAGAAGGACGGACGCACGGACGGACGGACACACGGACGGACGGACACACGGACGTACGGACGCACGGACGGACGGACGGACACACGGACATACGGACGGACACACGTACACACGGACAGCCGGACGCACGGCCGGGCACACGGACGGACAAATGGACGGACGGACGGACACACGGACACATGGACGGACAAATGGACGGACGGACACACGGACACACGGACGGACGGACACACGGACGGACGGACACACGGACACACGGACAGAAGGACGGACGCACGCACGGACGGACGGACGGACACACGGCCACACGGACACACGGACGGACACATGGATCCGAATGGTCTCAATGGCTTCACATAGAGACAGCGGGGTTTACGTGCTTGCACGGTATTTTTTTTTTTACATTAAAATCTACTGGCCAAAGGTGGGGGGTTTGAACCCCCTAAACTGCCCCCCCCCCCTGGATCCACTACTGTTAGGTGACTACTCCACTCAATTAAATACACTACGCTCCAAAAGTTTGAATACACCTGGATAATTGAGGTTTCTTTTAAAAATACTTGATTTTGAATGAAATTTTTGTTTAATATTTACATCAAACAATATAACAAATCACATTGAAGTCAGAAGTTGTTTATATTTTGTCATTTTAGGTCATTTTGGTTGAAATTTATGGCCTCTCTCGATATCCCAAATTTTGGAATTTTATAGAAAATTGTCACAGCCGAGTTATCTTCTAGGTTTATGAAATTTAATCATATTTAAGCATTTCCAGAGTTGTAACATGATCGTAACAGTTATTTTTGACCCCGAAAAGACAGTTACAAAATTGGACATTGACCACCCAAAAACACAAAATTTGAATAATTTCGGGTCACCATGAAGTATAATTATAGAATGTATCTTCTCAAGTGACAATTATTTTATTTGAGCTGTTTCAGCATTGTTTCGACCAAAAAATAGCCAAAATCAGTATTTTTGTCCGATTTTCAAACGCCATTTTCTGGTCTGAAACTACTTGTAAAATCATCACAAACCAGTGGAAATGTGTAAAAAACTAGAAATGTCATAACCGGAAACCGGTGATTGATGCGCTGCCCGGACTGAGTCCTAAGGGTGAATCACACATGTATCCGTAGTTAGTGTATATCCCTCTGTGTAATATTTCAGTCAAATCTCACAGGATCACTGTTGTCTTGGCTAAATACACATTTCCTGGCCATCCCACTGACCCAAACTATCCACCTGTCTTTGATTTTACTCTCCTGTCTTTCTGCCCAGGAGTAATTTACCAGCTTGTTATTGCTCTCTTATTTACGATTGGCAACACTGCTCTTGCATCTATCTATCTATCTATCTATCTATCTATCTATCTATCTATATATCTATCTATCTATCTATCTATCTATCTATCTATCTATCTATCTATCTATCTATCTATGTTCATTCCTTTGTTCATTCCTTCCTTCATTCCTTCTTTTCTTCCTTCCTTCCTGCATTCTTTCTACCGAATTTGTAAACACAGGATCTAGCTGGCACTAGGATGCTTTTAGGACAAATTTAGTATAAACAAGTTGTTGATAACAGCTAACTTTTACAGTTAACATCAAACAGGACTGCTACAAGGTGTTTCATGTTTCTCACACCTAGTTCCATGTGATAAATGAACATTCTTGAAGTATAAAGTATATGCTGACCTGCTTTTTTCACTTCTAAGGGAATACTTGATATGTGAACAGGAATTAAGGTATGTTTTTCTTTAGGCTTTCTTATCATTGTCAGCTAATAGTAAATAACATGTCACATGAAATATTGTCCATTAGATTTGTAATATGATTGCACCACTTCCAATAAACTTCCTGTTGAGATTAATTGAGTACAAGCAAGCACTGACATAGACCAACTGCACAAATCAAGTTTAAAAAAAATCATTGTACTTATTTGAAATTAAAGATTAGATCTGCCAATTCTACATAGAATTCAACTTGCATTAAAATAACACAAACTGGTAAATTCACAACATTGGGGTGATATGAAACAATATCAATCAACACAATTGCATGTTTTTCAGAATTAAGTGAGTTCAATTCATTTAATTAGTCCAGTAGAGCCCCACTATGTCATAGGAACCCAAAAAGCTGTAAAACAAATCTCACTGAATTGAAAGCGAGTGCCCCCCCCCCTCAATGATGACTGTGATGCAGCCATAGTCCTGTGCCCTGCTATGTGAATGCATACAGGCCAGGAGACGAGGCTAATGCAGCCATAGCCACACTTGGGGAGTGTGTGTGTAGAACTGGGCAAGAAATACTTTCAAATGTCACAATAAAGGCACTAAATGTTAGTTTAAAGATTCGGGGACAAACTTTATGACAGTAACGTAACATACAGTGAAGAAGGGCTCTGAAAGTAGTGGCAGGTGCCCAGTAGCTTTTACAGAAAATTGGGGCAAGAATGTTAACATTTCAGTGTGTGCAAAAAAGCTTGCTTACGAAACCAAGGACTTGCCCAAGGGGGGGCACCCCCAGGGCAGCGCAATGATTAAATGTCATAAATATGGAAGACAACAGTGCTTTTATAGCTTTTTATAAAAAATGAAAAAAATTGGATATCGAGAAATTTATATAAATTTGTACCAAAATGATCTAAAACCATGAAATATGGACACTTTATGGACTGAATGTGAATTTCTATATTGTTTGATGTAAGTATAAAACAAAAGTTGTGTTGAAGATGAGGTATTTTTGAAAGAAATCTCACCTTTTGTGGTGTATTCAAACTTTTGGAGGGTAGTGTACATCTGAAAATAATCTCATGTTTTAATGTAGAATTTAGGCAGTTAAATTAGAGCACTAGGAATCTAGTTACAGATGATTTCATAATTGTAGACAGTGAGACTGAATGTGAATTATTTCCTAGGAGTCTAGGACATGTCTTCTTTCAGGAAAATGACATCAAAAAAATTATGACATCAATTTTCCCAAAGAAAAACATGTCCCAGAAAAAAATTCACATTCTCTCTCTGTGTCTACAAATATGAAATCATCTGTAAAGTAAACTGCATGTAGGGAATGAGCGACATTTATGTCTTTTGAGGAAATATGCTTGTGTCAGTGTGTGCTCTTTTAAAAAAATCATAATACATCGGTGAAAAATATAATTGGTGAAATAAAAGTTCTGAACTTTTAAAGTTCATTTTAATGATTTTATCATTTTCCGTGGGTAATGTGACTGATGTCACTCACTTCTGTTTAATATCGCACAGCACGGCAGCAGCTGTAATATATCACGCAGATTAATTTCCTGATGAAAATGGAGTGCATTTTGTGTCCAGGATTATTGATGCTGCTGTCACTGTGCCTGTCTCTCCTGCGAGGTTTATTTATTTATTTATTTTTTAATTAGGGCCTTCAGTCATCAGGGCAGATTTGAAGAAGGGTAGGGACCACATGTTGACATTTTCTTTAACATCCGAAACACGGGTAGTTATGCCTGCAAGAAGTCTATACCTGCTCTGTACAGGAGACACTGGCCATTACACCAGGTACATAGGCAAAATAGCTCTGCCACAGATGTACTGCAACCCCATCTCTGTTAAAAACCTTGTGACAGAGCAACAGGGACGGACGCAGGGGGGGGGATGGGACCAAAATTTATATATTTTTACATGTTAATTTTATCCGCGCACAATCGCGTTGTGTCGCGAATTATGCATTCTGCGACGCGATAGCCCGGCCGGCCGATAGACCCCCACACCGGAATTTTCTGGATCCTCCTCTGCAGAGCAATGCCACTGGTGCCCCCTCCCAAAACAATACTTACTAACAAGGCTGAAGATTCCCCCCGCCCTCCTAGCTGTCAAGCAGCCAGTTACTGATGGTACAGCAGTAGCCTATTCCTTCACCATGCCTCATCTGTTGACAAATTGACAATAACCGATCTAGGAGCCCTCAATGTCAGGGCTGTACAACTGGTTACCATCAATGGCGTCCTCATGGGGGGGGGGCATGGGAGGCACGTGCCCCCCATATTGGACCTGTGCCCCCCCAAGGTGCCCCCCATATGAACTTTTCAACCTTGGCTAAAATATACAATTAGTATTATGGGTGCCCCCCCCAAGTGCCCCCCCGCTCGAGACCCCCCAGTTACATCACTGGTTACCATGCCTTAACCACTGCATGTTATAACATGCATGTTATGTTTATTATGAGCACAAACTATGGGCAAATCATACACCAGAAAGCCCATTTGGGTACACTAATTTATTCAAAGTAATGGATAAAACTTCAACGTAATATGACTGATGTGAGAAGGAGTCTAGTTATGTTACCAGGGCCGTAGCCTGTAGGGCGGCAGTGGGGACAGCTTCGCCAGTAGAATTTTACAAAGTTAGGTGTTAAACATGTAAAATTTGCAAATTTTCTGGGTTCTACCGCGGCGAATATGCTTCGGTACTGGTCTCCACCGCCACCCCCCCCCAGGATTCTGCTCAGCCTTAGAATGGCCCTGTTCGCTTTTCATCAAGCCTATGGCATTTTTGCAGTGATAACTTCGAAACACAGCCGGTGTGTGGTAATTAGGTCTCCCAGGATATAAAGGTTGCATATAGGTCTGGCAACGAGGGTCGAGAACGTTGACATCTGTTCTTGAGTAGGAAATTTCAAAATGGTTAAGGCGTAATTTTGGGATGTTTTTGAGATTTGTAAATTTTATCAAAATCTCAATTATTCAGTATCTATCAAAGGAAACCTTGTTGATCAAATCAGATGTAGTATTTGTACATCCCATTCATTCAGGGACAGCTCAGGAAACGTCAACCGTAAAAAAACGCTGTCATCACTTGCTTCGGGTGCAGTTTCACCTAGAAATGTTTTTCGAAGTGGAGACTTTCGTGAAACTGTTGGAGATTAATTTCAAAAATGTAAATGCTGCTCAAAATATGGGAGGACTTCCCCACAGGAACTATTCTTTGCAGCAAAATATTTGCAGCTTGATCTCGCTTCCGATTGATGTATGATGACAATGAAATATTTGTAGTCTGCATGAAAAAGTCTAGAAATTTACAAACCTATTTAATTCTGAGGGATATGTTTGTGATTGGTTTCATTTCCAATTGATGGATGTTTGATGAACTTACAGCAGAAGTCAAAATCACAAATAGAAAGTGTTTGCATGGATATAGTCGAACACTTCTATGATATGGACTAGTGTTGTGCCGGTTCCCGAAATTTCGGTTCGGTTTCGGTTTAACCACTACAACCGAAACTCGAACCGAAGTTCAATCTAACAACCGAGTGTTTCGCTGAACCGCGGATCGCAAAATCGTGTCGTGCACATTGCGGACCACGTGAATTGGTCTGCAGCCGAAACTCGAACCGAAACCGCGGTTTTGGGTCGGAAAGAACCGAAAACCGAACGAAAAATATCACAACCGCCCAACACTAATATGGACTTTTATCAAAATCGCGCAACATTTCGTAATCTGATGTGTATATAACTTCCTTAAGTCTCAGGGTAAAATTCTACTCACGAAATTTCGTCACCTGCACATATTTCCGCGCAGCCAGGCAGGCCCTATCCACAGGGGCTCCTAAACCAATGTACATGACATTAACTTATTATATTGTACTAGCAGTGTACCCGTCATACGACGGGTAGAGTGTGCAATATAACTATCTATTTGTTTGTTAGCCTGTTTGTGGCTATTGTAATTTTTTTTAAGTAAAGGTGACTCATGCATGGTACGCTGCACATACTTCTGAGCAGCCTGGTTGCCTAGCAACATAGCGTCACAACTGCTGCAGGCCCTGAAAAAGGTGTGACGTTACCGTTTTCTGCTCTCTTTTTTTCAACAGCATGGCAGCCAGTAATTTGCTATTTAAATGAGATCTAATGCAGCTAGAAGCATAATTATTTTTTTATTGAATGCAGTAACACCTACTCTATGCTACTTCAAAGTTTCAGCTTCTCGTCTTTATCCAAGGAATTTTCTCTGTTAATTTCAGTCAACTGTGTCTAAAATTTTCTTTATTTCTTTAAATTGACATTGGCACAGTAATGGTACTGCAGCAAAAAAATGACTCGGTGAATTTTTTTAATTTTTTGCCGTTTGTTTGACAATAACTTGTTTATGATATATATATGCAAATTTTTAAAAAAATCTGTATGATCGTTTTTCTAAAATTTGATAACTGCCAAAATTGATGCATGCAAAATCTTCAATTAAATAGTGTGTTGGTGCCCTTTGAGTTCTTACAGAAAAAAGTATTGTAACCTTTTTCTTCTCATTTGTGGCAAATGTATTGGTGTACATCCTTTGGAAGACATTTCTGGCATTTTTTTGTGATAAATGATTGTAATGCTTTATTCTGTGGTACATAACCAAAAACTCAATTTATGACTTTTAAGCAGTTATCAGGCCAAACATGCCGTTACCATGGCAACCAAACGAGTCGGTGAAATTTTTTTGTTTTTCATTTTTGGAATGTATGGGTCCCATAGAGTACCTGTGCAAAATTTTAGAAAAATCTGTATGATCAAACTACCATACATGAGTCACCTTAACCCAAATTATCTTGCCCCCTTCATCTAGCCCGTTAAGCTTGTACCGGGATGTACCCCCTTCATATTGCCCCCCGCTATTGCCCCCAACCCCAAAATCTAGGCCCTACATCTTGCCCCTCATCTTTTCTCCCTTATCTTGCCCCCACTTTTTCACCCCCACATATATACACATATATATATTATTTATTGCACTCCATGTACAAATTTACAGGTACGTAACACATATATATACAATTTAAAAAGTTTTAAATAATCATAAATATACTTTTTGAAAATCGAAAAAATATATATTCATCCCCTGAGCTTGCGATTATCATGATCATCATTTGCCTCTTTTTATATTTTTTTTAACAGTGCCCAAAATTTTTTTTTGAGATGTCACTTGGCCTCAGGGCAGTGGTCAACAAAGGCAAATGAAACTTATCTATCCCAATATAAACCAAATTTAAATTATCTAACATCTCACACTTTTTGGGCAACGTTTTGACCTCTTGAGCAAAACGTTGCCCAAAAAGTGTGAGATGTTGGATAATTTAAATTTGGTTTATATTGGGATAGATAAGTTTCATTTGCCTTAATGGGCATTTCTAGTTTGACTGTCACAGTGCATTGGAAATTTGCAATGCCAGCACACAAAATCAGAGCAGCCAGGCAGCCTGCTGGCAGTTACATGACACATGGATTTATTTCTGTATTGATTAGGCCTACTGGGCATGTTCAGTAAATGTGCCAGTTATGTGTTTTTAGCTGCTGTAATATATTTATAGACAGTTTTATAATTTTACCAATGCCTTTTATTACAAAACCCTAGCTGTTCCCAGAGCCCACTGACTGCTTGCTGCCATCTCCAGACCACAGCCCCTCCCTTGCTGGTGGTGGTTGCGTCATGTGACACAACCATGGAGATGGGCTTAATTCCAAAGTGAGGTTCAATAGGACAGTATGCCTATGTCTTCTTCTTGGGTCCACTTGTGTCTTTATTATAATTCTTTATAATAAGTGTTGCTCAAGTGGTTATACTGATATCATACATTTGAGGATGGCAAAACAGAGTGGAGACATATTTAGAATGTCTGGCAGAGTTTCAGGCAAGTCAGGTAAGCCATAGCTGAGAACCCCCGTGACAAAGCACAGGCCTGCACAAATATATAGTCATAAAGATTCTATATATTATATGTGCATGAACTTGGTTCAGAAGCCCCTGTGGCCCTATCTACCGTAACGTCATCATTGCAGCTGACACTGCTTCAGGATTTATTTTCACTTCTGAGAATGTCATGCGTCGGCCGCTTCATTTAGAATTTGTTGGACTTCTAAGAGGGTTAAGAGACTTGTAGCCTTCACCATTAGATGCGCTATGAAGAATACTATAAATCAACAGACTTTCAGCTTTCTGCTATAAGAAGAAAATTTATGCAAGGGATTTTCGGCAAGCATGTCTAATTTCTCAAAAATGACTCTGTTATATAAATAAATTTTTATATCAATTTCCAGGCCCGTTTGAAGCCTTGTCAATATCATTATATTGTTCCTCACTTTATTTAGAAATAGATGACAAAGAAATAGAAAATTTTATCTCGTATTTTCTTTAGCGCCATTATTCATAGAAAGATAAAAATTTTCAAAATCGAAACTTTTTTTCTGAACCCCTAGAAAAGTTCTTTAAATTAAATATATCTCTCTGGAATTTTAATCAGCTTTTCCATAAAACTGTCCTCTTTAATTCCATGCTTCATTTAATAACATAGGATGAATGGCCACTGAATGGCAGGGAAAACTTCACAGTAAAATAATTAATTTAAAAAAAAAAAGAGTTTTTCAGGTTTGCGTGGACTGACTTTATTTTGCATAACCTCAAATATTTTGAAAGAAAGGCTGGTAGCGACCACTTTTGTTTATATATCCTTGCTATAAACTAGATTGTGGATCATTTTAAACTATTATTAAGAAATCCTATCTTGGAAAGTTCACAAGTATCGAGCCACCCTAATATGTGTCTCTTAGTTCAATGTGCCAGCAATGCAATCCTGGTTCAGCCTTAAGTACTATTAGAAATAATTATTTTGCGTCTCAAAGTGAGTAGCAACGACCTCTATAATTGCTGCAAACATTGTAGACTTCGATAAAATAACCATTGCAGACTTGGATAAACTCACAGCTTCAACAAGCTCTTTTTCATCAGATCCAGTTATATTCCCATAAATTTCCCAAGTATTCGAATAAATTTCTGAATATTCCTGAAAATTCCCATAAATTTCCCTTACGAAAATCCCCTGGAATTTTGCATCCCAAAGTGGGATGGATCAAATCTGGTGCTTAGAAGTTGGGTTGATCAAATTTGGTGGATAGAAGTTGGCTGGAAAAATTGGTGGGATAGAATTGTATAATATTGAAATGGGTGGAATCATATTTGGTCCATACAAGTGGGTGGATAGAAGTGGAAGTATAGAATTGATTGGGTAGAAGTTGGGTTAATAGAAGTGGAAGGATCAAATTACTGACCTTTGCACATTATCTTTATGTGCTTCTACACTGAAAGACCAAAGTTATGCATATGTTGTGAGGGCAAGATGTTCAAGGGGTATGGCAATATGATGTTTCCATGGTGTAAGACACCCGAAAACAGGGTCACAAACAATAAATCACCACTTCTCTGGGTGTAAATCACTGAACCGGGAAACATTTTCATTTCTAAAAATGGCTGACAAAGGGGAGTTTTTCAGAAAACTTTTTTTTTGCTGTTGACCCAAACCATTTGTATGTGGCTTCATGTGAGCTTAAATGAATCCTTAAACATTCAAGCACACAATTCTTTTGAATTTATTGTGTCCCCAATTGCAGAATATGACAGGGATGAAACTATTGGAATGGTGCAGGTGTGAAAACCTAGCTTAATGTTGTAGAGTGTAGATAGATAGATATATAGATATGTTTATTAATGTCTCACATCATTGTACAAAAAACATGGCACATAAAATCGAACAGGATGATCCATTCTAAAAAGAATTATGAGAGACAAGTTATGATTATAAATATCACAGTTATACTAAAAACATTATGTTATACCAGAATATTAAAAACATATGATTAAAAACATTTTTTAGTTAAAAACAATTGACGTTTGGTTAAAATATCATCACAGGCCTTGGCAACATGGAAAGCTAAATCATAATGCTTAAAGAGTGTATGATGTTCCTCTGTCAAGTGTATCAAAGAAAGCTGCCTGTTACAGGGAGGCAGGGTAGACAAGGAATAAACAAAGAGGCGTTGGTCCCAGAAAAACAACCAGAACTCAAGATACCCTCCATCGTAATGAAGGCATGTTTCTGGGTGTTGTTGGGGATGCTACAGATGAGAGGATATCTCAACCTTCGAATGAACCCCAAGACCGTTATATTTACACTTTATGGTTTATTTTATGTAAAGCTTGTGTTGGGCAGAGCCTTATAGTGAGTACACAGATGAGGTTCTTGAATCACAACATAATATTATGCATAACTTTTGTCTTTCGGTGTAG
The DNA here is from genome assembly GCA_026936325.1 of Platynereis dumerilii. Taxonomy (NCBI): domain Eukaryota; kingdom Metazoa; phylum Annelida; class Polychaeta; order Phyllodocida; family Nereididae; genus Platynereis; species Platynereis dumerilii. Next base: position 3,313,918 of record JAPTHN010000021.1, read on the forward strand.
TTTTCAACTTTCTTGCCAGAACAAATGATCATTTAGTCATAAATTGTCACAACTTCCTAACCTAAAATTCATGCAAATCATTCAGTTTGAATAACCCTGATAATGCCTTTGTCTAGGAGTTGCTACATATACCCCATCAGGGGTAAGTATGAATATAACCCATAGCTGTCAGGCTCATGCACTGAAGGCCAGAGCCTTGTGAAAGTTTAAAAAAAACTCTCAAAATGAATTTATGATAAACTACAAACACGAGTTTTACACTTTCAACACTTTATTGCAATATACACAATCATTATTCAATAGTGCTCATATTGACCATATGCTAAAAACGGCTTGTTCATTATTACTGTCAACACAGAAATTATTTTCACCCTTTGATTTTTTATCATATTTCACAGAAAAATGACATTATGATAGAAAGAACTGTCCTATGTTTTAGAGTAGTCTTAGGAGGCTAGGATCACATGCATTTCATTTTTTAACCAAAATTCCTTTTCTTGGAAAATGTGAAAAAACTGAATTATGATGACAAAAAAACTATTTGCACACTTCAGCCAACAACCAGAAACCAAATTTTTAAAGATGAAACACAAGTTTATGGGCATGGCGATGTCATAGCTGTGGCCAGGTCAGCTACAATAAATCATTAGCACCTGTTAGGGGTTCGATTAGGGGTTCGATAAATACCGGCCGTACCGGTACATTCTGGCCGGTTCCCGTACTGGTTTTCAAAGCAGCACTTTCGGTTCGGTTCAATAACGCTATATCCAGCTAAAAAACTTGTTTTATTGCCAAGATTTGACAGAAAATGTCCACAAAATCATGAAATGAACTCGAGCGCTGCGTCATCTTGACGTCCGCTCTTATGCGAAATCGACTTTCCGGGCCAAAAATTTGGTTTCTCGGGATGCGTATTTCTAAAATGCGAATCGGGCCCGAATTTGCGGACCGGCGGTACGAATCGTGTATCGATCAAGTGTATCGATGATACGTATTGTATCGAATGTCGGCAATTATACAGAGCCCTAGCACCTATGCTGGACAGCGTAAGCCCAGCCTTGGTATAAATGAACACAAAAGCCCTATCAACCATCTCATTGCGCTGTCCTAGCTTACTTATATACATGCAAATGGGACATGAATGCTTATCCATCGATCTGTATGTTTCAGGTTTTAAATTTGTGCTTGGTTGTCTCCATAGGCTCTGATAGTGAAACTCTCCTTTTCGCCTGGTGTGTACAGTAGTCAGTACATGCCTAGCCCTGGGACCCATGCAGTAGCATGGGTCATCCCATGCAAAATCTTGATATTTTACACTGCATCTGGAGAAGTAAGACGGCAAAGAAACTAATGCACCAAATTTCACAAAACTTAGATTTTTATTTACCTTACGTACTATTCTACTATTTTTGAAGGCATTCTCTCATTCTTGAAAGGGAGAAAATCACTTAAAAAGGCAGAGAAATCCTCAAAAAATTGAAAGTTTTAGCCATCAAGCTCACTCTGATATTTATCACCTGGTTGGCTGTGAATATCACTGTTTACAGTCAAAATATCAGGGCCTATGATATTGTAAAAAATATCACCCTTCAAGGGCGATATTCTTTAACAATGGTTATGACATCACCAGCATTTCAGCTGCCTGATGATGTCACAAACCAAACAACAGCCAGAATAATGGGATTATGACGTCATGTCCATTGTTGCTCCATGGTGACGTCACATTTTTGTAATGGCAGAAAATAGTCCCTCTTTATAACTGAAAATTTGAGGTAAAACCAGGTGATAAAAACAAAACAACCACGCGTCAGGGCACTTCGTACAATATCACTCGCTGTTGTGTGAATTAATATCACTCTCGCCCTGCGGGCTCGAGTGATATTAATTCACACAACAACTCGTGATATTGTTACTCATTGACCCTGACTTGGGTTGTTTTGTTATAATATATATGTGATGTCACCACTGTGACGTCGACATAGCTCTGTTATGACATCACAATCACTGCCTGTGACGTCATCAAAAAACTAGAACTCTGACCAATCAGAGAAGGCCATTTTCTCAATGCTTAAGGACAAAAATATCTTATGTGGAGTTCAGAGCAGTGGCGTAGCTACAGGGGGGGCAGGGGGGCAGTCGTCCCCCCCTGGCTCCATCCTGACCAGGAAAGAAATGATTACATTGTTATCAAACGTTGCATTTTGCCGATGGCGCGCCTCTGCCGCAACAGCGATAATAGCTCCCCCAACAAAATATTCCATTTCCATTGCTGACTTGAATATTTTGCCCCCCCCTGGAAAATTTCCTAGCTACGCCACTGGTTCAGAGGATAACTCTGAGGATATCAGGAAGACTGAATTCATAGAAATAGGTGCCGTCAGTAGCAAATTTTACCTATTTTCAAAATGTGTTTTTGATTTTGGCATAAGTATAAAACTGACAGAGATAATTGAATTCTCCCAAACCCTTTCTTTCCAATCTCATGATTTTCCAATGGGAGGATCCATGACCCCTGTCCCACAGGGGTCCAGGGCTAGTACGAAGCCCGGAGAGACTGAAGGTCTTCAATTGGTAGAAGACAGAGCTCACACAGGGATATACTAAGGTAAACTTTTGCATGCGCCAAACAAAAAAAAGTGTGGGCGTTTATGTGACGTCATTAGTACAATCGTGATGACGTCACAACAGAGGCTGCAATAGGTGACGTCACTTTTATCATGACGCTATATATAGATCAGAGATGGTGACGCTACAATAAGCAGATAGGATTATGATAAAACTTCATGGGAGTGTGGTTCACAGCAATGAACCTCATGAATGTCAGGTCGCGTAAGAATACAACACGAGTCCGAAGGACGAGTGTTTATTCTGCAGCAGACCTGACATGAGTGAGGTTCATTGCTGTGAACCACACTCCCATGAAGTTTTATTTATATCTCACAATAAAAAATAAACCGCCAGTAAAAAAAATAGTGATTTGATATGGCACTATTTTGTTTGAATGGCGCAAAAAATATCCCTAGCAACCACATGGACCAATCAGAGCCTCAAAACATTGTGACGTCATCACTTTACTGTCTATTGTTTACATAACAACGTCAGGACTTCTTTCATGTGGTTCACAACGATGAACCACATGGTGTGAATCACATGGTTTTTGCCAGAACTACACTGCCTATTGTGGGATATAGACTGTTACGTCGTTACAATTTGCAACTTAGCCAATAGCCCCCTATAAAGGATAGATCTACATAATTAATGTACATTTGTGGTGGATGGGATAAAAGGTAATTTCTAACTGATGGACTGTGTGTAGTTTTAATCAATGCCAGAAATAACTTGTTCATAAAGCTGTTTCTTTTCATTTTGTCTCTAACTGAAGGTAAAAAATGTTTTAAAAGTATTCCAGGCCCAAATATTTACAGTCTTGTTTTCTTTTTACTTGAAAGGATGTACATTTTCAAAGACATGCCAATACTTTGTCGTAAATAGGGGAGACCGGGGCTAGTTGTCACAGGCGCAAGTTGTCACAATGCTTATTACTCAGCTATGGATGGTAGCAGCTGTGTGGCAATTCAATCAATTTTGATATTTTTTGACATGGGGAATATTTTTGTGACAATATCACAAGAATGTGTAGTATGTCATGTGCTATGTGAAGATGTCTGAAAATGACAGTTCAAACTCAATTTTTTCACCATTTTCAAATTTTTCATTGTCTTCCAATTTTGAGACAATTTTTGGGAGATTAAGGCGTTGATTCATGATGGCATTAATCCATAGTCTCCATGAACAATCTGTCTGTGTTTTCTAAGTGGAAACAGAATATATTCTCTTTTGATTACCGAGATATCGGATTGACTTCATGATCGTGATGAGGATAGGCCGGGGCTAGTTGTCACAGGAGCAAGTTGTCACAATGCTTATAACTTGGCTATAGGTGGCAGCAGCTCTGTCGTTATTAAATAAATTTCAAGACCTGTTTGTTTGCTAAGCTTTTTGTATGATGTGGTTGAAAGAAAGTATAATCTGTCATGTGATATGTGGACTTCTTAAAAATGACTTTTTCAACAGAAAGTTTTCAATCATTTCATTTTCCTCCAATTTGAGAAGCAATTATCTGGTAGAAATAAAACCTGATTTATGATGGCATTCATCCAAAGTCTTCGAAAGATGTGCATTTTTGTTTTTCAAAAGGAATCCGATGTATTACAAGCTTGGATTAGGCCTATAGAAAATCTGTCCAGAGATGTTAGATAGGCCATATGAGTGTGACAAGTTGCCCCGGGCTCGGGGTAAGTTGTCACATTTTCACAAAAATGACTTTGAGTTTCAACATGACCTACAGGGAAACACATGGTTGATAAATCAGGACGAAAGCTGAATAAAAACTTTCTCAAGACTTACAAAAATGTCACAGGGCTGGAAGTTTCCAGACAACCTGAACCTAGAGACCTCTCAGATACAGTCAAACTTGAAGTAAAAAAAAATTGTGACAACTAGCCCCGGTCTCCCCTACTTTATGTTTGCCAATAAAAATATTATTCTTATGCATGGAGTGTAAATGAGATGAAATAAGCATGATGCTGATTGAAAATCTTAGGTACGTGTAAGCAAGCTGACAGATTACAGGCAGGTGTGAAAGTGAATTGCACCTAAACTTTTATAGGTGTATATTACCCAGTGCTAGCCATTACAAGGGATGTTTTTTAATCTAATATTATTGCACTTAACTAAAAAAAGACACCATACGGACAATCTACATTGTCATAAATGGGAAATACATTATATTTATAAAATAAACCCTTGGAATGGTCTGGGTTGGCCAGGAGGTTCTTTGATTACAATTTTTAAAACAGGTTGCTTTGTAAAGTCTTCTTCTGATATTTTACCGTTTTTTAAGACCCCTCTAATTCTTTCAGCAATCACTTTCACTAGGGGAAAGCATTCAATTTAACGCAAATAGCCATAATCAGTAGTCATTCGGCTAAATTGATCAATTCTGATGTAGTTTTCCTTTTTCTTCTTTAAAAAAAAATATTTTAGCCTCTGCATATTATACAAATGGTGTAATGATTCCTAAAAACTAGAAGATTAAAAAAAAAGGACTTGATCTTAAAGTATGAATTAGCTTATCACGTGTAGGTTTAATAATTAAGCCACAGTGCATTGTTTAGTTTTGAAAGATTTGTGAGATCCTTGGTTATTATGGGCGGTGGCCAAAGGCCATCCCGCCCATATTGCTGTAATGTGAGGTTTGGTAGTCTTAGTTGTCCTCCCTATTGACGATGATTTCACTTTGCACAGGCTGCCCCAGACTTCCAGTATGAGTCAAATACATCAAATACCTTGACATCTCGCCAGGCATAACTTATGAGTGACCTTGACCTACATCTGTGACCTTGGCGGCCATATTTGTGAAAAGCTTGTGTACAAGATAACTCAATTTATATTAATCCTGGAATCATGAAACTAGCAGGGATTGTGTATGAAAGCAAGACCTTGAATGAGTTCTGACATGAATGACCTTGACCTATTTCTGTGACCTTGGCGGCCATATTTGTGAATATCTTGTGTGCACGATAACTCCTGTTGTATTTACACTAGGATCACCAAACTAACAGGGATAATGTATCATTGTAAGACCTTGAATTAGTTTTGACATCAGTGACCTTGACCTATATCTGTGACCTTGGCAGCCATATTTGTAAAAAGCTTATATACACGACAACTCCACTATTATTCTCCCTGGGACCACCAAGCTCACAGGGATTTTGTATCACTGTAACACCTTGAATGAGTTGTAACATGGATGACCTTGAACCATTTCTGTGACCTTGGTGGCCATATTTGTTAAAACTGTACGTAGGCCCTACATGATGACTCACAAGCAACAGAATCTATGGCGGTGGCCGTGGATAGGAGCCGAGGTGGATAGGAGTCGGGGGTGGATAGGAGTCAGTGGCGGACAGGAGTCGGGGTCCGCCGTGGGCGGCGGACAGGAGTCGGGGTCCGCCAGAGTCCGTAGGTGTTTATGTCACTTGCACCGCTAGCACAGGTATGTGTGCGTCTCGTGCACTCATTTCTAGTACACTTTGTGTCACCATAATATCAATTGCATTTATGAATATAATTACGTTTAAGTTTACTTACACTTAAACTGAATATATATACCACCAACACTAGGGTGGTCCACATTCCTATGGGAAAAATTATATCTCCTAAAAACCCCAATTTGAAAGCAGAAATTGATGACCGCAAAAGTAAAACAAACACATGCAAAATTTCAGCCAAATCTGTTAATATTTAGAGGTGGCACAAAGCCTTCGAAGTTTATCATGTGATTCCCTATTAGCGCAACTGAAAAAATGGTCAATTTCCCAGATCTTTCTCCGAAGTGAATATTTTTTTGCGTTTTTTAGTACAAATGATAAAGTTGGCACAGCAATGTAATATCTGGATGTTATTTTTGATTTATTATTCATGATACATGAAATATTTGCTTGTTTTTATGAAAAAATGCTTGATAATTGACCCATGTAATATCTACGCTGACCTTCTACGAAACTTTTTAAGTCATAAAGAATATCACGACTGGATTGGGCATCCTTTACATATTAAAAAAAAGGTTATTTGATCAAAATAATTGGTCATTATTGCAAGATTTGCAAATATTGATGATTTTGAGGTCTGCCGCAGGCGAATTGCATGTTAAACTTAAACGGCTTTGTGCCCCCTCTAAATATTAATTGATTTTGCTGAAATTTTTACTCAATACCTTCTGTACATATAAGATCACAATGCAAGATTCAAATCTGAGAAATTCAGAAGAAATTGTTTTTGGACCACCCTAACCAACACCTGTGCTCAGCAAAGCACTCCATGCCATAACTACCGCCCATTGCACACTTGTGTGCCTTCTAGTTTAAATTTGTTTTTCAATTTTTGGCTTGCCGTTCGTGAACGTCAAGCCTTTGTAATCGCTAAACGGAAGATCGCCGCGAAATGACAGAGAATTTGAATCGGTCGATCGCATTTCGTAATGCGATCGTCGTGTCAAGTAGACACGATAACATGCATGCCACATTATGCCTAAAGCATTCATGCATACAATCAATCCACCGCTCCAAATGCTTGACGAAATGATATCCCCGTGTTATGTTTTCTAGCATTACGACGCAGTCCTGAACTGATTTTTATCATAACGCAAGACGAAAATCGAGCTGAGCTGATGTCACCTGCGATCTGACTGGCTGAAGATCTGAAGCTATCTGACAGTAAGCACATCTGTGATTGGTCAGACCGCTGGCCACAGCGCCGCCTCGCGTATTTCGGAACGACGAGACATGTGGTTCACTTGTTGTTGTGATAGAATGCTGTCTGGTATCGGATTCCGTGATAATTAGACCCGTCGTCGTCATTAGTCGTCGTCGTCCGTCATACTTGGTCCGTTGACGTCGTCGTCAACTGAAAAACGTCAGTTGCCGTCGTCAGTGGTGGGTTTGACAGGCGTCATCGCTTCCAGGGCTTCCTGCACAGTGCATACCTATCAATAACTACATGCGTCATTCGCGTGCATAATATAGTACAATTAGCAAGTCCAGGCAGTCAGGGTGGCAATCAGTCATCCGATTGCAATTCAAACTGTTCCAGCTTTCTTTTGACACCTCCTGAAGATCACTAAGTATTTAGATGACATGTCAATGTGGACAATGGCAGCTGAAGTGCAATTCAGTAATTAGACCCCGATTAGGCAGGTCAAAGTCACTTTTCATCAGACCACCAGCTAATTCAATCAAGTACCGACACTGCTTAATATTATGTTGTGTTGGCCTATTGCTTGATGCTGCGTGGGACATGCGACCTGCAGTGTGATGTCATTTTCATATTGAAGCTCATAAGACAGTGGTTAAAAGTTGTCTAGACCTACCCTTTTGAGTTATGAATCTCACAGGATTTTTGGTTGTGAACTTTCCATATTTATTTTAGCGAAGATCTAGGTTTTTTGAGGTCTGTTAATTGATACATCACTTAAAAGTCAGTTGAAATGACTTCAGTCAGTTGCAGTTGAAACGTTTTCAACTAGTCAAGTCAGTCAGTTGAAATGAAGGAAGTCAGTTGATTTATTAAAACAACTGACTCCTAGGTCTAGTGATAATTGTAGGGGGGTCTGGACTCTGGAGGGATCCTCCCCCAGGAAATTTTTCTAGGGTCAGGATGGAAATGGTGACTTCTGATGGAATTTGACAGCAATGTGAGCTCTTCATTTTGCACACCCGAAACCAGGTTGTTGTGGGTCTGGGGTGAGGCTCCCTGATGTGCTGTTGTTTATTTCTCTGTTGTTGTGCAGAGCATTCATGCAAACTTGAAAGCTGATGGCTTTATCAATTCCACCCACATCCACAATTCTGGTGCTAACAAAAACTATGATCATGATGATCCTCTCGCACAAAGTTTGACAAATGTATCACCAGTCAATCTCTTTTTATCAATGAAAATATAGCATTTATTCACTTGTGTCATGTCGAGTTCTGCCAACAGCATGAAATCAAGCAATTTTTATTTTAAAACAATGACAATCTATGTACCTTGACTACTTAATTAATTAGTATGATTCATTCACCAAGTTTGTTCTAAGTACCTATAAGGTCCAAGTCAAAATGTCTCTGAACACCTACATACAATTACATACAGACAGATGCTTATGCCATGGAGAGGCAGCTTACAATATCACAAGTATCACACCATCACTATAGGCCTGGCAACTTAGCAAGTAGAAATCATGACATTATCTGAACAAATTTTTTTTAAACACTGTAAAAGGGGTCTCTTAATAAAGTACTAAGTAAGTTTAATACCTTTTTGTTAAGATATCCACACAAGCTGTCATCTTCTTCTCTGTTCCTCTCTAATGCATGTGTTGTGGTACACTGAATTAGCTACTAAGGCTGGTCTTTATATATATACTGTTTACTGAGCAGTAACAAGAGCTCAAGAGTTGGCATGTAGTGTCTAATTATTACAATTACTCAATGAGCAGTGTGTCAGGGTCAAAGATAATGTCAACTAATTGCATTTGGCTTGAGTTGGCAGGTGGTGTCTAATGATTGCAATTACTCAATGAGCTGTGTGTCAAGGTCAAAGATAATGTCAACTGATTGCATTTGGCTTGAGTTGGCAGGTGGTGTCTAATGATTGCAATTACTCAATGAGCTGTGACTAATTGCATTTGGCTTGTGTTGGAAATATCAACTTATTAATTCAGGATTTACTCAAAAGTGTCACAAAAGTTTATATGTGAAATCCATTTCATCTGATGATAGATAGAATAAATGCCAATTCAATTGCATTTACATTTTTGCTGTGATTTATCTTGATTACAAATATGCTGTTGGCAGAACTCAATACAATTAAAGTGAATAAATGCTATATTTTCATTGATCAAAACAGAAGTGTTATTCAAATTATTTTGATGATAACAATTTAACCTTGTTGCTTTAATTAACCATCCTTTCCTTTTGAATTTGAGGTGTTTGTGCTATTTTGGGTTATAATTTTGGTTTCCTGTTCCTTTCTATTCCAAACAAAACAATTTCTAATTTCTAGTGGTTTCATTGATGCACTAACAGTTTTGTACAACAAATTTACTACAATTATCAGACAATACAGACATTACTAAAAAAACAACAGATGAACAAAAATTTGTGGTTGCAATGACAGAGGTCTGTGAAACTGCTCAAGTTTTACTTTCTGGAGTTTCAATATATAGATCACAACACTCATCATATAAATAATGTTGTGTTTGATTGATTAAAAAATATTAAAATGAGGAATTCCATGTGATTGAAAATGCTTGATATTAAGCAATGAATGTCACATCAGGGAAATTTAGCATACCTCACCTTGACAACTTATAGCCTTGTCAAGTACCATTGTCGTTTTCTTATTACAAAAGGCACTACATGTTTCATTCAGCTTTTGAACATGTGCTTTTAGAATTTCACAATAAGCAATTTTGAACAGTTTGTGTTAGTACGCTACTGCACTTGAAAGTCTAAAACTGTAGTAAGTCATCCCAATTCTAAGAAAAATTCAACTTGCAGTTATATATCATAAACTGACTTATTTTGAGTATAGCATACATTTCCAAGCAACATAATTCTGTGTTTTCCATAATAAAGTTAGTTTAATTGATTGTACAGCTTTAAATTACCCTGCATTGCTTGATTTGTAAACAAAAGGGTACTTTTTACGGCATGGAAAACTTTGTTTACATTTTTAAAGGAATTTATCTTCATTTATTGGGCTTAGAATGACAGTTAAATAAACTTGGCAGTTAGAATAGGTTTAGGGTGACTTTTAATTTAACTTTTGGAAATTATATTAATCTGGCGACATACTGTATACCTTTAACGGAATTCAAATGCCACAGATTTTGACATTCTCAAATAACAATTTTGCCTATTGTTGACAAATGGTTCCAGAATTTGCTGTTATCTTTGATATTCAATTTCTCTACATTGTATGACAACCTCACTTTTTGGAAAATTTCATTTCGTTTAGTTTTGTATAAACGTGTTAATGTATTTCAGACATATCTTATAGTGTTAATGTATGTTGCAGAGATGTCTTAAAGTGTTAATGTATGTTGCAGAGATATCTTCAGTATGACACTGTGTCTTTCAGATGCGATTATTAATTTATTTCATGCATTTTTCCTATTATTCAAAATTATGATAAGCATGTCTCTAGTAAAATCTATTACACATTAATAACGCTATCACGCACTCCATGTCAATCTCACTGCCCCTTACATATATAATACCGAAACGGCAAGCTTTGAATCCTCGGATTCTTGTCTCGTCAGCTATCGGCTAGCCACTGGTTGTTAGGTAAGCCAGTCATCAACAGGCCTCACATGGCTGAGCCACTAGCCAGCCATCAAATCTCTTAAGCCAGCTTGGTTTTCTGAAATCAGCTGGCGCAAAGGTCCAAGATGGGGAGAGAGGGTGGAAGCTGCTTGAACATGTATGCTATATACCATATTTCCTCGAATAGAAGCCTGGTCTCAAATAGAAGCCTGTCTCGTTTAGAGGCCGGGTCAGAGGGCCACGGCAAAATAATAAACGCCGGTCTCAATTACACGCCGGGTCAGCAACTCTGTACTCCCCTTGCATGCTGCCCAGGTGTTTCCATGCAAGGTTTACTTGCGTGCGTAGCACTAACTACCCTTGCATACCCAGATGTTTATTGATTGCTCTGTTGTTTAAAACAATAAACACCGGTCTCAAATACACGCCGGTCTCGTATAAACGCCGGGGTAATTAGGCCCTATAAAACAATAAACGCCCGGGCTTCTAATCGCGGAAATACGGTACAGTGTAGGCCCACTAGCAAAATAGTAAACTCATTTAATGTGCCAGACCATTCATCAATGAGGTCATATTATATATATATTGGCAAATTGAGAGTTTATTTCAATGTGTTTGATTGGGCTTGTTATGAGGTCATTGATGTCCACCAACAGCTGCTGAATGTACATTGTAAGACTCGAAATGGGGGTACTCGCAAAAAAAAAATTGTTGGCTAGTTATATTGCTAAGCTGGGGGTTTACTTTGGCAAAGTTAAATAATACTGCCCAGTGGCACTGCTGCACTGGCGAAATAAGGAGTGGCCCTTTCTTTCCTGTGTTATCCATACATTCTAAATGTATTTCTCAACTGTTTTCTGTACTGTAAATCAACCAAATAACAAAAAAAATCACTTTCAATCAACTATCAATCCTTCCACAACTTGAAGCGCATAAAATTCCCGTGCTGTCCTCCCTTTCCCACCAGAGGGCCACACCTGTAAGGCTCTATTCAATTTCTTCCCTCTTAGTCCGGGAGCTGACCTCCAAAAAGTGGCTTAGTTTTCGATTTACCTCATCTCATGAGGTCACCATGATTTCTTGGTATGGTTGGAAAGCCAAGACCTTGGGGTATATAGATCTTTTGGTGAAATGTTTGGAATCAGGTGCATAAGTTTGTAATCAAAGGGTTTCCATGGCAACCACATAAAAAAATTGGAAAATCAATAAATCTTAATTTGTCAATATTTTTCAATCAATATATTGCCTGGAATCAAACTAATCCTATGATTGCAATCCACTATGGAAGCTTTATCAAAAATATGCACAGTTATGCAAATTAGGTATTTAGCATATTGCCATATAAGGGAATATGTGTGCTTTTTCGTTAGATTTAATCAGACTTACTTTGATAAGTTCACCTGGAAAAACGAAAAATATCATATGATTTGTATGCTATGTATGAAATGAAAGTCAGGGAAAGGCTGTTTCAAAAAATATAATATTCGAATGTACAGTTGCCATGGTAACAGAAATATGAATAAACAAATTTGAATATGTGTGCATTTATTTTCCCAAGTAGAATGCTGTAGCCCCAAATATCTCCTTCCAATCAAAGGCAACATCCATCTGCCACCACAAATTATTATCAGATGTATATTTCCATGTCTCCAGACCTCGCATGAAAAAAATAGACTGTTAAAACATTGCCATATAAGGCATATTCACCATTTCGAAGCAAAATAGTCTTTATCAAACAAAATAATAAAAACCTTAGTATTTGTAGCCCATTCTGTGCTTGTCAATTATAGTTTCATTCCATATTTTACCTTTACTGATCTTATTTTAGGTCTTGGAATGATTTTTTAAAATTTTTAGTTGCAATGGAAACCACAAGAATGAGAGATTCTTAATAATGATGATTTGAATATCGTAACCAAATGTCCAGAATCGCACTTTGGGCAACTGAGTGCTTATATTTTCCTGTTCACAAGTAATTTTCCTCTGAAAGTGTCACTTTTGAATTTCATCCCCTAAAAACTCATGTAGGTAAAATAGAGTCATTTGAAAACTGCATTTTTTGAAAGAATGCTTCCTTTTTGTAGCAAAAAGACTAAATTATGGAAGAAATTTGCAAGAAATAGCCTTTTAAAAATACTTTTTTTTTAAATTCTGCAGTGTGTGGTAATGTCTATCTTACGGATTGGAAAATATTTTCAGATGTTCAAAAAAAGATATTTGAATAGCTTTTAGCCGGAGCAACAGAAGGAGTATCAATGGTGATAGCTTGGTAGTTAGACCTCTCGGCTTCCAATGGCTGAAACCTGGTTTTCAGTTCCAACTCTGACTGGGTTAAGAAGTACCAAGACTACATTGTACTTCAAAAAGTGAATTAACATAAGTATATATTTCAAATGAAGATCTCCACATCAGACATGCATAATTTCATGGTTACCAAGGGACATAGTTTTGTTTATTTGCATAGCAACCCCTTCAGTTGCTCCGTGTTCCATAAAAGTTTTACCCAAAAGTTCACAACTGAAGATTCCTGTTTGGTTGCCAAGTTATTTAGACTTCTGTTTTTCATGCCATGATAAAACATAAATCTCTACCCATTGAAAAGATCTATATGTTTGACATCTCCCCATTTGTCTTTTTCTGATTAGATTTTTACAGTAATAAAAAAAATGCATTTTAGGCTTCTCTCCCATATGAAATGGTTTAAAATCAAGTTATGAATCATATTGTTTTGCAATTTTTGTCCTTTAGTTGATTTTATAAAATCTAAATATTAGTCTGCATCATATATTTTGTAAACATCTCAAATGATTTGGATTCATATTCACATTTGTACAAAAGTATACAGCCTTAAATATATGGTTAACTGTAACCTCAATGACATCATGAGATTGATGACCTTAATATGGCGCCAGATCGCATTGAACAAAATATGGTAAGTGCAGGCATATAAGACCAGTTCTAATGTTCATGAGGGTACATTGATGAGATGGAAGAGAAAACAGGACTCTGCGTGAGTCCACAACATGCAACACATTTACACCATGTGAGGGATATTTTTTACTAGCCTAGTGCAGACTGTAATACAGGAGGCACCAATTCAATGACATCCCAATGGGAACTGCGGAACTGTATTTTCTTGCATTGTCTGGTGGCAATCACCATTATATTCTCTAAACTTGTAGTTCAATCATGATTAACTTGAGGCAACATCTACAACAGTTACTATTCATTAACCGTTTATTTTTATTTGTGAATAATTAATTTTCATCTTATGTTGAAGATATGCTGAATGACGTGAAGTTTAACTGATACATATATGGTGATGGAGAAGCCTACTAAATTCACTGAGATACCTGACAAATAATGCATCTCCTTAGCCAAGTTAGGCAGTGATAAAGCAACAGTCCTGGTTAGGCTATGGGACCATCAATAACATAATGAGATGGTTAAAGCAGTACTAAGGCCTGATTGAGAGGAGTCCTCTGCAAAGCACCTGCTTTCTCTTTAATTTAACGCCAAGAGTTTGTACATTTTCGTCAGTATGAAGGAAGCTCTCATGCCCTGTGGCATCAAGTTCGATTGCCTTTGTGTACCACTTTGGAGCCAGTTCAATTGATTTTTTCAAATCTATGACACATAGGGAAGACTGGGGCTAGTTGAAGCACGTTATTTGTTGAAACATGCCCTTAACTGCTGAATCCTCTTAATTTTTTTATCAGTCTGGAACTTTTGGTAGATTCTCTGCTCACTGACGAATGATATCATAACTTAAATGATATAAAAAGACCAATTTCACCAATAAGAAAGTTTTGGTTCCCGGAGGCTTTAATAAGAATGACTATATTTACAGAGAAGATTTGAATCCCAATGGACTATACCTATTTGGTAATTCCATGTCTAATTCACAAGGAGAACCTTTTATTGTTTGTGCCTCTTCTAACACAGAAAAATAAGACAATGTTGTACTCCAGGCATGAAGGAATAAATTCACACATGGTGGATAACATTGAATTTCTTCATGCAATTCAGTGCTAATTGAGTTAAATATATTGCAATTTACAACTTAAATTTAAATCCCCTTAAAGGTGAAGATAAATGCCCCGCTAAACATACTTAAATTTCCACTCATTACACCACATTAGACCTATATTCAGCTTTTATTGCTGTCTTATCAAGGATCAATTCAGTTAGCTTTTTCTGATTAAATCATAAATGAATGGTTGATTAATAGTTGTCTTGGTTACCCCCCCCCCCCCCCATCACTCATAAGTAAACTACTAGTTTGGTGAATATAATGGTAAATTTGTAAGTGCCAATGCAGGAATATACGATGCAGGAAGCTTGTGTAGTCAAAAGTGTGAGTGAGATTAAAGCCAAGTTCTATTCGATCAAAAAGAAACAGGCAGGATGGGTCTGGGCTATCAACCTCTGTTATTCAGTTAACTTCTTTCTGCATAAATGCAAATTACTTTTGAGAATGTAGAGGCCATTGTTAGATTAAAGGTAATTAAATTACAAACATTTTGATACCAACTAGAAGATGCTGCTCCATTCCTGAGACGAGCTATGCAGTGCTGCATAATTTCCGCAAATGTTGGTAAAGACAAGAATGTAAAGGTACATTCTGTTGATCTATCAGAAAGGATATTTGAAAACTTTGTACTGCTAAATGATTTAAAGGTTTGAAAACTACAGGCTCAGTAAATTCATCAGGTCTTCAAATGAGTTCAATAGGACAACTACAGGCTGATTAACAGGCACGTCAAGTTGGCCTTTTTTCTTCAATATTTTCTTCAATTCGATAGATCAGATCCCAGTCTATGATGAGATTATGACGTCATTGACAGGTTTATTTCATAATTTCATAAAAGGCTTTGGTTAAAACACAATAACAATGAGAATGAATTATATGAGAAATAAAAAATACACACATGACGACTGGGGGGACAACCGCTTAGACAAAAAGAGTTAATTGTCATTCGTAGCTTGGTTTTAAACCATTTTCTTCAATCGGACAGCTTCAGAATGAATGTTTGATGACTTTTAAAGTCAAATAAGAAAGATACTTTTAGGGGAATTGTTGATAAATGTACATTGTAGAGTATTTATTATGGCATGAAAGATGGTAAATAGTCTGTAGCGACCAAATAAAAAGGGATATTAAATTTTGAACTTTTGAGTGAATTTTTGGACAAGGCAGAGCACTTCAAAGAGTTGCTATGCAGATAAACAAAACTATGACCCTTGGTAACCATATCATAATCCGTATCTAAGGTGAAGACCTTTATCTGGAGCTATGTACTTTTTGCTATTTCTCTCCTGAAGAAAGGTCTAGTCATACATTTCTCAATCTTAACTGAAAATTTGAATTTTTGTTTTTTTCTGTTGTTTCCATGGCAACCAGTCCAGTTACAAAAACTATTAGTAACACAAATACATTTATGATGAGATAAACTCCCAAACAGCCATTAATCAAATGTTTTGCAACCCTTAATTTGCATAAATAGAGAAAAACACCTATAATAGAATTATGTATATTTTTGACATGCAGTCGCTTAACGACACTTTCCATAAAAAGTATTTAATGAATGTGCCCATATAGCACATTTTTGAAAAGCCCAGTTTTGGGGCTTTGACACAGATGTAACAGAAGTGTCAAATTCTTATCATTGGTTGTTGCGTATGGAAAGATACGCCAACATTTTAGCAAAATAGTGTAATTTTGTTATGATATTTGGTCTCCATGGCAACCAAGTTGATAGGTTGCATTGGTTATTTTACCTTGAGGTCACCAATTTCCTTCATCAAGTTTCTGTGAAGTTTAATGTGAGATATTACTGAAATTGTTAATTTAGGAAGGCATTTGTTATATATCTCAGCTATACCACTTCAAATTGACTTGTTGCCATGGAAACTGATTTAACAAAATTCTGCACCTGATTTGAGGGATTTCACCTATGTAGTCAGAAACTACAGAATTTTTCCCTTAAAACGGTACCAAATTTAGGCGGTGACCTCATGAGATGAGGTCAACCAGATTTTTCAGAGGCCAGCTCCCGGACTATCTACTATTGTCAACTGAGCCACCAAGCTCTTCAGGTTGATTTCCATCAACAATGATCAAGTGTTATTAAATCATTAATTAGTCAACTAGCAGGTCTATGCTCATCATCCTTTCATGTGCCTTTGCCACTGTATTATCATTGGCCGTCATCACACTATACAACTATCCCTCATTGCTATTACTGTCTCACAACTTCATTCCTACTGAAGTGTCAGTGTCCAAGAGGTATATTTATAAAATATCGCTTCCACAACATTCACTACTCAATTCCTATTTCAATTTTATATAATCTACTTTATTTACAAACTAATATCTGCCGACCTTTCTCTTTTTAATCATATAATGGGCAATTTCTAGTTCCCTTACAAATTCCAAGCAATTGCGCACCTCCTTCCCATGTACACCATCTACTGTTTAACCAGGCATTGTATCCAAGGATGCTTGTTTCTGCTCTCTGGCGTCTCGGCACAGAGATAAACTGTTTCCGGGTACCTACGCCATTTTGTAGGCCTGTACAATGCAATGGGGCCGGGTTTTCAAAAGTCCATAACATTGTTTAATCAGCCTGACATCACTGGATTAGCACAAACAATTCAAGTTCCGTATCTAATCAATGGATCCCGCCAGTTTTACGAGACATACATGTGATTAATCCGGATATTTCGTCCAATGAAGACCGTCGGGCCATAACTGAAGATATATGTCGTCAATTCGACTGGATAATGGTCGGAATCCATGGTAAAAATTCCATGTAAAGCTCGGCGATACAATCCGTAGTGTTTTAGTGGTTTTACAAGTGTCCTGGTGCCCGGAATCCAAGCGTCCAGCGACTTCGCACTGTTACAAAATGGCGGCGTGTTTATTTATTTATTTATGCATGGCGACGTCAGAGAGCAGTAAAAAGGGGAGTTCCACTATCAGAGCCTATTCTGCTACGTGTGTGATTATTCCATCCTCACATTAAGTAAATGTTCCGCGCAACTACACTTCCAGTCTAAGGTCTACCAATAAACGCTTTCTTCTATCCTTGTTGCATCAGTTGCTCACTGGTCAAGACACAGATAATCACCAGGTGTTTAATTTGTTTTAAGTGAGCACCACAAAGTCTGGGCTGCACTTCATGACTACTGGTTTCCATGGCAACAGATTAAGCATTTATTTGTATCTGTAAGATCTGATTTTTTGGGTGGTGTTTGCAAATTACGTCAGTGTTCAGTATTGTCTTACCCAAATATCATGTTTCTACATCAAATCTAGCAAACGTTATTCATGATAAGATGGACCGAACTTTTGGAAAACTCTCTATATCTATTAAAATCTCTTTTCTTGTTTTGCAGGGCATCCAACGATTTCCATTAAATGATTATCAGAAGTGAATGTTGGCATTGAATGGATTATTTTTTGACAACGCAATATCATGTCTGTGAGGAAATGGAAACTACCGTTAACTTAGACTCAATGCGGTGAAGCATTTTCACATTTAATGTCCAGGTGACATGAACAATTGTTCGAATATTTTTCTTGAAAGAAAACAAACTTACCTCGTTGGTGCATGTTAAAACTGAACTGAAAAGAAGTTGTTTTGTGCTGTATCTAATTTGGATCAGAGGCCTGCATTTTCTCAAATACATATTGCTATAATATAAATAGTTATACTACACTACAAAGATGGCTTCTAGAAAATCGGAGGCACTTGTCAGCACCGAATCATCAAGTGGTTGTCTTGGAAATAAACCTCACAAATGTGACATTTGCGGTCAGAGGTTGGAGAGTCAAAGTGGATTGGAAGAGCACGTCAGGACTCATTACGATAACGAATGTTCTGCCAGCTTGACTCCCAAAGCAGAACCAAGTGATGAAACTGATGAAATTGACTGCAAGCAGAACAAGGCATCAGATGAGACAATGGCCAAAGGACAAACTCTGACTAAACCATTCAAATGTGATGTTTGTGGTAAACGATTCCAGAAGAAAGAGTATGTGACAACTCATATGAGAACACACACCGGAGAAAGGCCGTATGGATGTTCTGTTTGTGGTAAGAAGTTCAGTGTAAAAAACAGTGTTGATATTCACATGAGAACACACAGTGGAGAGAAGCCATTTGCTTGTTCTGTTTGTGGTAGAAGGTTTAGTCAAAAGCAAAGTCTTAATGCGCACCTGAGAACTCACAGCGGAGAGAAGCCGTACGGATGTTCTGAATGCGGTAAAATGTTCAGTCAAAAGGGAAATCTTGATAAACACTTAAGAACTCACACTGGAGAGAAGCCATATGGGTGTTCTATTTGTGATAAAAAATTCAGTGAAAAAAGAACTGTTGATGGACATATGAGGTCCCACAGTGGAGAGAAGCCCTTTGGATGTTCTATTTGTGGTAAAAATTTCAGTCAAAAGGCAAATCGTGATAAACACGAGAGATCTCACACTGGAGAGAAACCGTATGGATGTGCTATTTGTGGAATCAAACTAATTTCTAAACAGAGTCTTGAACACCACACGAGAACACACAGTGGAGAGAAGCCCTATGCATGTTCTGTTTGTGGTAAAAAGTTCAGAGGAAAGAACGCTCTTTTTAAACACAGGAGAACACACAATGGGGAGAAGCCGTATGGATGTTCTGTTTGTGGTAAAAAGTTTGCCCAGAAAGCAACTCTTGATGTACACATCATAACTCATAGTGATGAGAAGCCATATGAATGTTCTATTTGTGGCAAGCAGTTAACCCAAAAAGGGTCTCTCAATACACATATGCGAACACACACTGGAGAGAAGCCGTATGGATGTTCAGTTTGTGGCAAGAGGTTCAACCGTAAGGATCATCGTGACAAACACTTGAGAACTCACAGTGGAGAGAAGCCACATGAATGCTCTCTTTGTGGTAAATCGTTCTCCCAGAAAGGCGGTCTTAAAATACACATGCGCGTTCACACTGGTGTGAAGCCATATGGATGCTCTGTTTGTGGTAAAATGTTCAGTACAAAGGGAAATCTTGAAAAGCACATGAGACCTCACAGAGGAGAGAAGCCGTACGGATGTTCTGTTTGCGGGAAAATGTTCAGCATAAAGGGAAGTGTTCTTATACACATGAGAATTCACAGTGGAGAGAAGCCATTTGGATGTTCTGTTTGCGGGAAAATGTTCACCCAAAAAGGAGGTCGTGATAGCCACATGACAAGTCACAGTGGTTTGAAGTCATTTGGATGTTCTATTTGTGGTAAAATGTTCAGTTACGCTGGATATCTTGATGAACACTTAAGAAGACACAGTGGGGAGAAGCCGTATGGTTGCTCCTATTGTGGTAAAATGTTTGCCATTAAGAGTACTCTTAAAGTACACATTAGAACACACACTGGAGAGAGACCATATGGATGTTTTGTTTGTGGTAAAAGGTTCCGCACGAGTGCCTCTCTTACTCACCACATGCAAATGCATCGTGGGGAAAAGCCGTATGGATGTTCTGTTTGTGGCAAGAAGTTTAGCCAATCAGTGTCTCGCAATTTGCATATGAGAACACACACTGGAGAGACGCCTTTTGGATGTTCCATTTGTGGTAAAATGTTCAGACGAAAAGAACATCTCAATATACACACGAGAACACACACTGGAGAGAAGCCGTACGGGTGTTCATTTTGTGGAAGGACGTTTAGCCTGAGGAGTACTCTTCAAAAACACATTGGAACACACACTGGAGAGACACCATATGGATGTTCTGTTTGTGGTAAAATGTTCAGCAGAAACGCCTCTCTCACTATACACTTGAGAATACATAGTGGGGAGAAGCCTTATGGATGTTCTGCTTGTTGTAAAAGATTTTACCGAAAGGAACATCTTAATAGACACATGAAAAAACACACTGGAGAGAAGCCATATGAGGAAAGAAGTGCAAGGTATTTGTGATAAACACATAAGAACACACACGTACTCTGTCTAGAAAGAAGCCGTATGATGTTGGTTGTTGAGTCTCAGTGATGATGGAAGTTTCGATATACATGTGGGATTCTATTGGGAAACCGTGCACTGCTGGTAAAAGCTGTTTTGTGCTAGAATCGTCTGACCAAAGGAGGATAGAAATGATAATGTTTTCACTGGAAAAGTAACTCATGTATATACGCTTGATGTTGATCAGCACCGAGAGTGAGCGAAAAGTAATTGGTCGCTGAGGGCAGGCCATGTAAATTTTGTTAAATCAAATTTATGTCACCTCAAAATTTGGTTACTGATCATATGATATATATATAATGTAAAATCTTGTTTGTAGTCTTAATTATTCTTCAACAAATTATTGGGTTGTGTCTCATAACCCCATTATTTGTTTAACTGTTGTTGTTATCTTGGGGAAATCTCTGACATGTTTGGGTGAAAATAATGAACATGTAATGTATATATATGAATTAATAATTGTTTGATATTGGAGAATATAAATGATTTTGCAGTATGCAAAGCAACTTGTAATGGAAAAGTAATAATTTGATCGGAGAGAATAAATATAAATGACCATGTATTAAATATGAAGCATTTTTTGTGAATAAACGCTTATTTTAAATTGTCAACCTGTTAATATAGTTATTGAGATAGTGAATGGTGAGATGAGATGACCAATATTGATGGTAAAGAGCCCCATCTTGAGACCAATATCTCACCAGGTATTATTGGTCTCAGCCCTCAACCTCGAATTCGCTGGGTCCAGGGTTCGAATCCAGCTCTTGCCGGGTCACCTGGGCCTATGTTTGACGGCTACTTCAATCATTCTCATTGCTGTGTCCTCCTCCTGACCTAAATAGCCTACCAAGTGCATAAATACAGGATGTAAAGCCCGTAACATCCATCCATCCGTCCATCCCAACCTCGAATAGTGAGATCCTTGACGAAATAATTCCGTGGTGAGGAGACCAATAATACCTGGTGAGATATTGGTCTCAGCCTCCAGCCTTGAATGGTGAGATCATGGAAGAATTAATCTCTTGGTGATCTATTTTGGTCAAATAGAATATTGTTTGTCTTTGAAAGATGCCAAAACTCTAAAAGCACTGGTTTTTAGTCCAAACAGGGTTAGATAGTATAAATCAAGGATTGAGGTATCTGTTGCAAACTGGCGGAATATGGGACAAACAATCAAGATGCCATACAAGCCTAAATTAATTTTTCTGTATGATTCCGATTGATACTGGGTGAAATTAGTTTTTACAAACCTTCTACATTCACATTTTTGTATGTCATGACGGTCACTATGACCGTGAATTTGGAAAAATGTAATGGGAGCATTTGACTACTTTAGCAATATAGTTGTGAAAATAATTTAACTAGTTCATAAGGTGCTCGCTTCAGTGATTTGTGTCATTCAAACTACTTGAGAGTTGAGACTACTTTTTCACTTACGAAAGTCATATATATATGTTGATGAAATGAATTAGTGATGCTGAATATCAGTTCGAACACACCGGTGGGCATGACGATCATTAATAGTATATAGGCCTGTATATTAAATTGAGGATTATTTCAAACAACATTATTAATGTCATTAAAATACATATTTTTTGAAAATTTATCTTCGATATCTCTATGAAAATGTTCCCTGAGTTCATTCCTCACTTCAAGAAACTGACATATCAACCACGAAGCAATAATTTGTCCTTCTATTTCAGCAAATATTTAACTACCTCATGAAAAATTCGCATAACTTTTTGAGGGCAAATAATAGTGCAGCAATCCAATATTCATGCACTTACATATATATATATTCTGCATCAAAAATTTAAGGCCAATCATGTACCAGGAGATCAGTCACATGACAAGCCAATAAATAGTGATATTGGTGTCTTAAAAGTGTTATTGGTGTGTGGAGAGTGATATTGGTGTGCCCCTATACTCTAAGCAGCAACAATGCACTTAATTGCCTATTAATGTTGAAATGTTGAAATATTACTTTTAGGGATGGCCTAGGTAGGAGAAAATCTAACTTCTTGAAATGTCAATATATCATTTTATGAATATGCCCATTGTAAATAATGGGAAAAGTTATGCATATTTCTTATAAAAAAAGTATCTTCAGAAAAACCAGTATTTTACAAATATGTACCAGTCTGAAAACTGTGGTGCAGAATACAAAAAATAGTAGATGTTGAGTCTACCAATATTGAGTTTTATTGGCCTTAGCAGGTAATATTGGTCTCGGCCTACGGCCTCGACCAATTTTACTGCTTCGGCCAATAACACTCGATATTGGTCTCCACACCATCCACTATCTATATAATATCCATATCACAACATAAAATCACACAATTATTATTAGCCAGACCACTTTTAAAATGTAGATCTATTAAAAGGATATATCACTGGAAATGCCTACATGTATTTGGAAATCATATAAACTGTCATCCAGCATAATGTAGTTTTCAGAATATTCTGAAGAATGGATCAAATCGGTGTAATGGAGTTACAAATTGGATTAGAAGACCATACATATTGTATGAAAAGTCATTTTGATGGTGAAGCCAGCGTAATAGAAATAGTACCAAAAGCAGAAGCAAGTGATCAAATTGGTGTAAGTGGATCAGAAGACCCCATCAAAAGTCATTATGATGGTGAATGTTCTAGCTTTATACCAAAAACAGAAGCAAATGATCAAATTGACGAAGTGGAGCTACATAATGGATCAGAAGACCTCTTCAAAACGGACTATGATGGTGAATGTTCCTCAAGGTTGATGCCCAAAACAGAATCAAATGATCAAATTGGTCAAATGGAGTTACATGGATTCGAAGATCAATATCCTAGGTGCTTAATTTCCATCGCACAACCAAATGATCAAAGTGATGAAACAGATTTTACAAAGATATCTGGGCAAGCCAAGGAATGTGCTAGGACCTAGGAAACAGAAATGTGGTGTTTGTGGTATATGGTTTGCCCAAAAAAGTCACTTGATGATTCATATGACCGAGGATAAGCCGTATGGATGATCTGTTTGTGGCTTGGATTTCCGTCGAAAAGAAGGTCTCGATCGACATATTCTGAAAACTCGCAGTGGGGAGAAGCCATACGGATGTTCTCTTTGTGGTAGACACTTCAGCCTAAAATACCTTCTTAATATGCACTTGAGAACTCACAGTGGAGAGAAGCCGTACGGATGTTCAGTTTGTCCGAAGAAGTTCAGTGAAAAGGGATATCTTAATGCACACGTGCGAACGCACTTTTCGGAGAAGCCATTTGGATGTTCTCTTTGTGGTAAGAAGTTCAATCAAAAGGGCTATCTTAGTGGCCATATGAAAATTCACGGTGGAGAGAAGCTTTATCTATGTTCTGTTTGTGGTAAAACGTTCCTCAAGAAGTGTCAAGTTGACGTTCACATGCGAACACACACCGGAGAGAGGCCATTTGGGTGTTCTGTTTGTGGTTATAAGTTTGGACACAAGGCTCATTTGAGTAGACACTTGAGAATACACAGCGGAGAGAAACCACATGAATGTTCTGCTTGTGGTCAAACGTTCAACAGAAAGGGAAATCTTGATATACACATGAGAACACACAGTGGAGAGAAGCCCTATGGCTGTTCTGTTTGTCCAGTACAAAAGGAAATCTTGAAATACACAAGAGGTCGCACAGTGGAGACAAGCCGTAATGTTCTATCTGTGGTAAAATGTTTTCTCAAAAGGGTGATTATAAGTTATAACAGACACATGCAAACTCACAGTGGAGAGAAGCCATTTGGATGTTCTGCTTGTGGTCCACAGCGAGCTTGAACAAACTTTGGGGTTAAAAAAATTGACCAAGAAAACGATTAGCGCAATGATGTAGAAGAAGGTCAGACGAACATTTTGATGTATCAAACGAAAAAATCTGTTGGGAATTTTTTGAGACATTTGAGTTTTAGATTTTTTATTTATCACACCCTATTCTTAGCATGTAATCTCCATGAAAAAGTGATCAAAACTGTCCATTTTTCCTGTTAGGTAATATCTAAGATAAAAGTCAACATTCAAAAGTAAAAATATGCAGTCATTTTCTCTGCAGAAAGTATGTACCACTTCATCCAGACTGATAGGGTGTGATAAACCTATAACAGCTAACATTTCTGGCTAAAGGCCTGAGAAAATGTTTGCAATACCAAGTTGTGTTAGTAACATAATTCTGGTAAATAATTTTAGCAATTTTGGTTTCATCATCTCATTGTAACAGGCTTTGTTGAGTTTTTTGTGCATTTTATCACAAATTTTGCCCCCATGAAACAAGCATTTCATAACAATGTAAAAGGATAGACAAAGTTGAGTAAATTATCAGACAATGCATGCATAGAATGTTTGTAAGTATCTGCTTCACCATGAAGTTGAATCCCCTGATATTACATGAAAAGTCTTTGCAATTGGTCAAAAAGACAAAAATAATATTAAAAGCTATAAATAAACCGTAATATTTATGCTTAATGTAGTTTGAGTACTTAAAATTGATGTTGGGTGTTTAGTGTTGACGTAGGTTATCTGGCATCCAAAATCAACCAATCTTTAATTGTATAGAACAACAAAAATAGCATAAATTCTGTAAATTATGTGAAAATGTAGTTAATACAAACATGTACAACTATCGCACATTAAGACTGCAATGTCAAAGTATTTTACTCCACACTTAAATAAATGCTTCTAAACATTCTATATATGCGTTTTCTGATGATTCACTCAACATTGGCTACACTTTACAAGGTTGCAAAAGTACTTGTTTCACAATGTTGAAATATCTTTAAAAACACATAATGACCTAAATAATACACCATAGAGTTCAAAAATGAAGTAGATTTTACTACAATTATTCAGCAGAATGATGAAACTGAGGACGAGCTGGCAAATAAACATATTTTATAAATTTTCTGAGAAATGTTTACTGTTATAGGTTTATCACACTCTGTCAGTCTGAATGAGGTGCTATGTACTCGCTCTTGTGGCAATGACTGCATATTTTTACTTCTGAATAATGACTTTTATCTTAGATATTACCTAACTGGAAAAATGGGCAGTTTTGATCATTTTTAGATGGAGATTCCATGCTAACAATAGGGTGTGATAAATAAAAAGTTTAAAACTCAAATATCTCAAAAAATTCCCAACAGATTTTTTTGTTTGATACATCAAAATGTTCGTCTGATCTTCCTCTACATCACTGCCCTAATCGATTTCTTGGTCAATTTTTTTAACCCCAAAGTTTGTTCAAGCTCGCTGTGGGTCAAATGTTCAACAGAAAAGGAAATCTTGATAGACATATATGAGAACACACAATGGAGAGAAGCCATTTGGATGCTCTGTCTGTTGGAACAAAATCAAGAGAACACACAGTTGTAATTTAAACTGATCATCAAAAGGGTAGTCTTGATGAACATATGCAAATACACAGTCGATAGAAGCCAAACAAATGTTACTGTTTGTGGTAAGATGTTCAGGCATAACTTGCCGCATAAGAGTAGTCTTACTAAACATAAACGAACACACAGTGGAGAGAAGTCATATGGGTGTTCTCAGTGTAATAAGAGGTTCAGTGTGAAGAAATATCTTAATGGTAATTAATTCAATAAAATTACATTGACATTATGATTTATGATTATTACAGGTGCTGGCAACCGTTATTGCAAGACTTGTTCTCATGAAGCGTGTCTATACTTCATAAGCTCCATTTTTTCATCTGACAGCTTGTCTCATTGCTCCGACATTTCAGTTTCAGCAAATAATAAAGAAAAAGAAGGTGTTGTAATATAAAATATTTATTATTTTTATACATAGTCTTTATACACATTATTTTTCCTTTGATCAATTTGAACAGCCTCAGCATATTACATAAACCAGACCCAATAATCAGTTGTACATTTGCACAACGAATGTGCCAATAGTATTTGCATTAGTGTAGTGCTGAGCGGCATAAATTTCGTCATGTGAGTATGAAGTCGTACCAATTTCTTTTACTACGCTGTTGTATTTCGCCCCTCTCTGCAACATAAAGATATTAGTACATTATTAAAATTATATAAAGATAACTTCTGAGTCTTTGTCCACCATATTGAAGTTTTGGCGGTAATTTGCATTTCTTCTCATATTTGAGAATTAGTTATGGGCCTTCCCAATAGGCATTTCTAGGTTGCAGCAAAGGTGCAGAAATGTTGTGGCAACATTGCACCAACATTGAGGCTACATTGCACCAACATTGTGGCAACATCGCGCCAACATTGTGGCATCATTGGGGCTACATTGTGTCAACAATCGGGCAACACTAATTGTGACAAGATCTATGCCTAATTTCTGCCATACATTTCTTTGTGATAACAGGCAAGCCCTCAACCATTATAGCGTTTATGCAGGGGCGTAATTTTCGCGGCAAATGTGGGGGAGACACGCGGTGACTCAGTCAGAATCGGCCGTCAAATCCACGAATAAATGAAGTCAATCAGGCTTTTTTACACTCATAAATTTTAAAGTTTTGTATGGCATGGTAACCTGCCCAAGCAGAAAGGTGGGACATGTCTTTTAGAACTGCTCCCTATCAAACTCAACCCAAGGGCCATTACTACTTTTTTTATTTTCACACAAAAAAGTGGGGGGGACATTTCATATTATGTCCCCGTCCCCCACCAAATTACGCCCATCCCTTTATGGTGTTTCCCCCTTGGGTTTCCATACACTGATGAGTCAGTAATGACCATCTGGCAGCCATGATTACAGGGGGGGATCCAGAAAATTCTGGTGGGGGGGTCTATCGGGCTGTCGCGTCGCGGAATGCACAATTCGCGACATTCCGCGACTGCGCGCGGATAAAATTAACATGTAAAAATATATACATTTTGGTCTGGTGGGGGGGATGCATCCCCCCCATCCCCCCCCCTGCGTCCGTCCCAGGCCATGAAACCTGGGCCTGCATCAAATTCTTACACAGTGGCACCCCTTTAGTGTTGAGGAAGTTAGCAAAAATGTTTACTAAGGGGGTGACCATTTAATTTCCAGGGGGAGGTTGGAGTTTTTCTCAGCAGGAAATTATTTACTTCACAGTGACAGTGATAGTATTTGTTTATTTTAAGCGTGCGAAGTCCCAAAATATTCATTCTAATTTCTTGCAACTCTTTATTAAGAAATACCCCTGGCAGAGATGATTAATTTCAAGACAGCCCAAAGAAAATTATTTATTTCACCAAAACTGCCCAGAGGAAAAAAGAGTACATTTGAAGCGCTTGAATTATTTAATTTACGCTTCGTTTATACTCCCTATATATATGCAAATTCATACGCTCCAAATATGCTCCCTTGTAGAAAAGTATATGCATTTTTGCAGTACAATCGGAGTACATTTGGCAATTTAAATAATTTGAGCGCTTCAAATGTACTCTTTTTTCCATTTTTTCGCGTATTATCATAGATTTACGTCATGAGCGTCATAGCCAATCAGCGACCAGTATTTCCGACCAGTTCAAATCTTTACCGGCGATTTGCGAGAGAACTATTGCATCCTCAGAGGGCTACGACCTATCATTTCAAAGCTCTCAGAGAGATCTATCTAATGCAGTAACTTGCAAGTCTGTACGATTTACGGAACTCAGTGAATCGGCGAAATCGGCCTCATTTGCATAACTTGTGTGAAGCTCTGTTCATTGGCCAGCCTTGGGGGTGTGTCTGAGTTATTCACTGAAGGCTTTGCTGAAGTGCTCTGAGTGAGCATGAAATTTTATTTACTTAAAAAACTCCAAACCCCCCCCCCCCCCGCCAGACATTTAATGATGTCCCCCTAAAGAGTTTTTAAATAAGTTAATAAATTAATAAAGTAAAAAATTCAACATACCCATTGTTCACAGTCAGCATCACCCCTGTAGCCTAGAATAACTCCATATTTGATAACTCCCAGAGTCATCATACTAGTAGGGTCAGCAACAATAATTAGTTGAAAAGTGTTTCCCTGCAAAGAGACACCAAAATATATTATTCAGAATAAAAGGAAAATGTGCCTTTAAATGTATGTATGTAAATTTATTATAGTACCAGAGGGAGCATCATGCTTATCAAGCTGGCAGTAGTTGCAATATATGTATTTCTTACATTGTATTGAAAAGCCATAAATTATGTTAGAAATATGGAATACATTATACTGGTGAGTCGGCAGACCAATATTGAATTGTTCAGCTGTAGCAGTAATATTGGTCCAAGCTGTAGATTGATATTATCTGCTGATTTTTAAATTCTGGCAAAAAAATATTTTTAAACAAATAAGAATTGAAACAGCTGTATGACAACTCCAATAACAGAAGCCAAAATGGCTTTCAAAACTCAATAACAGTTTCCAGTCACCGATACATAGACACATTCACGAATGCTGGAGAATGCAACGGCATGGGAACATTAATTTTTCTCTGCCCTTGGGCACCGTTCTATGGATGCTCTGAGCGGTATCATTGACGAACGCTCAAATGTTGTGCCTGCATTGCTGTGCACGACTGAGAGTATTTATGCAATACAGTACAATGCAATAAATATACATAAAATGAGAAATCAAAAATTATATTGCCCATAACAAAAGTCAATGACTATACTTAAGAAATGTCTGAAATGATAAACTATTTACATATCCACTTTGGTCAAAAGTGTTAATCCCTAAATATGTGACAATCACGGCATTCGCTGGATTGAATTTATTTTGGCAATCACTGAAAACGTCTTTCCATGCGCACACTTCCGTCTTAAGCTCAGCTAGAATAGTGCTGGAAGTGGTTTCACTGAAAGTGATGAAAATGAAAGTAGGTCAATTAAAAAAAACATTTTATTAACGAGCAAAGTTGGCTCAAAATATTAGAAATAAAGAAATAAGTGTATGGGGTTAGCAAAATTGAATCTGAAACTAGCTCAAAGAATTTTTTTTATTACTTTAGTTTTAGCATATATATATATTAGGTAGGGTGGGGCTGGAAGTGGTTTCACTGAAAGTGATGAAAATGAAAGTAGGTCAATTAAAAAAAACATTTTAATAACAAGCAAAGTTGGCTCAAAATATTAGAAATAGAGCAGAGAAGTGTATGGGGTTAGCAAAATTGAATCAGAAACTAGCTCAAAGAAATTTTTTTATTACTTTAGTTTTAGCATTTATTAGGCCTATTATTAAATGGATCTTAACCAGGGCAGATTCCACGAAAAGTGCTCTCAGAGGGTACCTTAAACTTTGCAACCCTTTTGTTATCTCTCTGTTGCTTCCTGAAGCAAGTAAACCTATTACTCAGTACATCTGTGAGCTAATGAATAAATATCATTAAAATAATCCTCAAATATGTAGCTTTTTGCTCTTAAAAAGATATTTTTTTATCCCTCATAGGACATTTTTGGACGACAAAACTTACTGGTGATCAGATGTGCTTACTTTGGCACTCTGTCGAATCTGCTAAAACCAATTCAGGAAAATGTAATGATGTGTGATTGATAGAACACATCTTGAAAATTATTTTGGAACCATTTTTAATTGTGTTGGTCATTATAAAACTTGAAAAAAAAAGACTCAATTCCATCACAGGACACTGAGGTTACATTAGCAACTTTTACATGGGAATTTTTCTGTGTTCTTGCTACTTATGCAAATTTCGAACGTGAAATTCTACAATTTTATTGAAAAATCTGTCTTATTTGCCTATATACATCACCAAAAACATAAACAGCTCTGTGCAGTAGCTGTTTTTTTATTGCTAATGTAACTGCAATTTCGCATCTGTCCATTTCATAGTGTTACATTAGCAAAATTTGTCTATATAAATTACGTTAAGGAACACATGATTTGATCTCAAATTTTTTCTGAACAGAAAGCCAGGTCTTCCAGGAGCAGGCCAGGGGTCAGGTACCCTGCTGGTGTTTTCATATATATTGCAGTAGTATCAGCATTAACAAATTCCGTCCTCCATCATTTAACGTTGTTACATTAGCACAAGGCCATATTTTTAGTTATACTGATCTACCAATTCAACAGCAAATAGTGTTTACCCATGATTTTATTTAATGGATTGACACAGTAAAAGATTTAGATTTCAGGTGTTTTTTTGTCCTGCCAGCTATCCCTGGAAAAATCACCCTGAGAAAATCTGAGAAGCTACGAATCAATTATGTCTGGCCTTATCCGTCTTTGTGCTAATTTAACTTGTGGTAAGTCATTTTGCTGCTTTTCGTGGAATCTGCCCCAGCTAAAGCCTTAATCTGGGCACCATCATGTCAAAAGTTTACACTGTAGTATGGCAAGGGGAAAGACACTCAAAAGTACACTGGTGTTATTATTTCAGGTTGCTGAATTTAGTCAAATGAGATTTAATAATATATTTTTACCAATAAATGAAGCAGTTTAAGGAAGGAGTTTTTTTTTAAATAATTAGACCCAAGTTGACAAAACAGATTCATACAGATTAATTCACTATTAATTAATATGGATCATCTAAAAAAAGAATGCCAACAATGCCTTAGAATACCTCAATAGAAATACTGTCAGTTAAAAAAAGGTCACAAAACTTTTAACATTTGTAGTAAGTACACTTACGTGTAATATAATGCTCCTGTACTTTTCTCGGGCTTGAAATCATAGTTTACACCCATGAGGTAAGCGACGTTTGTATATCCCCCGGTCTTCGGAATACAAAATTGGTCGGGAAAAGCTGAATTGGCAGTTCCTAAATTGATGTAACCGTTGTCAGTCATCTGAAGAACACAAAAGGAGTTTTAAAATATTATGTGGCTAAAACTGACACCTTGAATATAAATTATATATTCCCACTATGGAAAAAACAAAAACATCATTCATAAATGTCAATTGTTTGAAAGACATCTTCGATATTATACTGACAAAACATTTTCATTCATTAAAAGTCAAAAACAAATTTCACATAAACAATTATTTACAGCCTATCTATTTGTTATGCAAAAAGAGAGGACCAGTTCACTCCGAAAAAATGCACTTTGTGACTCATGACAGCCGAAGAAGCTTCATCTACATTCAACATGGTGTAAAGTGTAGGGGAATAATGGGAAACATTTATAGAGACTGTTCGATTAGTCATGATCAAGAGGCCACTTGATTTGTCATAACTGATTTTAGAGTACAAATGTTTACCTGTCACCCACAAGTGAGATTATTCTCCTTAAAATCAAGTTAACATTGAAAGTATTGGTGTGATCACGACATATCATCCCCGGGGGGGGGGTACTCACTCTATAAGGGTGTATATAGAGGCGCCGCTGGATGGTTTAGGTTTTTTGGCCTTCTTGGATTAAAATGGTTTTGGTTTTTTGACAATTCTGATTAATTTGGTTCTGGTTTTCGCAACCCCAACATGTTTGGTACCGTTAGAATCGGCTTCAAAAGAGGATTAAAATGGTTTAAAAACCATGAAGATTAAATTGGTTGCCAAAAATTTTTAGTGAAGGATTAAAATGGTTTGTGGTTTTGGCGCAGTCTCCGGATTAAAATGGTTCTGGTTTTCAAAATTGCCGTGGCGCATCCGTATGCAAAAGTCCGCGAAGTACCCCCCCCGGGTTATCATCAACATGATGACTTACGAAGTGCCATTTTTACAGTGCAACTTTCCAATATTTTTGCATATAAAATTGACAGACTGTAGTGCACAGCTAGGGGACTTACCAATAGAACTGTCATTCGCAAGGGGCTTACTGATACAACTGTCAGTAGCAAGGGGACTTAATTACCAACATAATTGTCATTTCAAGGGGACTAGCAGATAGAACTGTCATTTCTAAGGGAAATTATTAATAGAACTGTCATTTGCAAGGGGACTTACCAATAGAACTGTCATTCGCAAGGGGACTTACCGATAGAACTGTCATTTTCAAGGGGACTTATAGAACTGTCATTCACAAGGGAAATAACTGATAGAACTGTCATTTGCAAGGGGACTTACTGATAGAACTGTAATTTGCAAGGGGACTTACCAATAGAACTGTCGTTTGCAAGGGGACTTACCAGTAGAACTGTCATTTGCAAGGGGACTTACCGATAGAACTGTCATTTGCAAGGGGACTTACCAATAGAACTGTCATTTGCAAGGGGACTTACCAATAGAACTGTCATTTGCAAGGGGACTTACCAATAGAACTGTCATTTGCAAGGGGACTTACCAATAGAACTGTCATTTGCAAGGGGACTTACAATAGAACTGTCATTTGCAAGGGGACTTACCAATAGAACTGTCATTTGCAAGGGGACTTAATAACCGATAGAACTGTCATTTGCAAGGGGACTTACCAATAGAACTGTCATTTCGAAGGGGACTTACCAATAGAACTGTCATTTGCAAGGGGACTTACCAATAGAACTGTCATTTGCAAGGGGACTTACCAATAAAACTGTCATTTTCAAGGGGACTTATAGAACTGTCATTTGCAAGGGGACTTACTGATAGAACTGTCATTTGCAAGGGGACTTACCAATAGAACTGTCATTTGCAAGGGGACTTACCAATAGAACTGTCATTTGCAAGGGGACTTATAGAACTGTCATTCACAAGGGAAATAACTGATAGAACTGTCATTTGCAAGGGGACTTACTGATAGAACTGTAATTTGCAAGGGGACTTACCAATAGAACTGTCGTTTGCAAGGGGACTTACCAGTAGAACTGTCATTTGCAAGGGGACTTACCGATAGAACTGTCATTTGTTGACCAAACACTTGGTAGGCAGAACTCAAGGTAGCCTGAATATCTCTGTCATCATTGAGTAATTTGTTGGCAGCATTTGGCATGTCGAACGGGATCTTCGTATGGGACAGGAAGGGGAACAAGTTGGGAGGCTCCGTGTTAGCTGTAAAGAGACAGACAGATGGATAGATGAATATGTTAAGTGATGCCCTCTAAGGCTAGTTCTGGTTGCTCATGAGGGTTGATTGATGAGATTGGAGAGAGAATGGGAGTACTCAACAATGTTTCATGAAATTCTCTTTTTTACTGACAAAAATTGCACATTTCTAGGTTAATTCTCTAACTAATCAGCTTACTTATCTCATATTGCATCTCAGCCTATCATCGTGATGCCCTAATCAAAATTGACTAAGGGTTACAGTGATAGTTAAAATTACCATTGAAAAATATTTTTAATTTAAAATATTACAAAATTTCTGAATTTATTCATCAGTTTCTTTTTTTCTCCTTTCAGATATTCCTATTTTTCCATCAAATTTAACTTAAAGAAATGATTTTGAAAAATAACTTCAGAAGTCTTCAAGTGCCAAATTTAAATACAACTAAAATGTCTTTATATATTTGTCCTTGACTGTCTAACACCACTTACTAATTTCAGGTCCGATTGAGATATGGTGGGTGGTATCAGAAACAATAGACCTGTTTGCTTTTGCTAGATTTGCTTTGATGTCCAATATATCCGCTGTGTGAAATATGGCTCCTATCTGAAAATTCACCAAAAAGAATCACTTGTAATGCTCACATGTAGTAAAACCACACATACTTGATCTTTAGCTTCTCGGATCCTCTCAAGGCACTTTTTCTAGGGTCGGTCGGAAGGACAAAAAAAAGAATTTTTTAAAATGTCAAAAAGAAAAAATTTTTTTTTCAAATTTTTTTTTTCCATCGGCAGGAAATCTATTGTGTCGGCGGGTCCACGAAGCTAAGAATCAATTACGTGTGGCCTAAACAATAGCGAATTTTACAGCCACATGTACATGCAACAAAAAATTACTCTGCTTTTCATCGAAATTATGAGAACTTTTTCAAAAATATCATAAGTTTATGGTAAAAAAAAACAAAATAAATAGTCTTGTATTTATAAATATATTAAACCTGAATTATTTTTTCATAAATATTTACACATATATTAAAACTTAAATATCTCTGTTTTATCCATTTTGAGGCTTCTCAAGCAGTTATTTATTTCAAATTTCTGTTAATGTTATCCAACACTGTTCAATAAACCATAAAAAATTGAATAAGTTTTCAACAAAAATATAATATATTTTTATTTTATTAATATTCATTTTGTAGTTTTTTAGTTTGGGGCTCCATAAATGGCAAGTCTTTGGAGTTCTCCCACCTAAAAAATACACAGGTGCAATATATTTGAATGTTCATAGTCTTTTATTGACAAAACATACTTTTTATGATTTGGTTAACCTTTTGGTAAAAGTATTTTTAATTGAAAAGGGTTTATAATACAGATTATGAGCACGTACCTTGTAGTTGGTATTTGTAGAGGTATACTTGGCATATTTGAAGATAGCCTCCGTTGCAGTACCATTGGTTACAATTGCTAACTGACCACTCTGTCGCTGCCCACCCTTGAAAGCGGCAAAAAATATATATGAGAGATATTTTCGGCATCCAATTGATAAATGTTTTCATGGAATATGATTTCTTTTCTCTGACGACACACACACATACAAATCAGTGGTCAAACCATGTTAATGATGTTTTAATTATAAAACAATGTATAAAAAATGTATTCTAATTCTCTTGAACTAATAACTATGCTGCAATAGCATAAACTGACGCTGTCTTCTTCAATTAAGAAGAAATAAATAAGACTCGCATTAATGGCACTCATTATTATTTCTAATATAACGACAACGACAACAATATACTTTAGTTTAGTCTCAAACAGAGAAACTCTTTTTGGTTTTTACAGTGATATGGTGGGTGGTATCCGAAACAATAGATCTGTTTATGCTGTCAAACAAATAATTCAATTAAAGAGCAATATACTTGCGCAAAAAAGAGACATTTCCTTTAAGTAGGAAGCAGTGGTGTATGAAACGTCCAAATAATTCAAGATGTAAAAGAAGGTTTTAAAAAGGACCAAATTATTTAGAATTTAAAAAATTGGGACACACAACTTATCATGGATTTGAAAATCAGAGGTTGTGTCCTCATGTATCATACGCCTGTAGTTGATAAAATAATTTTTATAAAATTTAAAATTCAAGAGCTTCAAATTGTTGTACTTACTACACTACCGATAGGAGCCTCAACAACAGAAATCAGTAGAGCATAAGTGGGGTTCGTTACTGCAGTGGCTGACTGTGAGATTTCAGAAGGAATAGTTGTCAATTGTCTGAAAGATTAATGTATCACATTAAAAAGAGAAATATCCGCAGATTTGGTCAAACGTATAGGTATAAATTGTTATTTTACTGTATTTCTAATGCAATCTATACCCAATTGTAATATCTTAGTGATTGGATTATTGATTACTCATCAGAGACATTCTGGAATTTTTGCAGGGGTGACTGGGACAAAGCAAAATAGCTAATGGAGAGGGAGTTCAAAAGTAAAATGGCTAAGGGACAGGAAATTCAAAAGTAAAATGGCTGAGGGATAGGGAATTCAAAAGTAAAATGGCTAAGGGATAGGGAATTCAAAAGTAAAATGGCTAAGGGATGGGGAATTCAAAAGTAAAATGGCTAAGGGACAGGGAATTCAAAAGTAAAATGGCTAAGGGATAGGGAATTCAAAAGTAAAATGGCTAAGGGATGGGGAATTCAAAAGTAAAATGGCCAAGGGACAGGGAATTAAAATATAACACGGCCAAGGGATGGGGAATTCAAAAGTAAAATGGCCAAGGGACAGGGAATTCAAAAGTAAAATAGCTAATGGACAGGGAATTCAAAAGTAACATGGCTAAGAGACAGGGAATTCTTCAAAAGAACAATTAATAAAATTACAAAAGACAGTGAATTCAAAAGGGTGGATCCAGATAATCCCATTGGGGGTCTATCGGGTTATTGATTCGTGGAACGCATAGCCCTCGACATAATAACGCGACCCGCACAGATATAATTAGCGTGTAAAAGTATAAATAATTTCATCTGGTGGTAGGGGGGGAGTGCCTGAGGGAATTCAAGAGTATAATGGCCAGGGAGAAAGGGACACAAAGGCATCTAGGCCCAG
Source organism: Platynereis dumerilii (assembly GCA_026936325.1). Lineage (NCBI taxonomy): Eukaryota > Metazoa > Annelida > Polychaeta > Phyllodocida > Nereididae > Platynereis > Platynereis dumerilii. The sequence continues at coordinate 3,350,740 of JAPTHN010000021.1, forward strand.
AGCATCATTATCAATTGTACCTTGGGTGAATTCCACCAAAAAGCATTAAAAGCACAGAACATTATAAGTACACTCTAAAGAATGTTGGGACAAAATTGTTTTTTTAGATTCAAAATGGTTTTTTGAAAAACCAAATTTCAATGCAAAAAACCAACATGGATTTTTAAAAAAATTCAGAAAAAAAATTGGTTTTTTAGATTCAAAATGGTTTTTTGAAAAACCTAATTTCAATGCAAAAAACCAACATGGATTTTAAAAAAATGTTTATGCTAAAAAAATCCATGTTGGTTTTTTGCATTGAAATTTGGTTTTTCAAAAAACCATTTTGAATCTAAAAAACCAATTTTGTGTGAAATTTGTTAGAGTGTATCCAGTTTACTCACTCGGCATAAATGCGTCCCTTATCGGCCTCCATTTCACCATTACCAAAAATTAAATTATCGGAGAACAAAGAAAAGGCAGGAAGCAGCTGGCGATTATCCAAATGAGTAAAGTTATAACCAACCGGAGGAGAAATGGTTGCAGTGTCATTGAAGAACAGAAAGCCAGTGATGGATAACTGAAAGAGAAATAATAAGGGACCGTTCAGAATTTATGACTGGGGGGGGGGTGGGAGTTTTGCTGGAACTTCCCGTCAAAAATTGATACCCCCCCCTTGAGTTTCATGCGGATTTTTAGTACCCCACCCTTGGGTTTCATGCGTATTTTTAGTACCCCCCCCTCGATATACAAAGCCATACAAACATACTTATACTGTTATGCACAGCCACACGTACAGATTCGCGTCATTTCGCGGACTTTTGCACGTAAAAATGTCCAAATATAATGAATTTATGCGTGTTTTTTAACATTTTTTCTTTGTTAAAATTTCTTACCCCCCCTTGGAAGTGTTGTCAAAAATTAATGCCCCCCCTTGAAACACGTGTGAAAAGTTAGTACCCCCTCAGCCAAAACTCCCACCCCCCCCCAGTCATAAATTCTGAACGGTCCCTAAATATCATAAATAATGATAATGTCTTCATTGGAATTCACTGTGCATGAGCAGATCTAGAAAATGTTGAATGAGGGAGATCGCACATATAGTTCATGGTGTTGATTCCCTGAATCAAACGTGCTAGTTTGTGAAAATGAATATGAATTTATTCATTTATTGACTTTTAATGAAAATTGGGACTTTATACATGATTTAATGAAAATGACTTAATGTAAATGAATTTGAATTTAATGTGATGACAAATGTCATAATGTGACTTTAATGTAATCTTTAATTTTTTCATTAGCCTATTTTTTTGTAACTTTACAATTATTTTTATATATTTTACTATAATTTATTTTCTTTATTCAATTTGTAGATTCATCAATTCTATAGGTTGCTTGCGTGAATAAAAGCTCTAAATACAAATGTTGTGCCGAGTCCTCAACAGCAGGCCTACCAACCTTTTTAATCGGCGGGACCCATAAATAGCCAAATTTCCATTAAATCTGCAGACAATCCCCCCTATTGACGTTTTTCAGGATAAGGGAACTTAGCTGGCTACTCTGAACTTATGTCCATTAAGGCTTAGTGGAGGTCACTAAGAGGGCGTAATCAAACCGTTTTATGCAAAAAATTTTAAATAATCTTATCTAATATGAGTGCTAACATATGTTTCGCTTGAGCAAACCTGCAGTGTGTGATTATTATGTAATGCATTACAGAAATCATAACATAAGCATTTAAGGGGACATTCTTAGTAGCCACCTTAGTTCCCTTATCCTGAAAAACTTCAATAAATTCTTCAGTATCATCATACCATAGCTGTCATGTGAGTCTTTCCCTTTATGAGAATACCAGTGCTTAAACTGATGGTGTACCATCCATTGGTGAAGCCTCCTGTTCCAAGATTGGTTGTAGAACCGGCATGGCAGCATGTGGAGAAGAAATTATCTGTAAAAGAAGAAGTGTCGTATCGCTATTATGATCAGTGTTGCAGCTGACAATCTGTAGACATGTCTAAAAAATAATGTGCATTGTGCAAGCACTTTAAGAGTTGTTTGTAGATAGAAAGATCTCCTATTTGCTTATAAATCTATTTTTCTGTAACGCTCTATCTATCTATCTATCTATCTATCTATCTATCTATCTATCTATCTATCTATCTATCTACAGCTACTACTGTTGCTATCACTGCTACTAGACATTTGAAATTCCCGCCAAAAACGAACATTTTAGTTTCGTAAATAAAAAATTTAATGTCAAGGAAGTCTACCAAAAGTTGATAGAAGCAAGATAAAATTATATTGAAATTGTATGCAAAGTTTGAACGAGATTGGTGAAACAGTGCAACCTCCAGAGTGTTGACAAGCTTATCATCCTGCCTACCACAATAGAGTTGCGCTTGCAAGCAAGCAACTCTAAAACGCAAAATCTAAAACTTCCTTGCCCTCTTCATAATTTGTAGTTCAATTAAAATAGGTAAACATACGTGTATGCTATACAAACACAATATTGGGTTTGAAATCGACAACGAATAATAATTTTGACACTAATATCTTGACGTCAATATGTCTGCTAAAGAGATTAATACATTACATATCAGGCCTTACATTAAAGTGTTGCAAAATGAGCAGTAATTTACCAAGAAAAGATATATACTTCAGTATAGCAGACTTGGTTTTTCCCCATAACACTTGCATACTTGTAAGCTTGAACATCGTTTTAGGGCTTGGCTTTATTAATTTTACTCACGTAAACAAATGTAAGGGAAAAGAGGCGAATATCCTGAGATAGTTGTAAGAGAGAGGGTATCTCCTTGGGTTTCTGGCGTGCATTGTAGGGTGTCACTTCCAGGGGACTGATCAGTTCCCGAATATTTGTGAATGTATCCGAATCCAGCCCCGGCAGCAGGGGTACAGGTATGAGTGATGGTTATTGATTCCGTGCAGCGAACCTGCGCTCCACAGCACCCTGCTTGAGCCGTGAAATTCCCAAGCAATCTTTGGTCCCAAGTGCAATCGAAGCCATCTGAAAAAAGTTAAACAAAAACATTGACACCTCATTGCAGTAAGTACCACTATTTTCTACACAGAAAATTAGAGAAGGACCATTCTTGAATGCTATTTCTTAACACAGCGAATTAGGTAGGGGTTTTTTCGAAGGAGGGACGTAGCAGATTGTGACTGTGTTTTAACTGAGGTGACAACTTTCATATTGGGGCACAGGTGTAATAGAGTTAACTGTTTAGAATTAATAAGGAATCAGGTATGACATACAATGGCCTATACAAGTTTGAAAGTCAATTAAAGTGATTGAATTAATGCAAACTTCGAATATATCTATTTTTTAAATGTTTCCAATGTTCGTTTTTCGAGGTTTTTTAAATTATTTCCCTTACATCTGAAGTTGTATTTTCTCCATATTGCATTGTCTTCAATATCTTTTTGCCCTTTCTGGGGACCAGATCGGTAGCTCATAGCTTTTTCTGGCACCCATAGATAAACTATACATACATACATAATATATTCCCTGCTCACAAAAGATGAGTTTAAACAACAATTTAACTACTGGTTCAGTTACAAAAAAAAGAAGACCTACCTAATGACAGGACATACACTCCAGTCTTGTTAGGACATGTTGGACAGTTGGTGAAGAAGGGAAGATCGAAGTATTGCTGCCGACTGAATGTTGCGTTTGCAATGTGGTCGATAGTTGTTCTGTACAAGTGCTTCTTTGGTCTCACACCAGACTGAAAAATAATGTGCACAAGGCACTTTAAAGGGCATTCTGCACATCATCTAACTACTGATCTGAAGTCCTGGTTTTCTTGTTTAACTGTTGCTACTACATAACAGGCCATCAAAGGTAGCAACATATTGATGAAGCATGCAGTGGTGTTTTGTTTTATTTGCTGGCCTCTTGTGTTTTTGACAAATTCCCAGTGAGCTATAAATAGATCTAGGGTGGGGAAGCCCCTCAATGACATCACAGGACTGCCTCTTTCCAGTTTTTCTTGGATGGTTTTCCTGGGTCTCTAAAATGTTTTTTAAACATTGTGCATGTTCCTGTAAAGTTGATCAACACAATCTGAGGCAAATTAAACCCCGTGTGCAAAGTTTGAAAGAATTTGGTGCAGTATTTTGTCTCGAAATTTGTCCACAAGATTCCAGTGAAGACCAGTAACAATAGGGTAGATATATAGGGTAATCCCAAAATGCACAAGTACGTCAGGGGCAGACCAATTGATAATTGGGGAGGGGGGGTGTGGATGAATTTTTTTCCCCACACGAGGTGCAGAAAAACTATTTTTACGAAGGAGCGACAAAGTATTATCCTATTTTTACATTACGGTACCCTTGGTAAAGGTGGAAATTTATATTTTCATTTTCTATTTGAAGAACATACTTTTGGCTAAATATCTGGTACAAAATTCAGCCAAATATTATAAGAAAAAAAAAAGTGGAAATTTCATTGGCCGAGTAAATAAAAAAAGTGGGCTGCTCAAGTGTGGAATCCTACAGGAATAATCTTGCTACTATATGACAAAGCCTAATTATGGCTTTTCTTACCCTGACCCCTGCCCAAGCACCATGGCCTGCGCCACCTAACCAATATTTTTATGAATGCTATTACCTAAGAAACATTTTCACATTATATTTTTTATTAGTTATTAACTGAATACTTAACTTACATATGGAAAACAATCAGGGGCTGCGTAGTCAGTTGTGAGACTGTAGATGAACAGCACAAAAGATGCCATTCCATCTGTTCCAAACACCGCTTGGTACGTATTGGCCTGCAAGAGGAAAAGTGGAATTTCAATTATCTAAATATTGACTGCAGAATGAACTGTACTGACATAGGTCTAATCAAAACAGCTTCACAAGTTTGGTGTTATAGTAATTTGGTGATATTCAAAAACTATCCTAATAAACCCCTGCCCTTTGAAAAAGGGATGTATACATCAGAAAGAAGTGCTTCAAACACTGAACTTTTAATCAAATTCTCATCAATAAATTAGCTTCATCAAAGATGAGGAAACCACAGCGGCACCCTTAGTCCTAAATAAAGGTAAACAAAGACGTGTCAAAATTAATAACAGATAGCGAGGCGACGCTTTTTTATTCAGCGGCACTTCATTTTCTTTTGAAAATTGAATCTGCCAACAAAAACTTAAAATCGAATGTAATTGCGTGTGAAAACTCACGTATTTCTCTCCGTCTATTCCAGTTAATCCATGGTAGGTGACAATAAATCCTTGAGTTGAAGCGAATACTCCCACAGTTGTGTTGCAGTACCGGTCACCAGCATGGGGACATATGTATCTATCAAACAGCGTGAGGAGGGGATCTCCCATTTGCAACACCCTGGAAAAAATCAAATTTAGATAATAGTAAGGCCTGTCAAGTCACATACGCTGTAACAAGATACAATTACATATAATTTGGACGGGAAAAGCATTTTGGGAGAAAAACAATCTGGGGTAAAAAAAAAGAATTTACAAATTTAATTTTTTTTTCTTTAAGTAAAAAAGTTTTTTAAAGTTTCTTCAGGACAACAAGGAAAGTTCACTGTGTGAATTTGGTGGTTGTTGATCACTCAGATGTCTCAGAGCCGGGATTATAATATCCAGAAAGCTCCTTTTATATATAAAGCGAGATCAATAATTTAAGATGAAACCGCAATGTAATATTGTACATTAGGTCAGGCACGTACGTATTCAAACTTGTAATATTAGTCATTATACTCAATTATGACTAAAAAAAGAGTCTAGTCTACATGAATGTTTTCACTGGTAGAGTCAAGGAGGGTAAATCCGTCCACTTTTGGCTAAAACTATATTTCAAGGAAAATTGTAATAGATACAAAAATAAAAATCAGTTCATTGGAAGGGGCATGTTCCATACTATCGTCAGCAGTCAAAAAAAGTCAAATATTCAAATGATTTTTGCTGAAACCATGGCAACAAAGATTGAAGGTCAGGGCACCTAAATCCGTCCACCTTGCTGGTAAATCCGTCCAGCAAGGATGGTAAATCCGTCCACAGGCCATAGTGCAGCCCTCACCTATCATATCTTGTTATTTTTCCAAGTTTTAAAATATTTATAGTCTTACAAAGGTTTTTGTGTCAATTTTTAAATAATGTGTCGCTGATTACACTTGTAATAGTATGATTAAATAATACAGGTTAAGTTCACTTTGAATAATTTCAATTGACCCCCTCAATTACAATTATAGAACCTTTTAACCCAATCAAAGTGGTATAACTGTTCCTATCTAAATTCTGTAATCAGGGAAATGCCATTTATGAATATTTAAAGACATAAAAGTACTATAATAGTTTATTTAATGTGGGTGGACGGATTTACAAACCCCAAATCAAGCCACTTCTGAAATATTGATGGTAATTCCGTCCACTTTTATTTTTGTTGTATTTCCTTTCAATAAGTCACAATTTTACAAATCCTGCAAGAATAATTTAATTTTGTATCTCATTCACTGATTTTCATCTTAAATACATTTGTTTGATAACAAAAAATAGGCATACAATGCTAATAAGTCCAACTTCAGAAAAGCTCAAAATGGCTGTGATGACATCACAGGATTTGATTGTACTTTATCCTTTGTTTTTAAATGGACCTGAAATGTTATTCAAATTGCTGAAAACACCGAAAAATGGCAAAAGTAGTTGAAAAACTACTTTCTCTTGCTTATAAAACTCACACAGCTGTAACAGATATATTTATAACCATATGATAGGGGGTGGACGGATTTACCCTCCTGGACGGATTTACCATCCCTGACTCTACAGTACAACTCAAAATATTTTGCTAGATCTTTAGCCCCCAGGAAGATGCTTGCCCTTGCACACCTTTCAATTCTTAACCTCACCCCTATAATGCTTCTTACCCTCACCCCTTTATGCTTCTTACCCTCACCCCTTCATGCTTCTTACCTTCACCCCTTCTGCTTCTTACCCTCACCCCTTTATGCTTCTTACCCTTACCCTTACCCCTTTATGCTTCTTACCCTTACCCTCACCCCTTTATGCTTCTTACCCTCACCCCTTTATGCTTCTTACCCTCACCCATTGACGCTTCTTACCCTCAGCCCTTTATGCTTCTTACCCTCACCCATTTATGCTTCTCACCCTCACCCCTTCATGATTCTTACCTTCACCCCTTATGCTTCTTACCCTCACCCCTTTATGCTTCTTACCCTCACCCCTTTATGCTTCTTACCCTCACCCCTTCATGCTTCTTACCTTCACCCCTTATGCTTCTTACCCTCACCCCTTTATGCTTCTTACCCTCACCCCTTTATGCTTCTTACCCTCACCCCTTTATGCTTCTTACCCTCAGCCCTTTATGCTTCTTACCTTCACCCATTTATTTTTCTCACCCTCACTCCTTCATGCTTCTTACCTTCACCCCTTATGCTTCTTACCCTCACCCCTTTATGCTTCTTACCCTCAACCCTTTATGCTTTTTACCCTCACCCCTTTATGCTTCTTACCCTCACCCCTTTATGCTTCTTACCCTCACCCCTTCATGCTTCTTACCTTCACCCCTTATGCTTTTACCCTCACCCCTTTATGCTTCTTACCCTCACCCCTTCATGCTTCTTACCCTCACCCCTTTTTTAATCTCACCCCTTCATGCTTCCTACCTTCACCCCTTATGCTTCTTACCCTCACCCCTTTATGCTTCTTACTCTCACTCATTTATGCTTCTTACCCTCACCCCTCATGCTTCTTACCTTCACCCCTTATGCTTCTTACCCTCACCCCTTTATGCTTCTTACTCTCACCCCTTCATGCTTCTTACCCTAACTCCTTATGCTTCTTACCCTCACCCCTTCATGCTTCTTACCCTCACCCCTTTATGCTTCTTACCCTCACCCCTTTATGCTTCTTACCCTCACCCCTTTATGCTTCTGACCCTCACCCCTTTATGCTTCCTACCCTCACCCCTTTATGCTTATAAACTACTATGAGACAAATATCTGAATCTGAATCTAGTAGTGCAGTAAACTAGTCGGACGACAGCTTCTGGCTGTCTTGAATAAGATCGAATTTTCGATCTAGCTGTAAATGAATAACTTTAGAACTTACTTGATACTAAGTTGTCCAGGACTGATTTCAGGATTCTGATAGATAGATAGATAGATAGATAGATAGATATAGATAGATAGATAGATAGATAGATAGATAGATAGATAGATAGATAGATAGATAGATAGATAGATATAGATAGATAGATAGATAGATAGATAGATAGATAGATAGATAGATAGATAGATAGATAGATAGACAGATAGATTAAATAGGTAGATAGATAGATAGACAGATAAATAGACAGAAGAGATAGATAGATAGACAGAAGAGATAGACAGAGATAGAGAGATAGAGTGAGCATCAAGCTCTGGGATTAGAGGGCAGCACTTATCACATCTATCTATCTATTTCTATATTATGTAAATGAATTCTTTCAGAACTTACTTGATACTAAGTTGTCCAGGACTGATTATCAAGATTCTAATAGATAGGTAGATAGATAGATAGACAGATAAATAGACAGAAGAGATAGATAGATAGACAGAAGAGATAGACAGAGATAGAGAGATAGAGTGAGCATCAAGCTCTGGGATTAGAGGGCAGCACTTATCACATCTATCTATCTATTTCTATATATATGTAAATGAATAACTTTAGAACTTACTTAATACTAAGTTGTCCAGGGCTGATTTCAGGATTCTGGTCGTGCCCCATGAGCATGACATAAGTCATGTTGGTGTATCCTGAGTTTCTTTTGATGCAGTAACCTGTCGGGAATGTCGCTGTCGCCGTTGGGGCATCAGCGAAGTAAATCATGCCCTGACCAACCTGAAGAAATCATTTCAATTCAATTCAATTAGACTAATTCAATTCAATTATATATTTTATTATATTATCAATCACACAATCACAATGGCTGGCTAATACCCGTAGATGGAGTATCATCCCCAGAATGATTAAGTCCATTATCTAGCTAATACCATGTGGTGACTTCAATGCTTGATTTTTCACAGAACTTCACACAAAACCAAATCAAACTAGAAATGTCATAACCGGAAACCGGTGAATGATGCGCTGCCCGGACTGAGTCATAAGGGTGAATCACACATGTATCCGTAGTTAGTGTATATCCCTCCGTTTAATATTTCAGTCAAATCCTGGCTCACAGGATCAATGCTGTCTTGGCTAAATACACATTTCCTGGCCATCCCACTGACCAAAACTATCCACCTGTCTTTGATTTTACTCTCCTGTCTTTCTGCCCAGGAGTAATTTACCAGCTTGTTATTGCTCTCTCATTTACGATTGGCAACACTGCTATTCCTTTAAAAAAAACGTGCAAGCACTTTTAAGAGTTTCTTGCATCTATCTATCTATCTATCTATCTATCTATCTATCTATCTATCTATCTATCTGTTTAGCTGTCTATCTATCTGTCTATCTATCTCGAGGCCTTCCCTTCCTTCCCCCACTACATTCCTCCTTTCATTCCTTTGTTCATTCCTTTGTTCATTCCTTCCTTCATTCCTTCTTTTCTTCATTCCTTCCTGCATTCTTTCTACCGAATTTGTAAACACTGGATCTAGCTGGCACCAGGATGCTTTTAGGACAAATTTAGTATAAACAAGTTGTTGATAACAGCTAACTTTTACAGTTAACATCAAACAGGACTGCTACAAGGTGTGTAATGTTTGTAACACATGTTGATGTGACCTGGTTCCATGTGATAAATGGACATTCTTGAAGTATAAAGTATATGCTGACCTGCTTTTTTCACTTCTAAGGGAATACTTGATATGTGAACAGGAATTAAGGTATGTTTTTCTTTAGGCTTCTTATCATTGTCAGCTAATAGTAAATAACATGTCACATGAAATATTGTCTATTAGATTTTTGATATGATTAGCCATAGTCTGGTGAATGCATACAGGCCAGAAGACCAGGCTAATGCAGCCATAGCCATGCTGGGAGAGCAGTGTGTGTAGAACTGTGGAAGAAATACTCCTAGGGAAATACTTTCAAAATGTCACAATAAAGCCACTAAATGTTAGTTTAAAGATCCGGGGACAAACTTTATGACAGTAACGTAACATACAGTGAAGAAGAGCTGTGAAAGTAGTGGCAGGTGCCCAGTAGCTGTTACATAAAATTAGGCCTAAATGTTAACATTTCAGTGTGTGCAAAAAATCTTCCTTACGAAATGGAGGCACTGCCCTGCCACCTAGTGGGCAGGCAGCGCAATTATTAACTTATAATAATAAGAAAATGGAGTGATTAATATCAAACATTTAAAAAAAAAAATTACATTAGATATAAAATGCGAGTTTGAACGGTTTAAGTGATTTTAAAATTTACGAAAAAATAATAGCAAAAAAAGACATTCATTGACCAGTTGTTAAATTATGATGAAGTTCGAAACCTATAATTTTATCTAATTATAATTACTTCAAAATTAAGTACACTTTTGCAAAATGTGTGGGGTGTTGAAACACAAAATAGTCAATATAGATCAACTGAACTTACTGCAACGTGAGTGTAGTTGAAATCAAAGGTGTTAAATGTTGTAATTGATGAACCGAACAAAGTATCGATGCTGTACTTCGTGACTGTGTCGTCCATTATTGTACTGGAGGGGTTGTTAATTTTGTACACCTCGTTGATATTTGGAGATGAGAAATTGAACAGGTTGTAACCAACTCCTTCAGATTTAGCTGAAGCAGAAAAGAAGAAAATGGCGTCACTATTGTTCCAATTATGGTTCTGAACTACCTCACAAGTTTCAAACCTTAAGTTGCTTTTTTGAATTTAGAATCCCTAGATCTCCTATTATGTGGAAAATAAAATAAGAATCATTGAATTACAAAATGTCATTCAAGCGAATGTTTAGGCCTCCCTGAGGAAAAGGGTCTATTAAAAGTGGCCAATTTTCAGTTACAACAGATAATATCTGACTCATGAATCTTATCCCGGATGTATACGCTATGAAAAATACTCCTGTCAAATGACAATTACAATTTTGTGTCCTTTGTCCCTTGGCAATTTCTTTTTGACAAGCATAGTACCCGTGAAGTGGGGTAATAAAGATGAGAAATGAAATACAGATAGTCATTGAAGCATGAGAAACATGTTATGCAGAAGTGGTAAAAGTTGAAATGGAAATGATTGAAATGTAAATAAAATACAACGATTGGGTATAATGATGTTGGGCCAAAATGACTAAAAAAAAATCAGTTTAAGGGACCAAACCCAGATAAGGTTGTTGTGGGCAGTGAATGAAAAGTGCTTGCAAATTTTTATGACTGGGCAATGAGTAGTCTGGGTGGAGTAGAGTAAAGCATCCATGAATTAATATTATGATGATTGCCCAATACCCCATCCCCAATCCAGAGCCTAAGAAAGACTACTCCATTTTGTATGATACATATTCAAAAAAAAGACTTCCGTACTGAGATATCTCCTATTTTCCCAAATGTAGACTCCTGGCCGTCCACCGTGGTTCGTATTTGTTTCCACAGTGTTCCTGTCAAGGTCCATGGCATTAGCTGACTTGGTACGAAGTCCAATCTGAATGAATATTAGGCAACCCTTAATTAATTCTATTGATAAAATATTGCAAATTTTCAAGGGGGATTGCAAGCCAAAAAGTTAACCAATTTCGTTTCTGTCTACTTGGATTTTTGATGCTTAGAGTATAAATCTGAAGAAAGTTGCTGGCTCACTGCATTTTTGTCAAAAAATTGGCTATCCACAAAAACAGCTCAGATATGCAGGCAAACTGAGTTGCTACAATTTTTTAACTCTTACAACTTTCAGTTAAAATTGTCATGTAGATGAGCTAGCAAACCAACATCTCTAAAAAATAATTTGGTATGGTGTTAAGTGCGCAATGTAGTGAGTGTCTAGGGACCTGTACACATTAAATTTTGTTAAGCAAACTTTACCATCTCTCAGAAATTTGTTGAGACAAATGAGTTTGATATGTTTCTTCTTATATTTGACACTTTACATAGAACACTGTAGAACTTACATAATGTGTGCAATTAGTGGAATCTGTGATGGAGTAGTCATCGTACAGCATGATGAAGTAGGTTTCTGAACCGTCATAAGCTATGACCACCTGTCCATTTTGTCTCTGAAAATTCAACAATGTTGTTATTAAATAAGATACATGTCCAGATATTTGATTCAGAAGTTTTTATTATTATTTCATTAATATTGTGGTTCCAAATAAAGTGTACACAATGTCACAGGCCTATACAATCAATGAGGCTATGGATGGGGATGATGGGGGACAAGGAACTCATAAGTAAAACAGCCAAGGGATAGGGAGCTGCAAAACCCCCATTCAGAGCCTCATCAATTCCATGAACTTTTCTTCTGTCCTGGTGTCTTCACACAGCCTATATATCTTTCTAATACTCATGGTCTACTAATTTCCCATGGGTTTCATTAATTTTGACCCCAGCTTTACAAAAAGTTAAAATACATTTGTAAATCAAAATCATATATCTTTCCATTGACCAAAATTAATAAGCTTAATGGAAGTAAGAAAAAGTAGATGGGTTGATTTTTACCTATGCATGTCAGTCCACATGCAAAAAACAAATATTATTTCAGAAAATATTTAAAAAAATCAAAAATATTTGAACATCCAAAAAATGTCTTTCCATTTATAAAAATAAAAAAGCTTAATAGAAGTAAGAGAAAGTAGGTATGTATTGCTATTAGCTACACATTAAAGTCAATAGGCGAAAACAGATATTCCAGAAATATACGTTTGCTAACAACATACCTTTCCGTTCCCTGGATCTTTCACTCCCAGATAGGAAATGAGGAGCACATGATCAGCGGTGAAACTGCTTCCTTTGGCTGTGGCCACGTCCGATGAGATACTCGAGAATAAGCTGGGATTGGAAGCACTCCCAGAGAATTCCCTAAAATAATCAGTAATAATTTAAGTGCACAGCAGTAATCTAAAATAATAATTATTATGAAACTCTTCACTATGCAATAGCTTTCAGAAAATTCCCTAAAATCAACAAACAGAAAATGACATATTCTGAACTCAAATGACATAATAAATTGTAATATATATAATAATATAATAATATTATTTGTATATAAACTGAGGTTATAGCAAGACTATGCAAAATTTACACCATTCATTGCCCAATTATGGCGAGACCCCTCTAAGGCTATGATCTTTCAAGTGCCACCCAAATAGTCAATAAGATGTGGAATATACAACTTGAGAGTGTTGTCCCCAACTGAATAAATTCCAAGGATTGGCTGGCAAGATGTGCAGAAACTTTTAAATGAGCCAATCATGTGGCTGATCCAGTCTGGGATGGATGGATGATTGGGGCTTTACGTCCAGTATTTATGCACTGGGTAGGCTAATTAGGACACGGCAATGAGGCAAAGGATGATTGAAACAGAAGTCCAACATAGGCCCCGGGGACTGGCAAGAGCTTGATTCGAACCCTGGACCCAGCGATTGGCAGTCCAGCATGCTCCCACTAGACCAACCCTCCCCCCGACTCAGTCTGGGAAGGGCACTAGCCATTGGATACTGCGTTTGTGCAGCAATAGTTAACAAATAACCATATCACTTTTAAAAGTGCTAATGAGCATGATTCAAGCCTTGAATCGACACAAAACAATCAATATTATGATTGATACTATAATTAGTATACGATATACTACACTTACTGATAGAATATACCCCCTGCGTCTGTGTAGTTGAATTCCTGTCCAAACAACGAAATGTAATTGAGGTACTGCGTCATCCCGTGATCTGTAGTATTCACACATTTCGGTGACTGCAGGTTTTTGGTCAGTACAGTAGTTTCAACGGACAAGAAGCCTGTTTGACCAATCTGTAATCAAGATACAATGAACAGTTAAAAAAATTCTACAAGGTTGTCAAATGCAAAATGATAATTAATTGTAGCCAATTGTAATGACTTCTACTTAAACGCACACAATTTTTAAAAATCTGTTGATATTTTTGTAATATGGCTGTTTATGATTTTACTTAACATTTTTACATTTCAATTACTTTTTACATATCATTTACAAATCCAATAACTTATGGGTGCCTAAAAGTTACATTGTACTTCCAATTGGCAAATCAAAATCTGAATATCTATTAAAAACAGTAGTTTTTCAATATGATAAATATTTACAAAAAATGTATAGCTGACGCTCTAAATATAAAGTGAAGTCTATTAAAAGGCATTGGCAGTGCCAAGTGTCCATCATTGTCTTTTGAAGGATAATTGATTTATTGATTGATTTTATTAAGACATATATTTTTTTAATCATTCCATTAACCCTTACTGGACTGCTCAGTCCCAAAAAAACAATCCTGTGCTTGTGACATCATCAGGGACAACAGCAGATTTTAGAGGGACAAAAAATGTTATTAGGGACATAAATGGCCCTTCAGGCAGTAAGCTGGGGATGCACATAAATGTCCCTTCAATCCAGTAAGGGTTGTAATCACTCACAATTATGTAGTCCTCCTTTGTGCCATCCCAGAAGAAGCCATTGGACATTGTGACTGATGTTCGCATGACGCCATTGTTGAATTGAGTTAAATCAAGACTGGGGCTGCTCGATCCATCGCAGCATGGATAGATAGTTTCTGTAAAACAGGGTGTCTGATTAAAATTTGCGAGTATGAGTTTTTGTACATGTATCAGTATCAATAAACTGCTGAACAATGTAATATCCTTTATGAATGCACTTTAAATTTTGTCCAGTTTCACTTGTACAAACCTGCATTATTTTAGATATCGGTGACTAAGTATACCAATCTTAAATTCTCAAATAATTATTCCCAAATTTACCTATTCGTACAACTAAGAAAACCCCTAAATGATATACAATTACACATCTGTACAGTTTTGAAGAGCTTCAAATCAGACACAATTGACATGTTGCTTCTCGAATCTTCTCCTGGCATTTTTTGTTCTCAAGTCGGTCCACAGGACGGAAAAAATTATGGGGTATAAGTTAAATCTTTTTAAGTATGAGGAAAATCTGGTAGATAAAGAAGCTACAAATCAAATGTGTCTGGCTATATAAACAAACAATTAATACAAATAATGCTAATGATACTCACGCAGACACACAAAATCAGTGATATTAGGCAGAGTCCTCGTCTCTCCCTGCACGTATGGAGGGCACTGCACTTCCTGGGGATTAGCCGATCCTCCCCTTGAGTTGAAGCCTGCATTGTAGTCAAACACCCATCCATTGTTGCAACCGATATTGTATTGTTCGTTTGTGTCTGCTGCCAGAGTTGCGCTGAACGAGTGACTGACATTGAAGGGAGATAGGTGAGACGTGTCCGAGTTCACGGGGCATGCATGTCCAACTGAAAAAGGGTATCAAATGGTGAGACATGTTTGAGTTCATAGGGCATTCATGTTCACCTGAAACAGGGATATAGCACAGAAAACAGCTCATCTCTTTGCCAGTTAATTCTGTAGTACTTAGACAAATGAGAGATAAACAGGCCAATATAACATCAACTTTTGGGTACCTGAGCCATATCAACGGCACTGTGGGGGGGGGGGGGGCAGCGTCAGAAAAGAAAACATGTACACACTCAGTAATATTAATATATATATTAGCAAATTACAGTATTAAATGAAAAATTTTGAAATATGTCACCTGTTCTGTAAGTCAGGGTCTATAACTCAGTATATAAACCAAAATTTCAAAGAGGTAAATAAATGAAATCACAATGCATAGTATTAGTAGGCCTATATATTGAATAGTGCATACCCATATTTGATTTAATCTAAAATTGGCCACTTGGAGACCATGATGCTTCATCAACGAGCAAAATCTCACCGGCATCTATTCCGTGCATTCTGTCACTTTTTTGGAAGCCCGCTATTGTGTCACGAGTAAGAGTAGAAACTGTTCTATTTTTGTCTCTGTTGACAACACTTTCCAACTGAAAATAGAAGAACAATAGAGATATAGGAGATTTATACAAGGTGAGTTAATTTCTTGTCAAGTTTACCAGCCATAAAAACCATGACTTTAAATACGATATTTCACAATGTTTCAAATTCAAAATTTTTCAAAAATATTTCCCCGAGTCAAAATCTGTCTAAGATAAATTTAGTTACTTTCTAAAGTGAACAAAAAACAGTATACAGTTATTTATATTCTTCGGAAGATATCCACAAAAAATTAATGCTTACACTAGACAGGCATTGATGATGTAGATATTCCGTCACTGGTCCCAATATAAACAAGGCCTTTGTGATGAATCTGTCCTCAGCAAGAAGAACCAGTTGAAAGCTCACAGACTGCAAAGGAATGAAGTGAATTTACACACATTTATAACATACTAAATCACAATGGTCCAAAACAAAAAAGATCTATAATAGGAAATATAGGTATGAAAGTATCTGATCAAACACAAGCATTTTCAGATGCTCACTTTGCTAACCTTCACCCAATAATTTTTAAAATTTTAGCATGGAATAACACAAAAAATTTGAATTTTGCATACATTTGACATTATTTAGTTTTTCAGCGACCATAATTCTTGCCAAGACTGTGGGAACCCGGAACTCTTTAACTGTTAAACAGTGGAAAAGGAACTAAAAGTTTAAAACCAGACTTACCTGTTGCCGTCCTTCAATCCTTATCCCATGGAACGTGATCACTATCATACGAACCGGTGTTGTGATAGCGACATTTTCCATTCCAAATAATGCTAACAGTGGAGCAGTTGCAGCTGAACTGGTAAAAGCCACATTTCTGTAATACAATTTAATAGCAAACTTTTGTCATATCACACTTCTCTTGGGTTTTATGCCTATTTTTGTATAAACTCCTGTGTATATGTACAGATTATACCATACCTATGAGCCAGCAGCCAATCAGAAGCCTGTATTTGGCTGGTTTATTTCATATATTCCTTTTTGTTCACTTATACGCCCATGGGAGTATATAGAATATATAAGCCTCATTGTTTAACAAAGCGCAATAAGCTCATAATAACATAAACAGCAAAACTGCATCAAACAGTGGATTACTCACAAAAATTAAACAAAAGTATTATAAAACAACATGCCTAAGACAAATCCATAAATCCTGAAATTTGACCCCATTCAGATTTAAATGTCAAGAACACGACTACTAAGGGGTCAAACATATTGGATCTCTTGGAGGGGAGGAGGCTTGTATTTTTTTTAATAGATAATTTCTCGTCCAGTTTTGGTGAAATAAATGAATTCCTATTGAGTAGTCTTGAATAAAAATAATTGCTGGCTGTGGAGGTATATCTTAACATGGTTTTGTCAATTCAATTTTTTAATTTTTAATCAATTTTTGCCCACATTTTTTTCTTTTGCCTGCTTTTCCCCCCTTATATCTATTTTTCAAATTCTTGCTCACCCAAATTTTTCACAAAAATTATTTGTTCCAATTATTTCTTCACAACTCCCCCCCCCCCCCCCGATATTTTGTTTTTTGAATTTTTTTTTTCTTTTTTTTTTTCTGAAAAATGTGCCCCCCAATTTTTTTTTTAGAATTTTTTTGTACCACTTTTTTTTTGCCAAATAGATTTTTTTTCAAAACGTTACCCCACATTTTCCAGGTTTTTCCATACTTTTTTAAATTCAAACTATTTCTTTTTAAATTTTCAGTCCAAAATTTTCTTTCCTTATAATTTTGCTAATAATTAACTCATTGCAACTATTGTCTTTGAAATCAGTCTTTTGGATCCAGGCGGCACCATCTTCAAGCTTCGGTATTTAGACATGTTATTCAAGGATATATATTAAAGGGAGTAATTTATAAATATATATATGTATATATTTCAAGTAACTAAAACAATGTCAAGGTCCTCAGTCAAAGTATTGAGATCACAATTGTTTCTAAATCTATAACCAAATTCTAAAAATATAAGGGCTGTCTCTGCAGATTGAAAATTTACAATACCTTTCAGATGCATAAGCCTAGTATATCCAAGAAAATTATGAGAATATGCATCAATTTCAAATCATATAAATGTCAACTGTGATCATGTGATTCCTTTTGGATTTTTTTCTTCAACTGATACTTTCATGTTATCAAATTAATCCCACTTGGCAAATTGTTTGTAGCTGTTATCTGCTTCTCTCAAATCCTTCTTGTTTTATTTTCTTTTTTAAATCTCTTTGTTTTTGTTTTATTTTGTTTTGTTTAAGGTATAAGTTAGTTATATCCCTTGTTTTCGTAAATATGTGATAATCCTCGGCTAACGCCTCGGATATATCACATATTCCCTCAAACGCGGGATATAACTAGCACTTATAATGAAAAAAAAGAAGAAAAAAACTTGACAACCAAGCCAAATTTGAAGTACCATAGCCTACTGGAGTACATTTTTGGATTTCGATAACATATATGCCAAATAAACAGACTTTCAGAAATATTTTGTTGATGGTGTGTGTTTGTCCCTAGAGTTTTGAGTTAGTGTGTTTCGTTGTGGAGGATGTTGTACAAAAGTTGATGTTTTTGGCACCAAACTTTATTGTAGGCCTAACAATGATATAGGCCTATAGAGACAATAAAAATGCAACAATGCTCACCTGTAGTAGATTGCCCCATAACTATCAATGCTAGTTAGATTTGTCGCTAACAACTTAAAGTATGTTGTCTGTTTGGGAGCATTGGTAAGTTGAGCGTTATCGGAGCAAACGTCAAATGGAGGTATGGTCAGGTTATCGAACGTGAATGCCACCACACCATCCGTAAATATCTGCAAAGTACAATTTTTCACTATTAATCAATTGAAATGCCATCAAGAATAGTCCTTACAAAATACAGGAGACATGTAGTATAGGGGCATTCCCTGTTAGAATAGCAAGTGGTTTTGACCACTCCATGACCAAATCTGTGAATAGGCTCAAAATAATATTTGGTTGTATTTACAGAATTCATAGAATGACCTTCCTGAAAATTTCAGCTTAATAGATCTAACTTTCACCAAGTATGTCTCTAAATAGCCCACTGAGGTACTGACCAGATGTAAATTCAAAACACATACACAATAGGTAAACTTTGAAAAGCGCTGATTTCCCTGGTTTACAGACATCAGATTACCTTTAGCTGCATCACAATCATACGAACAGGTTATTGAACATGAATTTAACACTAACAAAATATGGCATCATTTTTTCTTCCCTTTAAAGTAAATATTTTCCATTTCTTCCTTATAAACATTTACTACAATGACAGTGATACTTCCAGGGGACACACTGAGTATCGTCATCAACAGTGTTCAACACTCTCAAGATATAAGCCATCTTGACAAAGGCAGGCCTTGACAATTCAGCCACAGATTCACTGTATACAGGCCAAGTTATAAATCTACTGGATTTCATATAGACAGGGGTGGTCAGCCAATGAGAGTCTTGTTGTTCACACATTAGCCACTCCCCAGCCAAATCACCCCACTCTGTATCTTTTGAGGGACAGTTCTAATCTTAAATCTACTGGCCAAGACCATTTAAAGAGGGGTCAAAAAGGGTAAACAACTAGCAGAGGGAGCGTTACAGAGACTTGAGTGATGTGTACAGACCCTTGACGCAAAATACTCAGAAGTCCAAGCTGAGTTGTCAGGGCATTCTCTGTCAGGATGGATATAAGCCTACATTGTATTCCAACTACACAAAAATCAAGACACATCCTAATATCAGATCTGATTTCAGAAAAATGTGTACTTACATGAAGCTGCGTATAGTTGTAAGCATGGAGACTGAAAGGAGGTGAGAGTGTTTTGTTAATGACTTCAACTTCCCCAGACATACTCGCAATGTCAATCGTCTCATCCCCATTAGCAGGGCCAAAAGGAAAGAAGTATGGAGGTGGAATGTTGGCTGAAATAATGATATACATTAAATTTATATCAATATAAACATTAAATTGATGGTTAAAAACTAAGATCATTTTGTTTAACATTGAATATATCTATTTGTGTATTAAAGAGGACAGAGGACTATTCAACTATGAAAATTTAAACTGCAAAATGTGCTAAATAAAACCAATTGTATCTCTCCTCTACATTCCCTCTTCTAATCACAGGTTGCAAATTTCTCCTTGGACTTATGATTGTGCCAAGTTTCAAATTCCCTGCAGGTACAAATTATTCTCCCCTTACAAAGAAAATATTTTAATCTCGAAAAAAGTGCTCACCAACTCGCTTTCCTACTTGGACGATATATGTTCCGTTTCCAGCATTCCCATGATCCTGGGGAGTGTTGCTACCAGATACCATGGACCAAATGTCAAAGAAATCTCCGGACTGAGCCAACATACCCAGCTACAATGAAGCACTAAATGTAATATTCAAGAGTCTAAAAATTAAGCATACAAATAAAACTATATGGACTTTCTGATGTTTAAGGAGATAATAGCAACAAGTGTACATTGTGTAGTATGTGTACTACAGGTATAACAGCACAGGAGGATCAATGTGCACAAATCCAAGCTAACAACTACAGTAGTCAACTTTCGAAGTGGATCAAGAATTTACATATAATTTATATTACCACAAAAAAATATGAGTAAATGACCTAAGTGCAGTATGTTGGTGTGATGTCTTGGCAATGTTTTGGCCCACAAAACTTCATGCTTCGCTAATTTTTTAACCTTCAAAACGATGATTGTTTGTCACAAGGTGCAAAATGGTCTGTAACACAAATAAGCAATGGCAACCTTAATTGAAAACAGGTTATCATTTCTTTTGTAACTGTGCAATAAACCAGGCATCGTTTTGTTAACTCAATTGAGCTCAACTTTTGATTTGATTCACTGTTTTCAAAAATCTGTGACTTTTCCAATGGATATGAACAATTTCACCAAGCGGGGGAGCCACTGGCTGGGGCATACTTCATCAAGTGACTGGAGAAAATTTGTTTTTCAATCATATTTAGTAGACAATTGAGGACTTCTTTTTTTAACATTTTCACAGTTTAGGTTCCTTCGGTCCAATTCGACATTGCTTGAGTGACCAAGGCTCTGAAATCACCACTCTATTTTGGTGTTGCTACAGTGTATTCACTAGTGTGTGACAAGTCATTTTGCACCTTGCTTCAAACAATGGTGTCTGGTGACTATCAAAGTCACCAAAGCCTAACAATCTCGTTCAAGCACATTACCAAGATATCAAAGTTAACATTTCACGCAAAATTATGCAGCAACAAGAACTGATGTCAGAATTGTTACGATGTAAATTCTTGATCCACTTCAAAAGTTGACTACTGTACAATTTTCCAATAGATCTTTAAGTTCAACAGTGTGACATTGAAGCTCCTTTGTTTGATAGCATTAGCAATACAAGAGTATTTTTGGCGCATCAATATTAATGCATTTTTATTTTTAAAAAGGATGAAACATAAATCTTTCGGTTAATAAAAAAATTCTGAGAAGTTTAAGCACAATAGATCAATGGATATGGTTACAAAATAGACCATTATTTTCCGTGATTGAACAAGATAAAATAATGACAATGACAATGACAATGACAATGACAAAGGTTTATTTATTGTCGGATTTTTCAACAGAGAAACACTAGCTTAAAGCTATTGGCCGACAAGCCTTCACACAACATATATAAAAGAAATAATTGTGATTAAAAATAGTAGCACAAGATGTCAGGATAAAAAGATTAAAATTAAAGTAAAATATTATGGAACCATAATCACAGTAAAATCTTGATGTTAATAAAATCAGTAATCAGGTTCGACATTGGGCACATTTACATGCCTGGCCTTTATAGTCTTTTAATCGTCCTTTAAGTTCATTTACCAATGAGCAAAGTATATTATAGTGAAGTAACTTAGGGATGATTTTTTCCAGAGGTATCATCGGTAATTCTTGATGTCTAGCATTCACTTAATTCAGAACCATTACATTCTGAACAGAAATGATACTCTTTCACATCATGCTCAGAAAAGCCAGTCCAGAGCATCTCTAATGATTCATTTCTAAATAAATCTTTTTAACAGATGACCATCTAGTTTTCCCAGAAATCTCTAATGATGAAGGTAATCCAGAAGCATCACTTGGTCATTTTTATGCCTTTAAAGATTTCCCGGAATATCATAATATTATGAGTAACAAAGATGCTGTCAGTCGTTCAAGAGATCACTGACCCACTCTAAACTTAGAGCTCAATAGGTTCACAAAATTGACTATCGTTGTGCCCTCTGGAATCCATAACAGAAACTACAGTCGAACACAGCTTGCTGTGTGAGGCTCTAACAGATTTCAGATTCAGCAACTGTTACTTTTCTACAATGTTGTGGAGTAACTATTTTGTCTGTTGAATTATGTCTAGAATTGAATATTAAATAACTTTTAATCGGCCAGTGTATGCTTGGAATTGTGTTATTGCTGCAAATTGGTACTTGTTGAGGAACGTTATTTTTTTGCGGAATCATGCTTTTCCTGGCCAGGGAATTGTGAGTAGTCCCCGTTTGGCAGCCAGCCCGACAGCCACGAGCACTGCCACTTCTCAGTGTAAGCTTGTTGAGCTCACCCTGACCACAGCATAACACTATTTTGTGAAGTGGTAACAAAAAGATTAACTCTCCTCCTGTGTGACAGGTAATACATAGCAGTTTCAGATCTCTCTCTATTAAGTTAATGCTTGAGTGTTTCATTGTTGTCTGCTTGTTGTTAGTTTCTATGTAGAAAACCATAAACAATCAATTAGTGTTGTCTGTGTCACTGCAGTTTGGCCACAGTGAAAGGCTGACAGTAAGCGCATGTGCGCTAATTGATTGTTTAACATTGTTGATTACAATTTGTTTACATCTTGCTGGCAGCTCATCTGTGCGTATGAGCACAAGTGATGAGGTCCCTCTGCCTGGTTGAATGACCTGACCTATTTGAATATTGATATCTATGTCAACTGGAGGTCATACGATTTCTGGCAGACTCTCCAGCTGTGCTGTTCGTTTAGAGTCTGTGAGCGATCCCAACTGAGATCACGCGTGACGAGGACGTGACGTCACTTGTTCCTGAATTGGCGGGCAGCAAGGATGTGGCTGCTCGCTTTCTGGTGAATTTTGCAGGTAATTTGTTTCTTTTTGGAGTTTTGGGGGCTGGTATTTGGGCCCACTTGGTGTGTTTAGCCTGCGAGGCTTTGTTGTGACACTCTGGGAGTGTTGGCTGGTGGTTTTTTGGTGTTTGTTGGTGTTTTGACAGCACTGCATGCGATGCAGGTGGGCTGGTGTGTTTTGGCGGGCTGGAGTCCGTGTGGTTTCTGAAGCTTGGAGGGCTTGTTTGGGCCCATTTTGGTGTGTTTGGCCTGCGAGGCTGTGGTTTGACATGTTGAGAGTGATGACTGATGGTTTGTTGATGAATTTTGGCATTGGATGCCTGTTGCCGTGAGTGTTGGCAGTCTGCAAATGGAGCAGACGTCTCGTCTGCTTTTCTGTCTGGTTTTGTGGATTGTGATTGGCTGAGGCAATGACGTGCCTGCATATTAATAATATTGTTGCCAGGGTAGGTCTGGCTTGTGTAGGCCTAAATTTTGTTGGGTTCATGTTTTTGGTAGGTGAAACCAATGGTGATGAAATTATGATTTGTTGATGAATGGGGACCGCTGTGATGCGGACGAAGGTATTGTCATGTCAGAAGATTTTGCTATTGAAACCCTGCGAGGACACGTGTGTCATACTGGTGCGCATCGCTGTCACGATCTTTTGAGTGGAAAATAAACACGTTTCTAGGTGGCTTGGCCTTGGGTATGTCTTGCTATTTAGGGTGGTGTTGGTTTTCTTGATAAGGGAATCGCTAGTATTTTCTTTAAACCCTTTTATGTACCAGTAATTTATATTTAAATGGAATTCACCTTCGCCTGGACCGGGGACACTGAAGCCCTTATTGTGATTCTCATCCACGGGATCACATGGTCCAGTTCCGGAGGTTTTCTCCCATGTCATGATTGTTCTTTTGCTTTTTCAAAAAACATTTTTACTTGGTTTTGTGTACATGGGTATGGTTAAATTTGGAATGACTTGGTTGTTTTGCTCTCAATTTTTTGTGCGGCATGGGGGATTTAGGCCTCCAGGAACTGGACTGTAGTAATGTGAACGGTGAACATGTAATTTAAGTTAGTGTAGAGGCACGTAGTGGACTACCAAAGGAAGAAGGTTGCTTTTGTGTTTAAGAAGTGTTGTGTGTATTGCAGAGTGTGAACCTCGGAGAGGAAACGGAATGTCTGTGAAGCTAACTTGAGTGACCTGGTGTACTGGCGAATCCAGTGGCGATTCAACAGTTGGACTCGGCATCCCAAGACAGGGGCGGACGAGAGGACGCAGGAGCTGGTGCCTCTCCCCCGTTGCTCTTCGCAGCTGTGGTGAATACGAATGACTGTTATAACAATGTTGTTCGGACATACCGTTCACATTGTCAGACCTTCAAAAGTATACATGTATCTAATTTTTATTATCTAATGGGTTATTGGATGATTATTTAATTTCTCAAAGTTATGGACAAGTGTGCCTGGACATACCATGCACTTTGCATTAATTACAGGCTATAATTAGTAATTTCACATTGAATCAGTTTTTGTTGAAACTTAAAATCGATGTGCCTGGACATACCATGCACTTGTACCGTTAAGAAGTTTTTCACTGTCGCATGGACTGCATGGGCTTAAAGATGAATTTTGGTCTGGTGACTAGGATGAAACATTTGTACATAGCCCCATTGTGCTTTACAATGATGAATTGTGATGGAATCTCAATAAATGATTTAAAATAACTAAGTTGCGTCTTTTGGGTTTTTTGTTTGAGGTGGTTTTGAAGGAACTAATTGGTCATGTTTTGTGAGGTTTGGGTGAGGATTGGGTATACAAAACATGACATAACCTAAGACCTTAACACTCACGTCCGAGGCAAAGTGTGATATCAGTTGGGAGATGTTAGAGACTATCACTGACCAGACCTGCAAGGGCGTGGAATCAGGAATGCCCTGATGGGTTTTCTGTTAGAGAATTGACTACAACAGTCCCAAAATCTTGGATGTGGGTTCAAGAAAAAGTACAGCAGAACAATTCGAGAACTTTGAAAAGCAAGACAGAGGAACATGGACTGAAGCAATTGGTAGATTAAAGATGCTAAAGCGGCGGCTATGCTGTAAGGCGCAAACCAGTACAGATACGGTCACGGGACTAATGCAATTACAGTTCTGAGCAAGAATGACAAAATGTTTAAGGGAACACATGAACCCTTAAGCTTCACTGTAGAACAAGCAATTAACATTTTTAAACGAAAGTTTAACAAATTATATATTTAAATAAAAAAAATTAAACTGGAGCACGTGTAGTATCCTTTCACATCATAACTGTCCTTTAGCGCTATATTACAATACCTGATTTGGACAGCTTGCAGGACCCTTACTCTGGGCGTATTGGTGAAATTTGATAATGACGAAGGTGTCAACCCCATCAGTTACAATAACCAGTTGTGCAGATTGGTTTTGTGGCTGAAAATAAACAAAACATAGTTAGGCCACACATAATTGATCTATAGCTTCTCGGATTCCTCTCAAGGCACTTTTTCTAGGGTCGGTCGGTAGGACAAAAAAAAAAAGTGAAAAAAAAATTTTTTATAATGTCAAAAAAAAATTTTTTTTTTTTTTCCATCGGCAGAAAATCTGTTGTGTCGGCGGGTCCGCGAAGCTAATAATCAATTATGTGTGGCCTTACCATTTATATTACATAGTACTATAGCACGTGGAACATCTTAATGTCGATACATCAAAACAAAAACTATGTAATTATTGTAATATCTGATAATTAGAAGTAAATGAACTTGGGACAAGTGTCAATGCGGCATTCAATGAACATTGAAGGACGCTTATACAATCATTGCATGAAGCTTAATATAATTTATTAAAGATTCATAAAACAATCTTTTGCTGCAGAAATCCTTTTACTTACTGCCATATTATTTGGAACATAGTCAACATAAGTGACTACAAGTGCGTATGTAGCACTAAATGAAGAAACTCCAGCGACGTTTTGGACAACAAGGCTGGACATGCTTGCCAATGCTTCAGTGACATAAATATCATTCGAATCTGATGACAATTGGCTGAAAATTAGAACAGGTTGGCATTTGAGATTAATAGTTCATGTAAAAAGGGCATAAAAGGCTACCAGTTAACTCACATCCAATATATTATGATATTATATTATGAGAAAGACACTGCTAAGGCAAACGTGCTCTACAACTTCTACCGTACATCTCAATATACCACCAATGTCCACTATACCAAATAGCCCTTATTGTAATACATTCATTTAGATAGTAAGGTCATGGCTATTCTCTTGCATTCATTTCTGAGATGCCAGCATTGCAATGTACTTATAAGTGCAATTTTGTACTGTAATCTATATTGTATATATTCATATGGCCCTGTTCCAGAATTTAGACAGAAAATTCCTGTTGAGCCTTCCACAATGACACTACACATGGCTGGCTCCCATGTGCAGACACTGTAGAAACATTGCTTAAGGTTTCCATGCCATTGCATTCTTCAGTTTTGTTTATTGTCATTTGACAATTAGTCACTGGTATTCGATTACAAGATATATTCATTCGGGGATATCTTTTTCTTGGCCCAACTAAGAACTCGCTACAACCAGTGGCGGATACAGGGGGGGGGGCTTAGGGGGCCCAGCTCCCCCCCCCCTAGACCACCAAGATTAATATAAGCATTTTGAAGAAAATTGTGATAACGGGGGGCCCGCGAATGCCGAAACACGTCCGGGCCCCCCCCCTAGACTATCATGTCTGGATCCGCCACTGACAACCCTCATCTATTTCATTTCCCATGAGCTTGGACGGAATTTAATTTCCAGGAATACAATTGAATCTTGGCCTGCTACAGATACCTACTTCATAAAGACCCCTCCACCATCAGAAGTGAAGTTTCCAGTTAGAACGCCAAAGACTGGAGCCATGTCCACAGTTTCTGGTTGGTGCTCCATGAATGCAAAACAACTAGATGTGGTGTATTGGCTGATTTGGCGGAATGACACGACTCCATTATCATAAATCTGTGAGGAGAATAGAATTGAACAAAATAGAATGGAATAGAATACAATAGACCTGTTCAATAACGCAATACAAATTGTCTTGTCTGGGAGGTCATAGGTCATCATATATTCATAGAAGCAAAAAGGAATTATCAAATAATATGGTTAAAAAAAAACATATTTGCTCAGGTAAATGCCTACCCTGAACAAAATTAGACATTGCTTGATCTGAACTGGTTGCATTGAATTACTTTCACATAATAAAGACTTGCGATAATTAGATGCGTCATGTAACAAACATTTAAAATGAATGATTAATTATAAAATAGACAGTCACAAGAAAAATGAAAGAACTATCTTTATGTTCATACCCTAACAGATGTAAAATTCTCTCCCTTTATCATAAGAGTTGATGAAAGACTTCTGTCCACATATCCACCATTGGAAGAAAGCTCAGCTGTGGGTAATCTGGCTGTTCCCGCTTCAGAACAACAATAGTAAAATGCTGGAAAACAAAGAGTTATTTTCAGTACGGTTACAGCAACATGTTGTCTTGAATGTTGACATCAAAATATACAATTGCCTTGGAAACTGATGGCATCCTTCATCAAATAATAATGGGCTATAACTAAATTCGTTGGGTTTGATATTTCTTTTTCTGGACTTCCGAGGGAGGATCTTCACCAGTAGTCATTGTGGATGACGTAGACACATATGAACTGAGCCAGTCAATTAGAAAAGACAATAGTTTCTCCAGATTTGCAGCAACCATGGACTTATCCCATACTGATTATTCAATTCCACAAGAAATCACTTCTCCAACAGATGCAAAAGTCTTTAAGAGATAAATACGCAAAATGGTGTGCCCCTTCTTGGAAATTTTAAATTTACATAAACTTACGAAGGCAAGAGAAACGATGTAGATCAATAGGAAATCCATTAGTAACATTAAATCCTCTTGTAGTTCCCTGAACTGCTGGGGTGCATGTAATCGTCTGGTTGTTCATCTTCACCCCTCCAGCTGTGGCAAGGCCCATCGTTTTGTCAAAGGGAACACCGAATCCTCCAGTGCAAGTGAAGGTTTGAATGAAACTTTCAGTCGTGTCAAGGATGGATGGGAACATATTTACTCCAGCGAAGCCCGGCGGCAACCACGAAGACACATTGCATGGTTCTCCATCTATTAATACCAAAGAAATAAGTTAATTTTATAACATATAAAAATTATCATATTCAGAGAATGTTTCGATCTCCATGAATCCTTGCACACAGGGAATGAAGGCAACCATTACATATTGAGAAAGTGGGGGTGGGTGGGTTTGGAGCATCACTCAAAGGGAATTTATCATCTTCATGGCGAAATGTCGGAAATTAATTATATACAGAGCCTATTTTGATCAACAGAAACTACTGTTTATGTATTGTGACTGATCTCCATGAATGCTTGCAAACATGGAAAGAGGGCAACCGTTAAATTATGAGAAAGGTGGGGTTTGGAGAATTGTCTTAAAATGATATTTACTTCACGGTGAAATATCACATGAAATTCTTTTTTAGAGCATGCCATCTCATAATTTAAAAATATTTGTTTTTACATCTGACAATAATTCTTCCATGTAATGCACCCGACATGATTTACCTAGAGAGATTGCCCATGTTCCAACTCTGCCGACGTCTGTTCGATACTGGGAGTCCCAGATGTTCAGTGCTGTAACAGTGGTGCTAGTTGGATCTGTATCAAGGTAGCGTGCAATTTTCTGGTTCACTACTGCCCCACGCTTGAGACAAGAAAAACAAAACAACAACATTGAATGGAAATTGCAAACTCAAAACACTTCGATCCAAGGTTTGTCTTGACCCTTGATGTTGAAGTAAAGGCAGCCTACTGATATTACCTTGCTTACCCACTAAAGAAGAAATTGGATCTGATTCGTATCTCAAATATTTACCACGATGAAATCTATGCTCTAATTGCCTAAGAAGTGGTTATATGACCACTCATCATGCCAATTGTGCCTCTCAGGGCAATATATATTTTTTACGGACTAGTCGAGAGTATGGTCATGTAACTTCACTGTCACTTTCAGCATCAATGGGTAGATAATTATGTCACTGCCACTTGCAGAATATATTGTACAATAACTAGTGTTCTCATTATAACCAGTTTATATAAATATAATTTGGATAACACCGTCACAACCTAGAACAATAAGAACACAAAGAGATACTCACAAACCTATATCCACAGTCGCCTTGTCTGTTGTAGGACATGTCCAATCCGTACGACCCCACGAAGTATGATTTGGTTCCGTCAGTAATAATTGAGGCTTGCCATGATCCACTCTGAATAAAATCGACAAAATATTTGCCAGACTTGAAATGAATCCCTAAAGCCAGGTTCACACAGGCAGGAGTAGACAAGAGCAAAAATTCAGAAATCGTGAATGGCTTCCCAGAGTAGGCCTATAGCTTTTTACAGGGTACCCACTGAAATTTGCCGAGCAAATTCCCTGTATTTTCCCTGAATTTTCCCTGTTTCACCGGATATTTTCCCTGACCTTATTTGGGCTTAGTATTGTGTTATCGCGGCAATATCGTCGCTAATCGGAAACCAAAAACTATGACTTTTATGGATTTTTACTTAAAATACAGTAGTAATTTTTCCTGCATTTCAGGTCAAAATTCAAATTCCCTGAGTTTTCCCTGGAGGGAATTTTTTTTCACCATTTTCCCTGTTTTCCCTGTCCGCTGGGGACCCTGTTTTAGTCTCAGAAAATGTTGCTCCCAGAATAAAACTTCATGCACCCACAGCGAAAGTTGATGTTCCCAGATCAACTATTGCACTCCCAGATCAATTCCATACTCTCAGAAAATATTAGTCTGTTCAAAGCTTTCCACAAGTATGGCAATGATCTGGGAGCATCAGGTTTTACTCTGGGAGTAAAAACTATACTCAGGGTGTTAATTCAAATTTTTGATATTTTGCTCTTGTGACTGTCTCGTCGACTTACTCTTGGTTGTGTGAATGGGGCTTAACTGATGATCTGACAAACCAAGATCTCATGGATTATGTAAACTCAATGTAGGGGTGAGAAAGATGATTACCAAAATGTAATACATTCTCAGGTTTCATATAAACTAATAGTGCAATAGAAAAAATACCTCTGGTACTTAAATATCTGACTATTCTTAATTCTTCTGCAATACTTACCAATTTATAAGGTTCATCTGTGTCAATGCCAAGAATTGTGTGGGTAAAAACTCTATTTGGTTGCCATCCAGGGCAAAGTCCTGAGTACTTTGCGCAAACTAAAGCACGAAAATGGGCAACTGTAGCTGTGTCATTGGTATCTCTGTAAATGCAAGAAAAAAAGCTATAGGAAACGCAGACAGGTAACTAGATAGATAGATACTTCAATAGATACAGAATTAAAACCCTTAAAGGCCAGTTCTGGTCAAAGAAAGTGAAAGTGGACAGTTGTGCAGGTTCCTATGTGCTGATGGGATAGTATTTCAGAGTTTCTGGAAGTCTTGGGGTGAACAAGAAAAAACACTGCACTTGCCCAACAACTTTATTCAGAAAATGACACCCCTTCAAAGTCGGAGAAATGTTACATTATAATTAAAGATCATCTATCGGCCAATAGATTGCCTTATTATGAAACTCAACACCTGAGCCTAACTATGAAACTCTCAGCCTAAAGTAAAAGAAATCCCATCACAGTCTTCATACACTTTTTAATAGAACTTAGAGGGGTCCCCCCATGAATGATATAAATTTTTGCAAAAAAAGGGATCAATGGTTATGTAACCTCTGTTAATATATTATGTCGTATATATATGTCAATAAGGCCACACATAATTGATCTTTAGCTTCTCGGATTCGTCTCAAGGCACTTTTTCTAAGGTCGGTCAGTAGGACAAAAAAAAAAAGGTGAAAAAAAAAAATTTTATAATGTCAAAAAAAAAAATTTTTTTTTTGTCAATTTTTTTTTTCCATCGGCAGGAAATCTACTGTGTCGGCGGGTCCGCGAAGCTAAGAATCAATTATGTGTGGCCTAAAATGTCATTGTCTGTGTGTCTGCCTGTCAAAGAACTCACCCAATAAAGGTCCTGACATTGACTCGGTAGTCCACGTCCCAGTTGACCATCATTATGATGACCTCTGGATCTGTATTGGTCACAGGCAAGCTGTGGCAACGGGAATCTGTATCTGTTCCTCCGAATACAAGCGCAGCCATGTCATCTGATATCTGAAAAATGTTGATACATCGTTTCTAACTTCTGCGAGCCACTCTTCCAGTCACACAAGGGACCGTTCAGAATTTATGACTAGGGGGGGATTGGAGTTTTGCCCGAGGGGGTACTAACTTTTCACACGTATTCCAAGGGAGGGGTACTAACTTTTGACATATCCAAGGGGGGCAAGAAATTTATATTGTTATAAAACATCATATACTCAGTTTGACCATTCATTTTTACGCAAAAGTCCGGGAATCTGTACGCACGACTGAACAACGGGCACATGTATAAGAATATATGTATGTATTGCTTTGTATTTTGAGGGGGGTACTAAATATGAGCATGAAACCTAAGGGTGGGGTACTAAAAATCTGCATGGAACTCTAGGGGGGTATCAGTTTTTAACGGGAAGTTCTGGCAAAACTTCCACCCCCCCCAGTCATAAATTCTGAACGTTCCACAAGGATTTCCTGAGCAACTCTTATGGCCAAGGTAATCTATCCACTACCCAAGTGCCGATATTTGAGGTATAATTGTTTACAGCAGACAGGAGCTGCCTGGAAGAGTGATCTATTTTTGACACAGATGCTACATTTGTCCTGCAGAGTCAACCAAGCCCCTTGTGAGGCCCCTTGTAAGAACTACATGATAAACCGTGTAGACATTGGAACATTCCCCTCCCCCCTCCCACACACAATCTCTCTGACACCAGTTGAGTGGCCCCCTCCTAATTCATATGATACTCACCGAAACTTCAGAGAATGTATAGTCGAAGACATTCATAGGCCCCAAGGGAAGCTGGTAGGTACCATGATTGCTTCCTTTTGCATCATCCAGAATGTTGTTTGGATAAGGGGAGTAGAAGTTTTCAGGCATGTAGTATGCTGAAATAATATTGCATCATGATTAAGTATAGGTCCATTAGCAAAACATTTACTGAGAGTTTCTTTTGAAGTTTTTTATATATGACTATGGTTCATTACTTGAACTTCATATTGCCGTACATTACGCATCAAGCTTTATCAAAAAGCTGTATAATGTTTTATGTATTTTTGATTAGTAGTAGTAGTAGTAGTAGTAGTAGTATATTGTCGTAGTAGTATACATATTTATTTTGCAATAGAGTATACACAGTTACAATGTTGAAATGTAAAGTACCTACATAACTTTGAAATGTAATAAATTATATCCCTTTTCCAAGTAAGCAAAGTTCCTATATTATTCAGGCACCCATTCAGCTTTTTTTCAGCATTTCCGTTAGCGGTTTAAAAATTATTCACTACGTAGTACATACTGCTTTCATTGCCAGTCTCTATAAGGAATTCTCCAGTTAATCCGAAGTTGGATTTCGTGTGAGGGTCTTCAGGAATTTGGAACAGATCAGCGGTTCTCAGCAATAGGCCAATCTGCAACAAACATGATTTTTTTGGTAAATTCAACATCCACTTTTTTTTGTATTCTCCAAATTTTCAGCGTAGTAGTGTATCCAACAGAGAGCGCCTTCCGTTGACTGAATAAAGAGCATGACTGGTTCTTTCAACCAATCCTAAACTTCATTAGTCAGAGCAGAGAACTCTGTGTTAAATAAACTAATTGAGCCAACACTATAATTGAGTTTCCAATATCACTTATTACAGAAAACAATATTGTTCAACTGTTCTAGTTCATGTTAATTAAAAATAGAAGAAAAGATCACTCTACAAATCTATCAAAACACTGACAACTGATTAAATTTTAAGATGCATATGAAGTATTTGTTTGCTTTTGTACTTATAGCAGATTTATTATAATGATTACCTCTGTTGTGCAGTTTGAACTTCCGGAATTTGACGAATTTGCATATTCTTCATAGATGAAAAATGTGTAGGTTTCGTCCTTGGAGCTATCGCGCACCATCACTATTTGACCAGTCAATTGCTGGAGATTCAAAACCAAATTTATTATTAACAACCTCTTTTTCTTTAAAAAATTGTGTTCATATATATTCATGACGTGAAATAACTTGCGGATAGCCCTCATTAAATGACAAGCTTTTGACAACCTTTTTTTGTTAAAGAATACGTTGTATCTCATCATCAGTAAATCTGTTACAACATAGCAAGATGGTTAAATACTCACAATATTGGGAGTGGCAGGGGCAGTTGTCACAGACTTGTAGACAGTCATGACTATTCCTCGTGTTGGGTTGAAGGAGCAGGTCATCACAGTCTCATTCTTGTGCATGCAAACTTCCTTCTTGGCACGGGCGAGCATTTCTGCATGAAGAGTGTTACCTCCATTGGTGAACGCACTGGAATTAGAGGGTAAAAAAAATTCTCCAATACAGAAATATGTGAAAAGTGGAATCATGATATATTTTAAGTAGCTATAATATGAAAATAGATACTAAAATAACTAGATGTCTCCAAGCATGAATTTAAAAAAACACACTACCAGAATAATGCACCACAGAAATGCAGTGGAAAATTGCTCCAACCTAATTGTCACTGAGCATGCTCAGATATGACCCTGTTGCCACTGGGCATGTCCAGACCTACTGAGCATTTATAGCGACCAATAAATGTTGGCCATTTTGAAATTTCTCTGATTCAAACTTTCAAGGCCAGTTCTCACAATGAGCTAAATAGGGTTCACTGATTAGGCATAGTTTTTAAGAATATACAATTTCGTAGGAATATTTCTATGTATGTCTGACGATTGAATGTTATTTAGCTAACTTTTGGATAAAATTTTACCATGAATGATAAGGGAAATTTTCGTATGGTAATGCTCAACGGAAGAGATTTCCATTACTTGATAAAGTTCAGAGGTAGTCCAAATATTTGAAAACGGAAACATGAAATCATTAAACTCACTTAAAGAAGATCTGTGGGGTACTGAAAGGGACGCCAAACAAGGTGTAGAGGTTGTACAAGTCCGTTTGAGCAGTTCCTCGTAGGGGCAAGCAGGACGCAGCAGGCAAACTTGTAACATTTGTTGTTCGATCCGACAATGCACCTGTATTGCTAACCTGAAAATGTAGATAAATTAGTACTAAATGTCTTTCATTTGCACATTTATTTTGAAGTATACACTGTCTACAGATTTCATAGACTTTATAAAGGTTTACTTCTGATGCCAAACTTCGGAATGGGAAATTAAAAAAGTAAATTAAAGTGATTGTCATTACACACTTTTTCAAAAAATAGGTATGTCTTGCATTATCACATGTGCTATGATTTAGACCTAAAAGTAACCATTGGAATAAATTGAGTATGAAAATCTCATCAAGGTCAGGTTAATACAGATTTATGAAATGGGTCCTTTAATTAAGTGCATGAGGTGGCGTCTCATATTTAAGGACCGCGCACCCTTTTCCGGTTCTTACAATATAAAGGTAAACCAGGTGTAGCAATGGCCACTTAGCCAGGTCAGCCATGTACACTGTAGTATAAATTAAGTAAGGTACCTGAAGATTAGAATGAGAATAAAAAGTATCATTCCAACAATTTGTTTTGGGCCTTGATCTTTCACAACAAATTTGCAACAGTTGTTTTTTTTTTTCATTCTTGTTTTAGGTTTTATTCAGCAAAGTTTATCAGAAGAGTAGAATACGATTTATTAGGAGAATAAAAATCAAATTGACCTACACTGAATGCCGTTCTGCTGGAGCCTTTCACCTTTACGCTGTCCGAATACGACTGTACATTGTAGTTTCCGGTGAAGGTAAGGATTGCTGAACCCAACTCCGATCCAAAGTAGTACAGATATTCTGCAATAAGTAGATATAGACTTTATTTAACCACATTAAATTAAAAGGAAGGAACACCTGGTTGGCTGTGAATATCACTGTTTACAGTCAAAATATCAGGGCCTATGATATTGTAAGAAATACCACCCTTCAAGGGCGATATTTTTTAACAATGGTTATGACATCACCAGCATTTCAGCTGCCTGATGACGTCACAAACCAAACAATGGCCAAAACAATGGGATTGTGACGTCAAATCCATTGTTGCTCCATGGTGACGTCAGATTTTTGTAATGGCAGAAAATAGTCTCTGTTTATAACTAAAAATTTGAGGTGAAACCAGGTGATAAAAACAAAACAACCACGCGTCAGGTCATTTCGTATAATATCACAAGCTGTGGTGTGAATTAATATCACTCTCGCCCTGGGGGCTCGAGTAATATTAATTCACACCACAGCTTGTGATATTATTACTCAGTGATCCTGACTTGGGTTGTTTTGTTATAGTACACAAAAATGCAGGTGATGCACTGTTGTAAAGTGGTTCATATTGCACAGGTTCAAATGTTAGTGAACGTATGTTTGGAAGGTGCACCATCTTCCATCCCTAAACAAAAAATTGCCGATTATGAAAAGTTCAAATTTATGTCTTCGAGTCACAAAGTAAGTCTGTACCCTACTATCCTATTTAAAAAATAACATTCTCCCATATATATTACGGCTTACTTATGCATTCGAAACCGTCAATTTCTTCATTGAAGTTAATTGCTAGTCCTTGCTTCTCTGCCGTGCATGTGATTGTCCAAGGGTTCAATACCCGGCCTGGCCCAGGGACTCCCATCTTCCAATCAAAGGGGCTCCCACGACCATCGTTGCACAGGAACTTGAATGGGTAAGAGTCGAGGGTCCATAATGGATTTGGATAGCCAGAAATAACAGTGAAGTTGTCTGGGTTTCCCATGACAGCACTGACAGGACAAGGGTAGCCGTCTATGGAAAGAAAAATATTTGTTATAAATCAACATTATGCACAATATCAATTGAGTTGGGCAAAAAAAATCCTACTAGAAATTACAGTTGCAAGAGTCAAAAGGTTGCTTATCCGAAATCAAGACTTTTTGGAAGTTACTACATGTCTATATGAACGCCATCACAATATAGGTAATTAGGTCACGACCTACATTTCCTGCAAATGAAGGTAATAAGACTCTACAATAAAAAAAGGGTCCGCACACAAAGGCGTTGACCTTATACTCCATATTGCGATGGGGTCCATGGGGTTTGCTGGGATACTTTTCTGATTCAAAGAATAGACAGGCAGGCACCAATGTAAGTACCTATCAAATTCAGACAATCAATTTTGCAAAGACATAAATAAGTGGGAGAGCATCACCCTGGATCACACTAAGAAGATGTCATACCGATCTGCCCATTATGCACCAATTTCTTGTATCACAAATTCACATTGTTTGAACCACACAGGAAGTTTAAAATCTTCAAAAATGTGAATAATTGAGACCATAAGAACAGCAAAAAAGTAATAATATAATAGAGCTTTTATGGTCAAATACTATTCTGATATTGTACTCATCTCAGTGTTAGCAGAACAACAATGAAAGTAAGGTGGAACAAGTATGCAATAACTCTGCACGACAAGTAACCTCGGTTTCTTTCTTCAATTACCATGTTGACTTCATACCAGGAATGTAGGGTCGCAAAATATCACACCTCACCAAATTTTTCAGATTTGGCT
The DNA here is from genome assembly GCA_026936325.1 of Platynereis dumerilii. Lineage (NCBI taxonomy): Eukaryota > Metazoa > Annelida > Polychaeta > Phyllodocida > Nereididae > Platynereis > Platynereis dumerilii. The sequence goes on from JAPTHN010000021.1 coordinate 3,387,573, forward strand.
AAAAAATATCTTACCAAAGAAGACCACGTATGCCCCATTGGTCGAAGCATTTTTGTTGAACTGGGCATTAAATAATGTAGTTTTATTATACGCCAAACCAGGACGGAGCTCTCGGACGAAGCCTGATTTCAGTCTTGCACCACCCTGGTGAAATAAATACATGATCAATTAAAAATTATTTTAGGTAAAATGATCAAGACAGAATCACCTTAAGTACTATGGCTTGATGGCTACGAAGAGATAAATGAAGTCAAATTCCTAAAGAATATGTGAAGATGGGTCATTTTTATTAAAAAACAGACTAAAGAGGAGGTGAACACAAATAAATTTAAAAAATTGGAGAGACTGCTTCTTACCCAAAATTAATATCTTCACGCCATTTGTTTGCTCTCTTCTGGTCAATATCTTCAATAAAATTGTTAACAAGTCAAACTTGGATACTCACATATTCAATACAGCCTGTATAATCCTCACATTCCAGCATCATAGCATAGTGAACTATTCCAAAAGTGGTATTCCCATCTGTCACAACTATCATTTGGTATGTATTACCCTGCAAGGGAAATAACAACCTATTGTTAATAATAATTCATTCATTATTAACTTATGATGAAATGAAATATGATAAGTAATGTAATCAATGAGAGTCAGGGTAACTTTAAGTAAGGCCAAGCAAGATATATCTTTAGCTTCATCATCATCATCTTCTTGAGGCACTTTTTCTATTGTAGGTTGCTTGGACGAAAAAAAACCGAAATCTCAATTTTTTATTATGTCAATTAAATTATAACAATTGTGGGTAAATACATTTTTTTTGAAGACAGACAATCTGTTGGTTCTGTTCATATATCTGTGAAGCTAAAAATGTATCATGTCTGGCCCAAATGTGGCCTTAGGAGAGTCTCCTGGGAATTATTTTTATTCATTGTTTTTTTCTCCTCCTCAATAATATTGCTTTTCTAAAAAAGTTGAACATAGTGAATATACATATTTATAAAAATATCGACTTCTGACTTCTTAATATATTGGGAATACTCACAAATCCCTCCAAGTCATAATCGCCATCATCAATCATGATGCCTTGGTAGGTGACCACATATGCTAATGTTGGATTCCAGTTCGCACAGTTTATCAATGTCTGAACAGCACAGACTTCAGTTTTCAATTTTGCCAGCTCTGTGGTATTGGTTGTGAACCTGAATGTCAAAACATACCAAAACAATTCAGCTATTTATTAGAAATTGTAAAAAAAAACATGGGCAAACAACCAACCCAGAGAAACCCTTTGCTGAAGTGGGGAAATAAAATGTTATTTATCTCAAAATGCCACAAATACATACATCATGATATCCTAAATAATAATACTCTAAAACAAGCAGTATACACAAAAAATAATATAACAACTTATTGGAAAAAGAGTATACATCACATATAAAATTCCTTGTGGGGAGAGCGGAATAAGTTTATAAAAACTGTTTGTCTATCACTACAAAGAACAACTCATAGCACAAACCAAAGAAATATATCACACATTGTACAAAATTATTATACAATTGTCTCTAATTACTTATTACAATTAAAGTTTTAAATTGTGATTAAATTAAGCATATTGCATTGTATCAGATCGTAAATGATTAAATATTCCAACACTTCCAGGAATAAAGGAGTTTGTACATCTAGAAATGGACAGCAAAGAGGAACCACTTTCAAATAATATTTTTGGTTGTTATGTATCTACCTGTGGTGTACAAAGCCTGAGGAGGAATTGGGTGAGAAGGCCGTGTTGACAGCCGTGAAAGTTGCTTGTTCTGTTGGCAAACTGGATGAAACACAACCTCCTGTCTCGTAAGTGGTACTTCCAGCCATTCCAAAGGCTACTCGGCCACCTGCTGGTACCAGCTGAAAGTGAAGGTTGTTCAAACTGTATTGCATGCTGATTCGATTCTTTTGATATATATACAAAAATTCCTGAATAGGCACAAGAGTTATTCATGAATATTGATGCTTATGTTTGCAGGGCATTAATATATATGTATACAAATCTTGGATTAAGGGTCTTTTTTTCTTCAATATATCACCAAAGCACTTTGCATTTGATCAAGATCACAGATGGTCTTTTACTGACCATGTCTCGGTGGCCACAGATGTCTGTACATATTGCAAACCAAGAATTGCAGACATCTGCTCATTTGTTGAACTCTTTTTTTAGCATAATAACAACAATTTGTTGAACCTCAGTTGAAGTGCTGTTATCTGAAATGTCAGTAACTTGGGGAAAGTTGTCCACTCCAGACTGCCTGTAAGCTAATTAAATGTTATGCTTCTAGACTTCCATAATAAGCGCAATTTGATGAAGTGCTGGTGTCTGAAATGTCAGTAACTGATGTAAAATGTACTACTCCAGACTGTCTGTAAATCCAGAAAATAGCATGCTTCCAGACGTCCATAATAAGCACAATTTGATGAAGTGCTGGTGTCTGAAATGTCAGTAACTGGCGTAAAATGTACCACTGCAGACTGTCTGAGAACTGATCAAATGTTATGCTTCCAGACGTCCATAATGAGCACAATTTGTTGCAGTGCTGGTATCTGGAGTGTCAGCAACTGGTGTAAAATGTCGTCATCCAGACTGTCAGTAGACCTGGAGGAGCAATTGCTCCCAGACGTCCATAGAAGCAGAATTACTTTATTTATGTACGTCTGGAGCGTCAGTAGTAGGGGTAAAATGGCCTGGTTTTTTATATGCAGAATGAATTTATTTATTTCACTGAAACATAGACAAGAAATTATTTATATATTAAAAAGAACTAAAGCCCCCACATCCCCCCATGGAGTTCTCCAATATTGCTTGCTGCCTTAACTCAATGAGCATTTAATTAACCGGACTTACCGCTGCCTCTGTCATCGCATAATCAAATACATTGATTCCTCCGGAGGGCGCAGGTGTAGTGATCGTAGTGCCAGTGAAAGTTTTCAGTTCGACTGTACTGTCACCAGCAGATGAGCCGAAGTCGAGTATGGTAGCTGGTTTCGATTTTGCTGAAAGAAAAAAGAGTAAGGTATACATTCTAAAATTTTGTGCCTGGTTTTTGATTTTTCAGAATTGAAAGTGCAGAGAAAAGTAGCCTGCAATGTGTTTCCACTAACCCAATAACAGTTGTCCTAATCATGGCACTATCCAGACCTGACTAGTTACAATGCTAATATAAGGAATTGAAAAGGCTCGTTTGAATACAGTTATAACCAAATGTATTTTCGAATATAGCCGTTGATAGATTTGCCTTGTGAAAATGAATAATCCAGCAAAAATTCATTTATTGCCTCCTATGAGTGACTAATGTGGTACATAATCCTGGAATTGGTGGGCCAGAACAGCATTGGTCAGATGAATTTCCCCATTGCCATCTTGCGTATACACGTGACTTTAAAAAAGAACATTTCATTTAAAACGCCGGATGTTGGGCAGTCTTTCCATTTGCCGAGATTTAAGTTTAAGAACCTTACTGGTAAATGCTGCCACTTCCTCCAAATAATCGCCATTGGTGCCATGCGATCTGTGAGCTGTGAGGTCGCCACTTGCAGCCAGTTTGTCTGGTCGCAGGAAGTCATTGGTCATAAGAAGCATTCCAAGCTGAAATATCATAATGGAAAAATAATAGCTCATTAACTATTTATAAAAAAAGAAAAATAGAGCAACAATCCAGGAATGAAAGGAAGCAAAAAGGGTTGGGGCTAATCTAATCTTAATCATGATTAAATGATTACATTTGATTAGATTACTTAATCTAATCTAATCGATTAAAATTCTCAAAGTCATTTAATTTAATCTAATCTAATCACATTTTCCATTTAATCAGCATTTAATCATGATTGCTTCAAAGAAGATAACAGAGAGATAGATATAGAGATATACAGCTAGACAGCCAAGCAGATATTAGATTGATAGACAGATAGAAAGACGGTTCGTTGCGATGGCAGTCTAACAAACCTACCTCATTGGAGGATGAAACTCCTGGATTTGTTGCATATCGGAATAAAGTAACAGTGGAAGTGCCATCGGAGACTAATGCCAGCTGAGCACTGTGGGTCTGAAAGAAACATTCTCTCTTTTAATCATCCAGTTACTCCATTATTCAATTCACTTTTAAAATGACAGGATGGAAAGTTCTATCACTTCATGGAAAGTACAATGAAACTTATATTTCTGTATTTCTTTGATTACCCAATACAGGATGGGAAATTGTGTTACTCGGTTAATGTTATTGCAAGTTCAACACTTCTTTTTTTCTTTTCATTCGATACTTGATAGAAGGTTGTATTACTTGACCAAGTTATTGGAAAGTAAGATGAATTAATCAGCACTGTTTCTTGCCTATCCTCTATTTGGTTGAATTGGTAAACTGCAGTGTACGCTTGTTGAATAAATGTCTACTTACATTGCCTTGCGTGTCCCTTAAATTACTGAAAGTGTAAACTGCAGCATAAGTAGGATCCCACATAGATCCCACAGATCCAGAACATCCTCCTGGGAACACTGGACAGGTGGCGTTCTTCAGATTTTCCAGATATTTGTCGTTAAACTTCGGCTTATTGTATTGGCTGGAAGAGGAAGGAATTATGATGAAAACAAGTATAAACTTGCAGTAGTATGCAGTACAACCCAAAATAAGATTTTCTGTCAGACGCAATCTGTTTACCTACTTCGCTAGATCCTTTCTCCTCCCCACCAAACTCCAAATCTAATTATGACCGCCGCCAGCGCTGGCGCGGTCATTTTGCTTTTACCCCCGTATTGTACCATTTAACTCACATTTTTGGGGATGGATAGAACAAGTTACACTCAATGTACAATCATGAAAGTTGCTATATAAACATAACTTTACATTCTTTACTCAACCCCTGAAAACCAGAATGATCCAAGGGGTCTTTCATACCTTTCTGAGATTCATGATTTTTCACATGGGGACATGCCCCCGGGGACATGGGGACATGCCCCCGGGGACATGGAGACATGCCCCCGGGGACATGGAGACATGCCCCCGGGGACATGGAGACATGCCCCCAGGGACATGGGGGCATGCCCCCGGGGACATGGGGACATGCCCCCGGGGACATGGGGACATGCCCCCGGGGACATGGGGACATGCCCCCTGGGACATGCCCCTGGGACATGGGGACATGCCCCCGGTGACATGGGGACATGGCCCCCGGGGACATGGGGACATGCCCCCGCGGACATGGGGACATGCCCCCGCGGTCATGGGGACATGCCCCCGCGGACATGGGAACATGCCCCCGCGGAAATGGGGACATGCCCCCGCGGACATGGGGACATGCCCCCGCGGACATGGGGACATGCCCCCGCGGACATGGGGACATGCCCCCGCGGACATGGGGACATGCCCCCGCGGACATGGGGTCATGCCCCCGCGGACATGGGGACATGCCCCCGCGGACATGGGGACATGCCCCCGCGGACATGGGGAGATGCCCCCGCGGACATGGGGACATGCCCCGGGGCCATGGGGGCATACCCCCGGGACATGGGGACATGCCCCAGGGGACATGGGGACATGCCCCAGGGGACATGGGGTCATGCCCCCCGGGGACATGGGGACATGCCCCCGGGGACATGGGGACATGCCCCCGGGGACATGGGGGCATGCCCCCGCGGACATACATGGGGACATACCCCCGGGGACATGGGGACATACCCCCCGGGACATACCCCCGGGACATACCCCCCGGGACATACCCCCAGGGACATGGGGACATACCCCCAGGGACATGGGGACATACCCCCGGGGACATGGGGACATGCCCGCGGGGACATGCCCCCAGGGACATGGGGACATACCCCTGGGGACATGCCCGGGGGACATGGGGACATGCCCCCGGGAACATGCCCCGCGGACATGGGGACATGCCCCCGCGGACACGGGGACATGCCCCCGCGGACACGGGGCCATGCCCCGGTGGACACATAACTGCACTGCATCACTGCCTTGCATTACAACACTGCAGTCTGCATTGCAGCTCTCTGTTACTGCACTGCATCACAGAACCTCATTACTGCAATGCATTACAGCACTGCAGCACAACACTTCATTACTGCACTGTATTTCAACAGTGCTTTTTTGCACTGCATAACTGCACTGCATTACAGACCACATCACAGCACTGCTTACAACACTGCATAACTGCACTGCATAACTGCACTGCATAACTGCACTGCATAACTGCACTGCATTACTGCATGCTTTGCATCACTCTATTACAGCACTGCATTACAGCACTGCATTACAGCAATGCATTACAGCACTGCATTACACTGCATTATTGTACTGCATTACATCACTGCCTCACTGCATTACTTTACAACATAATTACAACAATAAATCATTGTGCTGCATTACAGCAACGTGTTATTGGACTTCTTTCTGTATTCTGCATTAAAGCACTGCACTACAACACTGCATTACAGCACTGTATTACAGCACTATATTACAGCACTGTATTACAGCACTATATTACAGCACTGCATTACAGCACTGCATTACAGCGCTACGTTACAGCACTGCATTAAAGCACTACATTACATTACAGGTCAGGCGGCAGGTCAGGCGGCAGGTCGGTTGGCTTACTTTTCATGACAGTTTACTGACATGGGCGAGTTTATACCAAAGGGTGTTCATATATATATATATATCAAAAGGTGTATATATACTGTACCAATGGTTTTACACACCCCTGGGTCCACACACACCCATGGGCGTACACTCACCCATGGGAGTACACACACCCATGGGTTTACACACACCCATGGGCGTACACACACCCATGGGCATACACTGACCGATGGGCATACACACACAGATGGGCATACACATGGGCGTACACACAGATGAGTGTACAGGTGGGCATACCCACACAGCTAGTGTACAGGTGGGCCTGCACTGACAGATGTGTGTGTACACACAGGTGGCCCTGCAGACACACATGGGCATCCACACACACATGGGCATCCACACTGGGATGGGCATACAGATGGCCATGCACATACAAATGGGCATGCACACACAGATGGGCGTGCACGCACAGATGGGCTTACACACACTGACGGGCGTGCTGATATGCGCTATACATGCAAATGGCTGTACATATGGGCATGCGCACACAGATGGCCATATCAATGGGCGTGCACACGAAGGTGGCTGTGCACACACAAATTGGCATACTCACACAGACGGTCGTACTCCCAGCTAGGTGTAAAGGGGGGCGTGCACACTAAGAAGGCATGCACTCACAGATGAGGGTACCAACACAGATGGGCATACACTCGAGAGATGGGCATAGGCCTACAGGTGGGCGTACACATAGATGGGTGTACAGGTGGGCGTGCCCACACAGATAGGCATTCAGGTGGACATGCCCACGCAAATGGGTGCGTACACAGATGGGTGTGTACACACAAATTGGCGTGAACACACAGATGGGCATGCCAGACGAGCTACAGATGGGCGTACACTTGACGATGGCCGTACACAGGCATGCACAATGGATGTACACATATACGCCCCTCGAATAAACCCCCCGTCAAATAGAGGCCCCACTGCGCCATGGACAACAACGAATATATATCTATTTATTATTATTATTATACGACTGAGCTTTTTTAAGCCAGGTCCAAACAAGCTGCACTCAAAACACAAATTGTTATTCATCTTTTATGGATCGACACAGTCACACTTGATTGCACTTGATCAGCAAAAGGCGTCCAGCAGCGCCGGCGGTCATATTATCATCGCTTGCGATTCTAGTTACAACTACCTCTGACTCCTTGTCACAACTTTTCCCCATACCAAAAACACTACAGTAGTGACGTTAAAAGACAACTTGCAATGCAATTGCAATTAGCAAGGGACGCAGCATCAAAAAAACCAAACACAATGGTAGTGATGGAGTCTACATGTAACTTAAGGTTGGTTTAATAAAAATCCAATGTCATTTTAATAAAAGGTAAGTTAAGGTGGGAAGTGATTTAGATGTAGCCCAAAAAAGTGTGAACGGGTAATGTAGTGGCTGACTCTCCCTTCATGCTGGTGCAGTCATACTTAATTTTGGGTTGTACTGTATGATTGAAATGCAGAACAAGGTATAGATAGAAGGATGATCTCTTACTCATAGAAAATGTATTCAGGATCAGCAGATCCAACATCAATAGAGAGAACGGAAAAGACGTCACGGAATTGGAGGTTGTTTTTGTCGAGGAACGTGTAAGCGGTCGGAGCTGATGTAACTCCAGAGGGGACTCTTTCTGACACAAAGCCACTCTTCCAAAGCTACAACACAGACAGACAGATACATAAATGAAAGAAATATACATAGACAGATAGTCATGCATGCAGGCTCACCATAGACAGATTCATCTGTAAAAGATACCAAGTTTCATACATATAATTATCGATAGATAGATTGACAGATAAATGTTTGTTATTGTTACTGTTATTTATTGATTGAAAAGAGAACCAGACACATCATGGATTGCATAAATAAAGGGACAGATCAGCTTCTTTTTTTTAGAGAAATTAGTCCACCTTCTTCTTGGCCACATAATGGTCCTATCTTATTTAGCTACTACAAACTCCTACAATTTCGAGGAACATAAATATCACACATTAGAGATCATGCTTCACTATGTAATCCATATATTACTTACACTTAGCGATGTGACCTGTTTGCCTTTGATTTTTAGGTAGCGAGATCCAGCTTGTCCGAACGGCGACAGACTCATTGGTTGATTCACATAGGCGTTTCCATTAAAGAAAACAGGGTCAGTGAAATGGGTAGTGCAGCAAGGGAGAAGTTTTGAATCTACCGGTGCTGGAAATAACAACAATTTTTTATTATGACTGTAGTGCAAATGACTTCAAAGATAATTTAGAGGCTCAATCTAGGTCTTGGGTTCAATTCCTGCTCTAGACGAGTCACCTGGATTCATATGACCAAAAGCACTTTCGATCATCCTTTACTTAATTACTGTGTCGTGCTCCAGTCAAAATTAATATACAAAGTGTATGAATACAGGATGTAAAGCCACAATCATCCATACATTGACATGTAGAGGCTTAATCCCACTCAAAGCGACAAATTGAGTGATAACACAAAATATATGCATTAAGATTGTGACTTACGTATACAAATGAGGTCCATGGTTGCATCTGGCCCTAATGATTCGCCTGAGTCAGTGCATTCAAAAGTCAACCAACGCCTCATCTTATAAGATGTCCGTCTGCTCCACCAGGTGCCAGCACAGGTTAGTTCTAGTTGGTAAGTGCCACCATATGCTGCAAAATGTAAGAAATTAGTTCAAAGTACAACATAAGAGAGTAGTTCGAAGTCAAAAGTAAGAAAGGTAGTTCCACGTAAAGTTTAAGGAAGAAGCCAAAAGTAAAGTGTAAGAAAGTAGCTCCAATTCAGTTTATTCCTGAAAATTTATGAAAGCTACCTATCAGAACAGCATGACATATTGTGACGACTCACACCAACTGTCAATCTTATTGGAGTTAATAAAATCTTTTTGTTAAGACTGTTCTCTGTGATCTTATTGCATATTTCCTCAAATGATAAATAAAATATTTTGAGAATAGTGGAATACCACTTACCAACAGTCGTAGGGGGAGTTCCGACAACCAAACTTGCATATTTACTTGGCAAATTTGCCATTGAGAAGGGACAATCCTTGGCTAAAAATAAAATATTTTGAAGTGAAACTAAAAGTGCTTAATCTCTGGGTAGTGATAAATATTGGCATAATCAATTTTAGAAACAGGGGGGAGGGACACAGTGGATCACATGCATCAGTTGAACTCACAGAAAGTTGATGGGCAAAATATCGCCTATGTTTTTTTAACAACCAACTAAATTTGGTCAGGCATTTAATTAATTAATTAAACAGATAAAGCATAAAGGAAGTCACATAACCTTTAAGCAAATTTTTAAAATGTAACAAGGTGAGCACTAAGTTGGCCACCCTGCCAAGACAACCCCTGCCCACACAGCCTGCAAAAGTCACTATTTGGGGTAAAAATAGGATATTCATGAGCTACTGGCCAGCGGATGTCATTTCTAACAAATGAAATTACTGTGGTTGTTGTAAAACTATTTTGGAAATAGTGTTAACTCCTTTCTAAGGAGAGTTCATCGCAAAATCTCTGTCTAATACTCAAAGTAAACCATGTGTTATCCAATTAGTGGTTGCTATTGAGAGGTAAACTTTCTAATAGACCTCCTTATAAAGATTTATGGTATTTCACATGGAAAGGTCACATAAATTATACCCTTAAAAGGTTTTCTCATTCCGTTAGCTGATCAGCTGAGAGAGTAAACTAAGTCAAAAACTGATATAGTGGCTGAAGCTAACCATGTGGGCAGGGTAGCTGCATGGGTGGATGTAAGTTGGCTAGTTCAATGCCATTTAATGTGTGCCTACAAGAAGACACTACCATTTTTCTGACTCAAGGAATATTATCCTATATTCATTAGGAATCCCACTTACCGCATTGGTGAGCTGGTTCATCACTCTTGTCAGCACATTCAAATGTCCCATTACACAGGGAACTGAGAGGAACACACGCTTGGTCATCACATGTCAGTTGGTCCCTTGGACATGCTGAAATAATACACGGTAAGGCGCATATATGTAGAAGGATTATGTCAAATATACAATGTATCGGATATCCATGAAAGGATTATATCTTTTAAATGACAGCTTTACAAGCATTAAGATCTTTGTGAAAGGTCATCATCATAAAACTCAAGTTGCTTTACTTATTGTCATATACACAATGTAGGCCTATACGTGAAAGGATTGTGTCTTTAAATAACAGCTCTACAGGCTTTACGATCGTTTCAAAACCTCATCATCAAGAAGCTCAAATTGCTTAACTTATTCAGAATACAATCAATACAAGCTTGGCAACACCCTGAAGAATAATATTCCTGGTTTTGAGAATCAATGCACTAATACTGTCTCTAGCAGGAGCATGGATTCTCAAACCTGGAGTTGCCAACCTTTGTTATGTCTGCATATTTGACATTCTTAAAAGTAAGGAAGGAAGGTGTAGCCACTTACACGGGCATGGAATTTCATAATTCTTTTTTATCTTTTGACAGTTTTATTTCTGTGTCATTAAATGCTGTTTGAAATGCTTGCAAGTACATACCTTACATACTGTGAAAAGTACACAGTATTACATACTATAAAAGTAAGAAAACAGTTATTATCACTTACGCGGACATGAAATTAGCTCATCCTCATTGTTGGGACAATCAGAAACCTTGTCACATGTTTTGCTTAGTGGTATGCAGTATGTGCCACAGTTGAACTGCATCGAAGTACAGGCTACAAAATAAATCATCACAATATATCTTAGGTCAGGAGTTTAAAAAAAATACATAGAGACATTTGCAAGGCCATTTCAGAAAGAGTGGCCTCTCGATAGCGGCTCTATTCTCTTAGAGAGGTCTCCCCATAATGGAGAGACAACAAATATGTAATACTGATTTTGCTCTTTTGTCATAAATCATGTATGTATTCCATCTTCATGTGTCTTTATTATGAATAAATATGTGTGTCTGTCTGAAAGAGAAAATTATTCAACAGTAAAGGAAGTCACACACGCAAAAGTAATACTCAAATGTCATCTTGTGTTTACCTTTTTGTATTTTTTTACAATTGGCCCAATATCGTTTTTATGATTTCAATTGGCACTAATATTAGCCATCAAAATTAACAAAAACATTTGATTTATAGCACAGTTAGTTAATTTATAATCCGTGTGCTAAATAAGATATCTCCTTTGTTATTGTCTAAAATTCAGATATTGACTCGAGGAATCTTACTAGACTTACAGTAGACGAATGACGAGTACTTACATTATGCCGCTAGTGTACATCAATGACCTCACAACAGGCCCGATCCATTGCATTGAAATTGACTTTCAATTTGTCATTGGGCAACTTGTGACCTCATTGGTGAGTGATACTTCCTGGTCAGTGACTCTGGTTATTAACATAGGAAGTATAGGATATGACCTCACTGGCTGCTTGCACGTCATAGAGTTTACAGGCAATTTCATTAGTACACGATTCTGAGGTTCTGTGCACACTAAATACATGGCATTTTTGCTTAATCTGATTGGTTTAGGGACAACAGAACGTCACATATCTAATATATCAAACAAAGCTTTCAGATCCCTCACTGCTAACTTTGAATGAGTAGAATCGCATGGTAATGAAATCACCTGTAACATGGCATGGATAAATTGGATAGGGCTGTGACCTCACAAGGAACATTTCAGTCCAATTCTGTAAGCACTTGACGTTCGTCTACTGTAAGTTATGATACTGTCTGTAATCTACTCACTGCAGTTCATCTCATCCTCTCCAGATTGTGTATCGAGTACACCATTGCACCTTCCATCAGCTGGATAATATTCACCGCTACTTGTAACCATTGCTGAACCCATACCTGAAAATGAAAATTGTTTGAAATGACTCCTCAACTTTTTTTTCCCCCTAAATACACCGTTGCTCATAAATATGGAATACTTCAACATTCTCCATTGAAATTGACAAGTTTAGCAACTTCTGCTAAAGCACATGATGGTCTGATTCAACGGTAACTACTTCCAATGACCGCTTAAGGGAAGAACATGCTCTCGTGTATATCGCATGCTGCAGCGTTAGATCAAGGAAGAGTTACAGCAGCATGAAATATGGAAATTCAGGGGTTTTATGGGGTGAGGTGTATTCAAACAAAAATTTTTAATTCTTGCAAAAAATGTAGTTGAGGCTTTCAAAGAGTGATCACAGAAGATGACTTGACCTCTACAATATATCTTGCTTGCATTCACACACTGAAATTTTACTTTTATATGACACTTTTTTTTCCAAAAAGTATTCCATATTAATGAGCAGGAGTGTACTTTAAAACAGGGTTGGCAAGTTTATGGCAAGTTGGTTTTTACCGGACGGTTTTTGCCGGTAAAAATGCCTTGCCGAAAACTAGTTTTAGGTTCTTATCTGCCATAAACTGCCTTAAACCCGAAATTAAGCTCAAAATCCCAATTTTTGCTTGATATTGTATAGATTTATCAGAAAATTGAAGATATTTGTATTTCTTAAATGTTGCAAAACATACATGCAGTATTGATTGATAACATTTCTACTGACAAATAGTCTGCATTTCAATCATTACAAGGCATATTTTCCAACTTTTGGGCTTTTGGACTGACCAAATTAAGATCGATTTGGAGTAAAAGGCATTTAAGGCAGTAAAAGGTGGTTTTTACGACTTTACGGCAGTCTAAGGCAGTATGCCGCGCCTAAAACAGTTTACGGCTGCCTTTTTGCCACCCTGCTTAAAAAGTGTCTGGAGATGATCCCAAAAAAATGTCTGGACTAACTACTGCTGGGAAGAAGGTGAACCAGACTAAAAGGGTTATATGGAAGCATTAAGGGTTCTATAAGCTGATATAGATAAGGAACCTCAAAAAGGTTCATTATTAAATTTTTAAAAAGGATCCAACAGCAAACAAAAACAACACTTAGATAACCCAGCTGCACGTAACTCCCAAAATGGATCCCTTTTCTCTCAAGTTGGGGGTATGGGGTTCCATCGTAGGGCCTTCCCACCAGTATTGAACTTTTTCAATCCAGTTAAACACTTATTATCGTTTTCATAGCTATGTGTTTTTTTAAAACTTCGTTTTGCAGTTAAACCGTGACATCATCGGGTATCTGTCAATGTGATTGGTCAAATCTTCAATCTGTGACATATCAGTTCAGAGTTTGACATCACAGTTAATGACAAAGGAATTTAAAACTGTCAGGCAATGTTACTATTTGTGTACAACCACAACAAACAACGCATGTCTAAGCTGAGTGTTGCACCTCATTGTTTTCCAAACAAAATGTGTTAATGTTTTTCACAAGACACCAGTCATCACAATTTCAAACAACTTTTTTTGTCAGTAATTGCAACTCTCCTTTGAGGCTAAGTAGTCTGTTTGGTTCAGTTACAGTGCATAGTGAAACATACATCATCCAAGTGTCACTGCACTTTGTCAGTTTCCTGAAATCTGTGCTTGTAATAAACGAAATTATTCAACTAATCTCTGACATCACAGTTTTGGAATGAAGCAAATTGCAAACTTGAAAAACATTTAGCTATGAAAACGATAGTAACAGTTTCTCGGTTGTGAGTTCTTTATATATACCATGTAGAATCTTTTGCATTAAGAATGTATCTTCAAATGTATCTACATTAAATGCTCCAAATTCAAGCCATCACTTGTTTGTTAACATGTAAGGCCATGCCAACATAAAACCTAACAGCAGGGTAGAGCAAGAGGTTCTTTCTTTTTAACTATGCTCTAGGAGTTGAACAGTTGAACCTCTGGCATAAGTCCTAAGGCTACATTTAAGTACTGCTGGTCGCTACTAACTTCAAACAATGATTACACTATTTTTTTTAAAGAAAAAGCTCAAGAAGTCACAAATGGAGCATGACAGGCCAAAAAAGATGCAGCCCTTGCATACGAATCCCACTTGTTATGACTCTTATGAGGGAATTTTTTATACTTAAAAAAATCTAGCAATGTAATCAAGAGTCTGATATTATCATGCACACATAAATTCATAAAGACTCAGGATAAACAGATGAAAAGAAATTAAGAAAATCATTTATTATTACTTACTAGTAGATGTAGGTGGAGTGATATTTCCATCTGTAACAGATTCAAATATTCAGATTCAGATTATTTCATTTGTGCAACAGACATCACATGCTGAAAATAAATAATCTATGACCACAAATAAATGATTTCCCGTGAAGGAACATTCCAATAATGGTCCCTCCTTTTCCACAAAGAGGTACCTTGACTTTAAAATAATGAAAAGAAAGCCATTCACTTACTACATACTGACGGATCTTCATCATAATTATTAGGACAGTCTTGGACGCCATCACATTTGTCCACCATGTCCACACAGCATCCCTGTCCACAGGCAAACTGGTGGGATCCACATGCTGGCCCTGGGGATAGTACATGTTTAATATTCACAAATATTTTACAACTGATCAATGATTAATTTACTATTATCAATCATAAACCAGCTACATGCATGTTTCCAAATTGCATAGCATACTCAATGAGAACAGAATGTAAGACATTTATATATAATCTGTATATCTATATATCTATTTATACTTCTCATACACTCAAAGTGCACATGAATAATCATTTTCCCATTTCTTTGATATCTGTTGGACTTTTTTTACTGTGATTCTGCAAATCGGATGACATCATTTATTTTTTGAGACAACGGAAATTCTGATTATTTGAGCAACAACAGAAATTCAAGTCCTTGGTCAGTGCTAAGAAGTTTAGGGCCACCTTCAGATTACAAAACCATGATGAATGTAGAGATGGGTGTTGCATATTAGAAACTGGGAAGAAGATGACTAATAATTATGGTAACCTCTAATGTCGAGGCATCTGATGGTTTAAACTATAATTTTGTGTCCTACACCAGAATGTTAAAATATAATTTGGGTCTGAGCCATGATTCATCAATGTGTAACTTTTCAAAATATTTTAATTTTTTTTTAACTTAAAGTATATTTTAGTGTTTTTTAAATGTCCATGACAAAAAGAGCTGCAAGTGCTTGGTGAAGGATGTTATACATAAACGAGAAAATTATATTTCAACACCAATCAGCTTCAGACAGCCTGTATTAAAAAACACTTTATATCAAAGTTCAATCAGTTTTTTTTTCTACTATTCGCCGAAGATGCTTGTTTATTAATGACATTTTGAGAAAAGGTTCTCTAGGTATGAATTTGTGGATTGAGCTAAATTTCCCTTTAATATTGTCTCCTTTTTTTCTCTTTTTTTTCAAGCATTGTGAATTCTTAATGATTAACATTTTTAGTAGGTGGCAGCAATACATAGACATATTGACATAGAGAAGGAGCAAGAGTTTCCACTACAATGTTCTCCAATATGAATCCACGCACGCTACAAAACATTGAATAATTCTTGATACTCACTTGTTGGACAGACTGCTTCATCTGCATTAGTAAGGCAATTTCTTTGGCAGTCACACGACTGAGATTCCCTGTAACACACTCCATCACCGCAGCTCAGCCAGCCCTTCGGACACCCTGCATCAATACAAAATTAATTAATACGAATTTTTCAAAATTTCAACTGTGCAATAGCAAGTGTCCACTCTTCTTCAATTCAGGATCAGAACAGGCATGGCTGGAAAAAGTAGGGAATTTTGGAATGTCATTGCCTGGAAATCTCTAAATGTCACAGGAAATGTTTGAAGAAAGAACTTTCCAAAATTCTGACGTGGAGGTAGCAAAATTTTTTTGTATTAATTTAACTGCTTGGAAATTCACAGTTTTTACGAATAAATCATAACATATATGGTGAGGTATTTTTGCTCGATGAAAAATACTGCCAAATTTACTTCTGATTGACCAAGACCATAATAAGAAAACTGCTAAATGAGCAAATATGATTTGATAAAAATTTTTACAGAAACAGATGACATCACACAAAATAAAAAATAGTCAATGACTCACAAAATGTTTTTAGGTGGCATGACTCAAAGAAATTCACTTCGTCAATTGCTATATCGCCCTCAGCTCCTTTTCCTTTGTGTGCTCTGAATGTCACGAAGTAGATCCATCCTCCAGGCTAAAGGAGAATAAAACATATCTTGATGACAAGATTATCTATTTTCAAGTTTACGAAGATAAAAGAAATCCCCAAAAAGATTAAAGGATTATGAAGCATGAACTTTAATTCAATGCATTATTCCACTGCTCTCCATACGGTGTGTGTACGAGGGGCGTTCAGAAAGTTTGAGGCTTTTTTTATATGGACACTTATTTTCAATCTAGAACTATGAAATTTTCACAGGGTAAAATTTAGCATATTTGGAATTGATTCCCAAAATTTCGGTCAATTTGGACATTTCTAAGTCATTCTGTGGTTGCCATGGAAACCGAAAGTTCAGCTGGTCGGGGCAAGTATTACTGAAACCAAAAAAGCCAACAAATTGTGACTATGAGAGACTTCTCTCTATCACTTGTTTTAGTGAGATTGGAAGTATTTGACACAAGAAATATGATATCAGCTTCTAAATATACTCTCAAGCACACTTAATGTGTGTATTCTTACACTGAACCCATGTAGGAAAGCGCTCCTGCATGCCAGATTTAGCAAGGGAAATTCCGTCGGCAGAGGTGTGTTTCCCTGGCTACATAAGGACTTGTGAAAGCATGGATTCACTGGTATGAACAAGAAACCAAAATGGGCAGCATTATCCATCCCACCTATTCCTGTGACATGTTTCTTTACAAAAGCCCTGGTTTTTCATTACTTAAGTCCATGAGGGCCAGAGTTTCAGGCACTGGAGGAGAAAAGGCTTTGGATGACCAAAATGCTTTCACGGAACTTTGTTTGGAGGACTTCGAGGATCATTTATTTCAATGGGTCAGGTCTATGAATTAATGCTTTTGGTGAGCTTGGAAGTACTTTTAAAGGCTAATTTTATATTTGTTGTATCATATATAGTCAAACTCACTGATGCAAGTGATAGAGAGAGGTCTCTCACAGCCAAAATGTATTGGCTTTCTTCATTTCAGTATTACCTGCCCCGACCAGCTGAACTTTCGGTTTCCATGGCAACCACAGAATGACTTAGAAATGTCCAAATTGTCCAAAATTTTGGGAATCCATTCCAAATATGCTGAATTTTACACTGTGAAAATTTCATAGTTCTATATTGAAAATAAGTGTTCATTTAAAAAAAAGCCTCGAACTTTCTGAACGTCCCTCGTACATTGGGCCAAATTATCAAAGAATCCTACTTCTTCTACAAAACTTAATGTTCTTTATCACCGGCTGTTAAGGAGTTAAAATAAATTGAATAAATTGCATTGATTGGTTTATAAATATCTATATTTAGGATTTTGATACTTGGGCCAAGAGACAATGCAGAAACACCGACAAATTTATAAGAGAGAAAAAAAATAGTATCTGCTATATCTGTAAGTAACCAGATGTATTGGTATCCATGCTATGCCAAACTAGGCTTCATGTAGAATGTTATGAGGGGCTCATTAAAAAATTGAAGAATGTAATTAAGGCTTCAATGACCCCTTTTGAGACAAAAGCTGTGGGCTACATCATGTGTTGTTGCAATATATAACTGCATAAAGGCCTATTCAAATGTTAAAATATTCATATAGTTAGTTTTATACCTACCTCCATGCGGACACATTTCCAGTTGTTGGCATGTGCGTAAGCTCTGGAAGTTTGTGACAGGGGATCAACCTGCTCCCCTTGGAGGATCCCAACAAGCCTATTATCATTGATGATGACATGCAATTCTCCAACCTGGTTACAGTAAAACAAGGAAAATGATAGAAACATTCCATCAATGGAATTACTACCTGTTTTTTATTACAGTGGAACCTCACTTAAAGACCACCTCGATATTAAGACCACCTCAATTTTAAGACCACTTTATTTTGTCCCAAATTTTCTCCCATTGATGTAATTTGATTCAGAATGAAGACCACCTCTATTTAGTAAAGTTCTAAATCTTAATCTACAAGTTATAAACTATTATTGAGACATCATTTAAGAAAATTCAGCAACCATAGTAAAAAGAGTTCATATAAAGTAACAGGGAGAAAACTAATTTAAAGTAACATTTAGAATATTTCTTCACAATAGTATTTTATAAAAGAAAGAAACATAACTCACATGTTTGCCAACCATATGGAAGCAAAATTGCACGCAGCTGGCAGTCGCCATGTTTGTCCCGAATCTAATGTCCCCATAAGCACCAGCAGGAACACTACTGTCTGACATATCGGCATATATGTAACTACCCATACTTTCTGAAAGAAGTAAATATAAATCAACATTATGTACATTGTTTGTCTTCCTTAATTCAAGTTAATTGAGGCCAAGCAAGCGAGGGTTTTCCGTGCCATATTGCGGTGTCAGCCGATATTCAATATCTGATCTCGACTAAGTTACCTGGACATATTTGTGCTTTTTCGAAGGATTTTTTTCATTAGCTTACCAAAATAACGAATCAAATCACCCTAAGTTGGAGTGTACCGAAGTTTTTTTAACACTGTGTTGGGATATTGGGGCAAGGGCTTGCGGGAGCTAAACATGGAAACTTTGGAAAGGCATTGAAACTTGAAAGATTGGGCATACCATTGTGAGTGTCTGTTTGGAGGACTGACTTGTACAAAATACCATATGAGC
Source organism: Platynereis dumerilii (assembly GCA_026936325.1). Lineage (NCBI taxonomy): Eukaryota > Metazoa > Annelida > Polychaeta > Phyllodocida > Nereididae > Platynereis > Platynereis dumerilii. The sequence continues at coordinate 3,406,944 of JAPTHN010000021.1, forward strand.
ACAGACTCTGTTTACAAATCATTAATACTAAGAATTTTGTTCAAATTTGTTTGATGCCAGAAAGACCAACTCATGACAAGCACTTTTAAAAGCAGCATAGGTTTAAAGCAATAGATGAATGATACTACAGGGGCTTTATGTCCTGTATTTATGCTCTTGGTAGGCTTATAAGGACAGGAAGAGGGCATGGCAATGAGGCAAAGGATAGCATAGGTGTAAAACAAATATATATGTTGAAATTAAACAAACCAACCTGAGGTGGAGAAGTCAACAACTTTGTCAAACACTTCGGGCAAGTCAGCATAATACAGATATCGCATGGTGCGTTTTCCTGCACCTCCTCTTGGGCTTGTAACTTGGGTTTTCGTAACATTGGTAGTGTGTAGCCATTTCACAGCATGAGTAGCAGACTGGGTTCCCCCTTGAAATGTACCATCTTCAAATGATTTTGCAGCATCTGAAAAAAATTCACGATGATATTTGTGTGTGTCCTGAAATGCCTGCACATAGCACTGCACATTACTATATGAAATATTCAAGATTTACTTTGTATTTGTATACCAATTTACTGGCGTGCGCATTAGGGTGGGCTGAAAAAAACTTTTTTTGGAATTTCAATATGCCAGTGGTATAGAAAGTTGGCTATGGCCAAAAAATGAAAATTTGTGCAAAAAAATTTTGTGGCATGCGACGTGTGCCGGGCCACTCCGGCTTTTATGAAAATGCATATTTTCATCCATTTCGCATGCCTTTTTAGACCATTTTTTGGCCTGAGTCAGCTTCCTTGGTTTCAGAAGGCTCAATGGCATACTGAAATCTTCTTTGAAGGCCATTTTGGATATGAAATGCCATAAACAGGTCCCTGATATTTAAGATATAGCCATTTCTGGGTAAATGTTGGGGATCAGAATTTGGCTTTTTTTGCTAAAAATTGCCCGAAAAAATTGAAAATATCGGAATTGACTGCACAAAAAATGATTCCAAGTGAATTGTAATTACCCCGTGTCCTCCCTAATGCCCTAAAAAAACACTTCCAGCGCATTACCTGCATCAATTTGTGGTTTCGGTTTCCAGAATAGGGGCAATTACGTAAAGTCAGATTTACAGATTTGACACTTTGGCAGCTTGTGTAGCCCTACCATTACACCTCAGTTATTTCATTGTTAAATAGGGATGAGGCCAGTTAATAGGGGTATCAGACAAGCCATCAACCAAAGCTCCAAGTGCAATAGGAGCTGAGCTACAAGGCAAAATGTCATCCTGTCGAATGTACTCAATACTACTCATGCGCTGTACGTTCGACACGATGACATTTCACCTTGTAGCTCAGCTCCTATTGCACTTGGAGCTTTGGTTGATGGCCTGTCTGATACCCCTATTAACTGGCCTCATCCCTATTTAACAATGAAATAACTGAGGTGTAATGGTAGGGCTCCACAAGCTGCCAAAGTGTCAAATCTGTAAATCTGACTTTACGGAATTGCCCCTATTCTGGAAACTGAAACCACAAATTGATGCAGGTAATGCGCTGGAAGTGTTTCTTAGGGCATTAGGGAGGACACGGGGTAATTACAATTCACTTGGAATCATTTTTTGTGCAGTCAATTCCGATATTTTTAATTTTTTCGGGCAATTTTTAGCAAAAAAAGCCAAATTCTGTTCCCCAACATTTACCCAGAAATGGCTATATCTTAAATATCAGGGACCTGTTTATGGCATTTCATATCCAAAATGGTCCTTATAGAAGATTTAAGTATGCCATTGAGCCTTCTGAAACCAAGGAAGCTGACTCAGGCCAAAAAATGGTCTAAAAAGGCATGCGAAATGGCTGAAAATATGCATTTTCATAAAAGCAGGAGTGGCCCGGCACAAGTCACATGCCACAAAATTTTTTTTGCACAAATTTTCATTTTTTGGCCACAACCAACTTTCTATACCACTGGCATATTGAAATTCCAAAAAAAGTTTTTTTCAGCCCACCCTAGTGCGCATTGCTAAATGAAATGTTCAAGAACTGCTCTGTATTTTCATACTTGCGAAATGAAATATTCTAGAATTACTTTGTATTTATATCCCTCTTTATTGTTCCCCAAATCGTTTAATAAAAAATTTCAAATAAACTTTTGTTTACATGTCTCTTTATCGCATTCCTATTTTGTCGTAATTCTATAATTTGTTCAGGTCTTAGACCAATAATGTCAGATTGATATGGGATGTATCAATTCTTTAGTTTACATTATGAAGAAAGAGTACTTTTTGATATATTTAAAAGAGTATTAAAATCTTTATTATCCATTCTCAATGTCCCACACCAAGGCTTTCAGCTGTTAATGAATGTCAGTGCACGAAACCGGTGGCATTATGAAATATATTTGAGACGAATTTGCCTGGTGAGCAATAAATACATGCAGGTTGGGCTATTACGTATTTCCTCGAAGAGAAGCCTGGTCTCAAATAGAAGCGTGTCTCGTTTAGAGGCCTGGTCAAAGACCCATGCTAAAATAATAAAAGCCTGGCTCAAATACACGCAGGATCAGCCACTATAAACAGCCCTAATTGAGTGCCTTATATGCTGCCCAGGTGTTTCCATGCAAGGTTTACTTGCGTGCGTATCAGTGCCTACCATTGCATACCCAGATGTTTGCTGATTGCTGGCCTGTTTAAAACAATAAACGCCTGTCTCAAATAGAAGCCTGGCTCATATCAACGCCGGGGCTATTAGACCCGGTAAAACAATAAACGCCCGGGCTTGTAATCGAGGAAATACGATAGTCGTGCCTGCACTGGAGATATTTCAATTGTCGATTATAACTTCAAAATTGAACTGTGAAAGCAACTGCAGTCTCCAATTGTCTCAGGCATTGAAAAAAAATAAGCAGTACCCAAGAACTAATTTATCTGCATGTCAATCTGTTAATCATGCGCTAACTTCATATTATATCGAATAATAGCAAAATATGGATTTCAGAGTTTACTGACCTAGACAGACGGGATGTCGGGTGTACGGCCTAGCAGAATATGCTGAAAACAGAAAGAAGACAATGGGGACTTCAATGCATCAGGGGTAACCATAAGATAGTGAGTAAACAATGGTGATGTCGTCAATTGTGTCATTGTTGCAGTTGTTAGTTGTGACATCAACATTGTAACAATGGTGACGTCACAGTGACTCTCTAGTACAGTAGCGCCACCACCAGCCACTGAGAAGTCTCCCATTGATGTGTAGTGGCAGTAGTGCCGGGATCAAGAATGACATCCCATTCAATTAAAGATGAAGAATTAAATTATTTAAAATCAGATATTACAAAATATGAATGATAACGATTTGTTGTACTACCAATTTTATAAGTCTTAGACTAGAACATAAATTGATAAAGGGCTGTTCGAAATTATCTAAAAGATACATTTGTCATGGCAGATTTAAAACAAAAATTTAAAAAAGATACAAAGATATTGAAGATACATATATTATATATATATATATATTTATATACAAAAGGAGAAAATAGTGACTAATTTGGAATTATAGATTATAAATATGAAACTTAAGCCTCCTGAGGTTTTACGCCTACTACATTATGTACCGCTGTATGTACCCAATTAAATGATCAATAATAATAAAAAACTAACTTACATCCACATATTCCCCAACCACTGACAAGATGGTAGTTGTGGGTCAGTGAGCACCAAGGAAGAATGTTGTCAACAGTCGTGCAGTCCTTGAACCATATTCCATTGTAATAGAAGGGAATCGCACACTGCCGGTCAGGCCTCGTACCATAGCCAGCTATGGTCGTCACTGAAAATACGATTAAAATCAAAATGAAATACAAGTTAGGCCACACATAATTGATCTTTAGTTTCTTGGATCCTCTCAAGGCACTTTTACTAGGGTCGGTCGGTAGGACAAAAAAAAAAGGTGAAAAAAAATTTTTTATAATGTCAAAAAAATTTTTTATTTTTTTTTTCCATCGCGAAGCTAAGAATCAATTATGTATGGCCTTATGTTAAGACGTCGTAATAAAACTTGGCGAAGAATAGGCCTAAGTTATAAAAAATGCATTCATAATGGATAATGCATTCATATATGCATAGGTAGTATTCATTAAAGAGTTAGACGGTATGGACCATAATGAAGTCAAAATTAACCACATTCAAACACACATGATATGGAACACATTTTTGACCATATATGGCGATATATAATAGGAAAGCAAAATGCTACTTTAGTGGTGATATTTGATTTCCCAGTCATTTTCAACTCACAGACCAAGAATTCAGATACCTTTTTCAAATTTTCTGTTGAAAAATTAACAACTAATTTTCAATCTTCAAAAAATTCTCTGTAAGTCACTTACCAAAGAATGGATCTGGGTTAGGACAACCTGTACACAGAAAATAAAAATAAACGTATGAACGAAAAAGTCCCATTGTTGGTTGATCAATCAGAGAAGCTAAAAATAAATTTTGTCTAGCCTTATGATATAAATACATATATAGGTCCGTCAATCACTCTGTCAATGGAAAATCTGTTGGGATGGTCAATCTAAAAATCATATTTGTCACTCCCTGATATGAAAAATATATGAAAAATTCACAATATCACTACAGTAGCCCCATCATCCATTGTATACTCTGTTGTGTTAGTCATTCTTATCTGAACCCTGTCTATTGAAATATGTTGGCTCGGTCAATCAGAGAAACCTAAAATCGATTTAGTCTAGCCTTACGATTCGAAAAATATACAATACCCGAACAGTAGCCCCATCGTCCACTGTAAATCCTGTCAATGGAGCACCACTTGAGATTGTTGTTGTTTGGATCAGCAATGCATTGATCATGGTCTTGGCCATTCCAATAAAAGGGGAACACACAACTCGATCCATCCGTGTATTTCCCCATCGTTCTGACTGTTCATAGAAGAAATTGCAAATGTGTGACCTAGCTGCTCCACCAAGATGAATTCAAAGTTGCCTCCTGTCATATTTAGTAGTGAATAGGACTTTAACCTGCTGGAATGAGGCTTTGAAATGATGCCTCATAATTATGTTCAAATATGTCATTTGTGTCCAAAGATATAGCACCACGAACGATCATGATACGAAGCATTGCAATTTGAGAAAATGGCATTTGAATTTCCCGCCATTATTAGGAAAGACTTAAAAATATAAAAAATGACACCAAATTTTAATAAGTTTAAATTAATTTTGAGTAAAAAAATTAGTTTAGATATTCAAAGAAAATGCCTTCTGCAAGAACTTGGTCCGAACACTTTTAACACACCAAAATTTGACTTTTTGACACATTGTGTTAATTTGTAGGAAATCTAGAATGCCTGCTTTCAACTCATTTTGAGGGAGCAGATGGGATATATAAACATAAAATTGGAGGTTATTGTAAACAACACAGAGCATTGTTATAGCAACATTAAATTAATGCAAATACCACATACAGATGAAGACCAATATACGGCAAAAATGTCATTTTTATCCAAGACTAATTTGATATTACACTTACATTTGGGGGCATCGGAGAGATATCTATTTAAGGCAGTTTATGGTATTCCAGACATTTACAAGTATTCAGTACCAATTAGTAATATTGCAAAGATGAGACAGAGATAGGTGACACAAATCATGGTACAAGAGGACTGTGAAGACTCAAGAGAGAAGTTGACAGATTGACGGAAAAGTGATTGACGGGAAATATGGTAAAGTCACAACATTTTATTTTGGCAGTAAGTTTTTAGCCAATAAAACAATCCATATTTAAGTCTGAGGTATAATTTTTGGTTTTTGAGGTTGAGTACATCATGACCAAGCATGATTTGGATAAAATATATGTCCTCTAATCACTGAAACAATGGTGACGTCCCAACAGCAGCAATAGAAGCAGTAGAAGAAAATGGCTTCTTGAGCTGTGTTGACAGCAATGTTATTCCAATGGGATTACCTCAAAACTAGGGTTACAACATGCCAATGCTTCCAAATATTTATGAAACTGTTTGGTCTAGGTGGCAGGAACAGGAGGAGACTAGTATTTTTGTCAAGAGTAAGGTATGTATTTTATTATCAGCCAAAAACTTATTGCCACAAAAATATGACTGGACTTTAGGTCGACCATTAAGGATGAGAACCGACCAAGGAAAGGAGTTTGAATTGTAAAAAGAAAGAGGGACAGGGGTCTCCTAGTCCTTCATGACCGAAATATGTATATTTATAAGTCTACTACTACAATAGCAATTCACATGAAAAAAAATTTAAGGAAGAAATTTATAAAAGTTTGCAAAGGGATGCCCATGAAGTTATGACCCGCAATAGCAGCAATACACCCCATGGTGATCGTGAATAGACATTGGTTGCAGATCACCTGATAAAAAATACCTTATAAATGGTATTTGTAAAGAATGGCCATGTTCTGAACCAATCAGATGTGTGTTGGCCGCCATGGTATTTAGACAACAATAGGCACTGGTCTAGGACTGCCCAGTGCACAGTTGCTTAGGTTTGGCCAATGGTTTCTTTTGTTCAAAGAACCCCTCCACCAGGAACATTTCAAAAGTGACCAATGACAAGTCATCCAATCACTAAAATATTTCAAATTTTCACATGGATCATGATAAGTGTTATTCTTTACAGTTCTGCCTGAGTCCATTTCCTATTTCCCTGAGTGCTGCAGATGTGACAATTCTTAAAAATGATATTTGAAAAGATGTCAAGTTATTACCACCTTGGGAAAAACTCTCATAAATTCTGAATAGCCGCTTATCGAACAAGAAGATCAGGGGTTGACTTTATGCTCCCACATGAGAAAAATAATGTACACGCACTTTAAGCAGCACAGAGAGTGGTTCCCGTCACGGATATACCAAGGAGAAGAAGAAGAAGGCATGGTTGACCTTTGACATGTGAAAGCCAGTCCATTTAGTTTCTTTATTTTTTTTTCTGCCATATAAGTGACTCGTCTATAGTTAAAAACCTACACAGTCAGAATGTATAATATTCGCGCAGCGAAACGGCCGAAGGCCGTTTCGTGAAGCGAAACTTAGCACAAGAAAGGTTTCAAAAATCTGTGCAGTGATGGTCTCAACATCAATGGTCGACAACTGGAAATTAGGTCAAGTGGGACCAGCTTCTTATCAATGATTTAGTTTTGAATTTAACAAAACACGACATATTCATATTCAAAAGTGTCTTAAAAATTCAATTTTCTCCATTAAAATTCCCTGTTTCTATTATTTTTATGGAACAGTTCATTATAAGCCTTGACAAGCTAAATTAAATTATTAACATGTGATTCATTTCATTTCAAAACAGACAACAAGAAACATAACAAAATTAAGGTTACATAATCTTTGTCAATTGATGATTATGTAACAGTGAGCAATTAATCTACATGCAGATCATGTTTTTGTTTTTGTTATCACTATTATGTAATATCAACAATCTAGCATAGACTTCAATTTGGCAGCTTTCAGTGTAGTCTTCCTTTTTACTATTTAGCTGATTATCTATCAATTCTATTCATTCTTAATTATTTGCTATCCTATCTATCTATCTATCTATCTATCTATCTATCTATCTATCTATCTATCTATCTATCTATCTATATATTCTATTTTTGATCTATTTTATTTTTCTTATAGTTTCTAGTCTAAATTTCTCTCTATTTTTCTATATATCTGTCTTTCAATTTCTTTGAAACAGTAACATAACTGCCTTTCATATATTGAATATGAAATAAATTTAATGAAAGTTATGGTAAAACCATAAGTGCTAAAAAAAATTTTTAAGAGCTGCGCGAATTTCATGGCTGTGCCATTTACATATTAAATTTGAATGAGTTTGGTGAAAGATTACAAGATTTGCATAAACTTCTTGGGGTAAGAGCAGCTGTGTTGCTAAAACAGAAACTTTCTGAGATAATAACCCATTTTTCCAAAGAAGCAAAAGGGATAATGTTACACCTCCAAAAATATCAGATGTACACAATCAACACTTCAATAAAATGTTTAAAAATACCAATCTTATTCCTCTATTTGATTATCACAAAAATGTAATTAAAATATTTACCTTGACAGCCAGTGGGTTCATACCCTGAAATGGTACCAAAAAATCTTACTGTCTGACCGAGAATTAATCAGTAACATCACACAAAGAAAAGTGAGAGATATCATTAAACATTGTATAAGACAGTCAGTAACTATGGAATTGTTGCCCCCCCCCTTTGAAAAAGTAAAATAGATTGTAAATTACAAATTATTAAATATAAATAGGCAGAAGAATTTTGATAAAATGGAAATGAAAATGGAGATTGATTGTGAAGTGATTATGACCAAGAAATTCAAGAATGAAATAATATTTAACAGGAATTGATCACATGCCGACAGTAACGTTTCGTGAAAAATTATTTCATCTCAATTATTTTCTTCAACTGCTCGTTTTATTTAGCAAAGGATTTTGTCATTCAGAGTACCTTTAAGTAACTTCAGCTAAGAATTACAATAAATTGGAAGTTGCCTGGCGCAAATCATTGTGCAGAATCTGGAGATTATCTAATCTTACTCATTGTTCATTAGTAAGATGTTTGTCAAGTGGAGTATGCATTAAACGTATGCATATAATCCTTTTCATGAATTTTTTATTGTGCCAAAAGAAGGGAGTTATACAATGTATTGCCAAGAATGCATTAGTAAATGACATTTCAGTACTTGGTAACAATTTTAAGCTATTCTCAGATATTAGCTTAAATTTGGATTACAACTTTAATGCAAAAATCAGGGAACATTGCAACAGAACGTGTAAAATAGATCAAGACACGTCACTGGCTTCTGTCTTGACTGAATTATGCTGTATGAGAGATGGGACAATGGACTGCTCACTGACACTAGAAGAGGTGCAAATTTTAATAAACAATATTTGCATCTTTTAATATAATTTTAAACTTAAATTAATAATATATTTACATATATCTAAAATGTACACTTTGTGTGAATAAATATGCTATATTTCAATCAAGTGATAAACTTACTGGCACACTCTCCAAATTGTCGGTCATTATCATAGTTGTCAGTCAGGGAACACCACTGAACATACCAGCCATAATTGGTGCAGTCGTAAAATGTTATCCCGTCGAAGATAAAAGGAAATACACATGTTCCTCCTGTTGTCGTCTTGCCTGCCGTGTGAAGGAAATAAAAACAATACCGTATTTTCTCAATTAAAAGCACACCCCCTAATAAAAGCCCACCCCCCCCTCCACAAGGAACTAATTTTCATCAAAATTCCCATCAAAATATGATTTATTCTAAGTTTTTTATGCAAAAAATAATTAATTGACCATATCATCATTACTTCTGCTCACTGGACATTTAATAGAGAAAATACGGTATATGTTGAAAACAATAATTCAAGATTTGAGGCACTTATAGTAGGCCTTCAACAAAGTATTGATATACTGTTTTAAAAGTTTAAAAAACCAAAACAATGAATAAGTTGTGATTTACAGATATTTGTTAATCACTGGCTGAAAACAATTTTCAAAAAGTGGTGGGTCTTTTCCGACTTAGCCTTAGCTATCAAGCCAAAGAAATATGAAGCTAAACTTATCTAACAAACTTATCCCTGCCATTCCATAGCAATCCACAATTATTGTTATTTAAATAAGGGTTAAGAGATTTCAATGTATATCAAAGCATATGAATGGATAGCTATCATAATGGCCATGGATTAAGACAAGCTTTGAACAGTTATAGACAGCTAAGCTGAGCCACATTAAGAAATTTATCCTATGTAATATGTTCTGATTTCAAAGAAAGTTATCACTTACGTGTTGTTTGGAGCATCGGACATCCTGGAAAACAAAACCATGAGATATTTTACAAATATTGACTGATTTCGAGGGCATTAGTCAAATCTATTTCCCTCTCATGTGTGTGAGGGAAAACTGTTTCACGAGGCCGAAGTCAGAAAAAAAATGTGGAAAAAAAAAATGTGGAAAAAAAACTTTGAGAAAAAAAAAGTTTTTGGAGGGCATTAGTTCAGGGCAATATACTAGAATAATGACAGACATGTGACCAGCTCTCAGCCAATGACAGCTCTACTCATGGTGGAGGTATAATAATACTGACTAGTTCATTTGCAATAATCGTTATGAAATTAATATCTATTAGTGGGCTTTGGTGTGGAGTCACAATGCAAAGAAATTGGCTTTTTATGCCACCAAGTTTCTTTATCACATCATGCAGCTTGCAAAACAGATTTTTTCGTGATAGAAGTAAAATATGATACTGATGCAAAATTGCTAGAATGCAATCACCAGAAAGCGTGCTCTCTATGATATGGGAATATTCGATTACTAGTAATTTAGTAAATTAGACCCAAGGAAAAAAAGGTTTGAAAAAAAATTTTCACACAATTGTTTTTTTCACAAAAAAAAAGTAGCTAAGTTGCTCCAGGAATCAGGACAACACAAGTGCATGGTGAATTTGGCGGTTGAGGGTCACCCAGATGCCTCGGAACAGAGGCTGGAGCATCAAAAAGCTAGCTTTATATAGTAAGATAAGCTTATGGATTCTTCAAACTTCTGACAAAATGTACTCCTTTCCCAGGCAAACCGTGAATTTAGAGTCAGAGATGATTTCGAGCCTTCCCAATATAAATATGCTTGTATATTTTGAGCGTTTTTTTTTTTCAAATATGCACATAACAATAATTATATTAGAGGACCTAAATTTAGAATACACACATAGATATATATACAGATTTATTTTATTGGCTTTTTTTTCTACCAAAACTATTGCAGTTATTTAGTTTTTACTAATTATGCATCCCTTCAGAGTTTTTGTTTATTGTGAACTATCGAGGGGAAATATACTAAAATAATGACCTGCTCTCAGGATGGTGGAGGTATGATAAAAAATAGTTCTACTACAGTCTACACACAGATTTGAGTATTTTTTCAAAGACAGTTCCTTCGATATAGCCCAATAAGGTGCTGCAGAGGCATAAAACACAAACACAAAGACAGTTCCATCAGTCATAAATACATCATTAACAAATATTTATATCCAACATCCTAATTTGTTAAATAATATCATAAGGCCACACATAATTGATCTTCAGCTTCTCGGATCCTCTCAAGGCACTTTTTCTAGGATCGGTCGGTAGGACAACAAAAAAAAAAATTTTTTATAGTGTCAAAAATAAAAAAATGTTTTTTCTATTTTTATCAATGTTTTGTTCCATTGGTAGGAAATCTATTGTGTCAGCGGGTTGCGAAGCTAAGATTCAATTATGTGTGGCCTAATTCTGTTTTAATATCATATTAGAATAAGAATAGCTCAACATACCTCCACAATCTCCCCACACGCCTCTGTAAGAGTAATGTAAGGAGCACCAGGGTCTAACATGGTCAACTGTTGTACAACCTACGTATTCTACGTTGTTGTAAATGAAGGATGGGGGACATATAGAACCAGTTGGTGCATTGCCTTTGATAGCCATTTCTGAAATTAAAATTGTTAAAAAAGTTATTTCTACCACATCAATGTCATGTATGTATACATGGTGATCATTTTTTGAGGATGAATTTTCAATCATAAGCGTATGGGAAGGGGGGGGGGTGATCATCCCCCCCCCAAAACTTTGGGAAACAGTAAGATTTGACATAGAGGCTAAAAAAATTGGGCAGATGATTAAATAACAACTATTGAATATTAGTGATTTCCAGGCAATTTCATTTGAAATGGTATTAAATTAAGATTGTGTGAATCTCGCTCCCCCCCAAAAAAATAGCATAGAACCAGATGGTGATTTGCCTTTTATAGCCATTTCTGAAACTGAAATCGTTGAGTAAGTTATTTCTATCACCGCAATGTAGTATTTCATGTTGTTGTAAATAAAGTATGGGGGACACATAGAACCAGATGGAGCGTGCCTTTTACAGCCCTTTCTGAAATTGATATCAATAGACCAATTCATTTTTTTTCTACCACAGTGATGCAAGACTTCACCTGATTTAATTGTATATGAAGGATCTTTTTGGGCACATATCAGAATCAGCAGGTGCGGTGCTTTTTAAGGCCATTTTCAAGTGTTATCATTGTTATCAAGTAATGCACTAGTCAATTGTAACCTCCACAACACCAGAGACTATGGGAGAATGATTGGGAAATGCTCCACCATTCCAGATTTTTCACTCCCATACTTTGGAAATTTCTCCACAGTGACAAGAGTGGGTTGGAGTTACAATGGATGGAAGATTGAGGCTTTACGTCCTGTATTTTTGCACTTGATAGGCTAATTAGGACCGGAGGAGGACACAGCAATGAGGTGAAGGATGATTGAAACAGCCCAGGTGAGTAGGCAAGAGCTGGATTCGAACCCTGGACCAAGCGATTGGCAGCCCAGGACACTGCCGCTACACCAACCCTCACCCCGGTTGAGCTTACAAATGACTACACCTACAGCATAATCTTTACACCTACGTTGAGTATTGCACCGTCCCCAGGAAGTGTTGGTTGTACAGAAGGGATATCCTGTGACTCCATCGGGGGCAGCGACATTAACGGCGGAACATGGACCCGTACATGGTTTACCAGGATCTGGTCCAGCAATCGTCCAATCTAAAACAAACGTCAAATTTGAAATAATTCATTATATCATTATATAAATTTATCCACTCCTCACATTCGAAAAGTAGTTCATCTTCAAGTTATAAAATATTTAAATAACAAAATAGGCAGAAAAATGAGATTTATAGGAAAGCCATATTGTGATGCCTTAAATGACATTATTATGTGGCTGTGTCGCAAATCATGTTGTGTAAAAAAATCGAGAATATTAAAAAGTCAAAGTTCGTATCAACTTACTCTGACATCCAGGCAAGCCATCAGGGACTGTGGATTCACAAACTGCAATAAAACAAAGAATCATTCTTGTTGGTATGGTTATTACTATAGATCATAGGGTACATTTATACAATGTATAATTATTTAAGTTTATTTATATTAGTCCCACATTAGCTCTGCCATCAGAGCAGCATTAGCTTAAGTAGCTATTTTGACCAACTGTAGCCCAACACTGTGTACTGAGTGGGATTCATAGATGCTCAGCAGCTAATTCAATCCAAATCATGTAATGATATTGCTGAATTAATGGCTACGTTGACATATAATCAGAGTAAGTACCTCTCATTGGCACAATGCAAACCCTGAACTTGTAGCTAGGATGAGGGATAACCAGAGCAGGTGCCTGTATTGAACACAATTAAAGTGCGAACTGGTATGTGGCATGAGAAAGGACAGGGGTGTCCTAGACTTAGCCCAGCAGGAGATAAAACTGATTTCTTCCCATAGTCCAGGAGCTTATGGAGATAATTGTGCATATTTGTCTACAAGCATGAAATTCGGCACAAATGTTGCTGAGAGTATATAGATTCAAATTTTTGAGGGCGCCGGAGCGGGCGCTCGTCTTGGTTGCCATAGCAACAAATTCAAAATGGCCGCCGCTCGATATCTAATTTTGAGTATAACTCAGTAACAAAAGGTCATAGGATTGCAAATAATAGCTCTAAATATATGTTTTTGATGCCAGGAATTCTGATTCTGACATTATTTTTCCTGTCAAATACATACTTTGGTCTATAGAGCCAGAATTGCCTGTATATTGGGGTTATAGAGCTAATTTTATCGAAATTCACCACAAATTTTTAGCTTAAACTATTACAAATTGTTCCAAGTAGCAATTCGTCAAGTTTTGACAACAAAAATAAACACCAGCTTTATGTAATAGAAATACATCAACATATCATCTGTACGATAATACTAAAGTAACCAAAGCCCTACATGTTGCATGCCGATAATTTATATGGTATACCAAAAGAAACCTGTTGCTGTTTCAAGTATTGGCTTGTATGACATCTATTATGTACTTACCCTCTCCTGTTTTCCATCCCCTTCCATTGAAATCTTGGATTTCCTGAAGATATAATGGCAATTGATTTGAAGAAAGACTTGTTTGCAGTTACAACCTTTATCTGTACTCAAGCATTAATGATTCTTGGGTATATATCTGAGGCAGTCTGAGATCAGACTGCCTCGTCCCAAAAGCACCACATCATAACTCTCGTTTGGAATGCTCCTAACAGATGGAAGTCCAATGGGAAGAATAAAAAGAACAATTTTGTACAAGCGAAGCGAGCAGTCTGATACATAGCGAGCATTCGATATATTTCAGCACGAATTGCAGTCCTATGAGGGGGATTTTCATTCATCTACTTGTGAACAGACTCATGTTTCATTGACTTTTGCCCAACCCACATCCCACAAATCTTGAAATTATTTGCATGCAATGTCAAGACAATAATCACTTGTGGAGGATCAGTTTTCAAAAGGACCAAAGTATCAGTAATCCTCCTACAGTAGGGTGTCCCATAAAAAGTGAAAGTCTGAAATTCATTGGGGCTAACCCCTAAATGTGTTCTATAGCCCCTCTCTGACTCCCATGTAAAATTTCAGCTCATTTGAAAGTGTTTTAGGTGTTGCTCAAGAGCCCCAAAGATAGATAGGGGTTTAACATTGATTTTTCATGCGAAAATGGCTATTTTAGCCAAAAGCTCACAAATTATTGGTTCTAGCCCACCCAAACACATGGATAGTTAATACAAAGATGTAAAATTATAAATTATTCTGCACACTGTGGTACCAATTTCATATCTGTACTTCACTTGGTTCTTGTGTTATTGGCCAATATATACTATTTTACATGAAAAATTGACGCCAAGGCAAAGTACCTTTCTTAATGATGATTAATCGCAGTCTAATTTTGGATTTAACCATGAGACAATCACATATTGGTTCCATAGCAGTGATGTAGTCGAGGCCGGGACATCCAAGGCCAAGACCGAGACCGAGACATGAACCTCCGAGGCCAAGGCGAGGCCATCAAAATATGGCCTGGAGGCCGGCCTCGAGGACGAGGCCGGTCCCGAGGCCACCATCATTCAACCAAAGACACCCGAGACCGAGGCAAGGCCGAGGATTTGGCATCCGAGACCAAGCTAAGGCCGAGGCCATCAAAATAAGGCCCCGAGGCCGGCCTCGAGGACGAGGCCGGCCTCGAGACCTCCAACACTGTTCCATAGTGTGACAAAGACACAAGAACATCAACCAATGTCTTAAAATTTGTTTTAGACTATTGAAACAATCTAAGACGTTTTTTTAAATCACAGAAAATTGCGTTAAATATGTATTTCCCATATATGTAGATTTTCTCAATAACCGAGCAAGTTACAAATATAAAATTGGAACCGCAATGTGCAGAATAATTTATTCATCTTTGTATCAACTATCCATGTGTTCTGGTGGACTGAAACTAATAATTTGTGAGCTATTAGCTAAAATAGCCATTTTCGCATGAAAATTCAATGTTAAACTCCTATCTATCTTTGGGGCTCTTGAGCAACATCTAAAACACCTTCAAATGAGCTGAAATTTTACATGGGAGTCAGAGAGGGGCTATAGAACACATTTAGAGGTAAGCCCCAATGAATTTCAGACTTTCACTTTTTTTGGGACACCCTATCCTACAGGTAAGGTGACTATTCCAATACCAAAGGAAAAGGAACTTCTCTCAATGTATATAAGCATGGAAGAAGGACAATACTAGACAGATATGGTAAGTGCAGCCCTCTAACCCCCATTCGGGGCTCACGAGGGTTGATTGATGAGATGCGAAAGTGAGCGGGATTCCTCAACATGTTACACATTCACCCCACCAATGCCATTCCTCTGGCCAGGCTCAGTTAAACGTTTGATATGTACCAGTTTTAGTACAAAATTTACTAACTCAAATTTAAGTCAGGCCAAATTCAAATGAAAATCCAACAGCATTTACCACCATTCGACTGTTTAACATTTCACACAATGGCTACTGTGTGACTTTCTGCATGTAGATAAAAAGGAGTAGCCTCAATGTTCATTATTGAGCTGGAACATGCAATTTTAGTTATCCTTGGCAAGACATTGGTGGTCCATTTCACATGACTGGAATACTTTAGAAAGGACAATTAATTTATCGAAGAAACACTTTATGCTTTTCACCAATCAGTCCTGAGGTTGTTTGGATGCTGTTCACTGTAGTTCGTATGTATACCTAGGACAACTTCCCATATGACGGCTTTAAGATATTGGTTCGTCAATGTACTGGTAGGACTCTCCAAACCTACATTTTAGATGAACAAACTTAGGCATGGTGGGAATCGCAGCCATATTTCAGACAATAAACAAAAAGAGGTTCACATTTTCCTGATGAATAAAGAAGCCAAAAGTTTTATTTTATTCAACAGGCAAGATCTTGGTGACACACTGCTAGGCAGCACTAATTTCAAGATTGTCTTGTCAAAAAAATCTTCTTGTATCTTTCAACTCCCACCAGCTACCACTTTTAGGCACAAAAACCCTCTTCCCTTATCTAAGTTATCTTCTACAATCTACATGTAGCAAGTAATAAAACAGCTAGCCTACTGCTCTACCAGTGTGTGAACTTCAGACGGTGAAACAGTGGTAGGCCTACAACAGTCCCTGTGTTAAAGGACTGCTTCTTCTGCATGAGTCAGGCGGTCTCTTATGTACTTGAATTCTCTTGGAACTGGCAAAAACATATGTGACATCCCAGCAAATTAAACTTGTGCCGAACTCGACCAAGCTAAATGTTTGGTCACTTGGTATTGTACTTCATGCTTCATTTGGGTGAGACATGATTTTCCTTTGGTATTGCCTGTTGGAAAAACAGTCTCCTTGGTCAGATTAGGAGAATTGTTCTCCCGTTACTAATACCATGGTCTTTCTGAAGAAAGATCCATCACAATTCTGTATTGTTTTGACATACCATATTAACAATTTAATGAGTTCCCTGTGATCGAATGTTTTAGAGTGCTTGATAGTACATGCACAGGTTTCAAGAGCTTAGGTTCAAACCCCAACCCTTGAACTCAATTTATTCCAAGCCCATGAGATATTAGATGGAGTGTTCTATTCTGGGGCTACTCAATGAACCTGGACACCACTGGTTTTATAGCATGACTCCTAGTCGTCTCATCGCTCATCATGCATACTGCGATCACCAAAAGTGAAGGTGCTACGGCAGGGAACCTTGAGCAATGTTCTCTTGTCCCCTACCCATGGGTACTGCACTGTGGCTGCCCTGAGCAGTGCCATTGTTGGAAGGCTCTCAACAAAGTCCATGTGCCACATGTCAGATCATAATAAGAAATCCTGACTGACAACAGTGTACTGTAGAGGCAGGCGAACTAGCAAGGCTGCAGACTGAAGATATTCACTTCAAATTGGGTATGGAATTGGCATCTGGGGCACTAGTGCAGTTGCTTTTCAGGTCCGCGCTCAGCAGAACTCCGGAGAACTGTGCTGGGCTGCCTCAAAAATTCATGTATGCATACACAGACATGAAATACAACGCCTCTACTGAAATGTTTTAGCCCACTCCCTCCTGTCAAAATGGAACAGGTGGCTGTAGCATGCAAGAAACCAAGTCGAATCAATTTCAAGACCTGTGAGATGTTACTGAAGTTAATCGAACAAAACAGTCTGTGCAAAGTCACTGCACTTATGAAACAAATATCTTGGTAGTGTGATAGTATCCCTCAGACATATACCCAAGAAGCATCTACATGTATTACTGGGCACAAATAAAGGTTGTATTACCGTTGTAACGGAAAAAAAGTCTTTTTTCGAATCAATCGCCATCGTATGTTTAAAAAATTCAGGATTTCAAAGTATGGGGATGGCAAACCGAAGTGGATAAGTACATCATAGAGTTCATACGGGCCAACACACAAAGACAGCAACAGGTTTCTTTTAGTATACTACACAACTTATTGACTAGCATCATGTAGTGCTGTGATATTTGAAAGATTTAGATTCGGGAACTGCGTGCGCAAAAGAACAGGAGTGCATAGATGCAGCTGCTTTAACAATACACTTGTCTGATACATTCATTTGGCTACTTTGGTATCTATGTACAATATATATATAAAAAATTGATAATTTGGTTCTTGTTAGAGTGAACTGTTATCAGGAAATTTCAAATATGTTGATAGTTCCGATAAACTAGGCTCTATAACCCCAATATACAAACAATTTTGGCTCTATAGACCAAAATATGTGTTTGACATTAAAAATAATGGCAGAATCAGAATCCCTGGCATCAAAAACATAAATTTAGAGCTATTATTTGCAATCCTATGACCTTTTGTTACTGAGTTATACTCAAAATTAGATATCGAGCGGCGGCCATTTTGAATTTGTTGCTATGGCAACCAAGACGAGCGCCCGCTCCGGCGCCCTCAAAAATGTGAATCTATATACCCTCAGCAACATTTGTGCCAAATTTCATGCTTGTAGACAAACCTGCACAATACACCCCTTATTTCCCCATAAGCTCCTGGACTACCAAGGGCTAATTGGAATCCCAAACTTGTGGCTAGGGTGACATACAGCCGGAGTATGTCCTCTACATTTGTGCAGACAAAACCACAAACTTGTAGCTAAACAAGTTCTAAAGGACCGTTCAGAATTTATGACTGGGGGGGTGGGAGTTTTGGCCAAGAGGGTACTGACTTTTCACACGTGTTTCAAGGGGGTATTAATTTTTGACAACACTTCCAAGGGGGGTAAGAAATTTTAACAAAGAAAAAATGTAAAAAAAAACGCGCATAAACTCATTTTATTTGGACGAAATGACGCGAATCTGTAAGGGTGGCCGTGTATAATAGTATATATGTGCATATTGCTTTGTATGGTGAGGGGGGGTACTAAAAATATGCTTGAAACCTAAAGGTGGAGTACTAAAAATCCGCATGAAAGTAAGGTGGGTATCAACTTTTGACGGGAAATTCCAGCGAAACTCCCACCCCCCCAGTCATAAATTCTGAATGGTCCCTTACTATGGGCAGAAAAGCAATACTGAACTTGTGGCTAGGATGGGACATAACAGGAGTAGATAACTCTAATGAAGCTTAGTCGAAGTGTAAAGTGACAGAACACAAGAGAAAGGCAAAGCCAAAATTAAAAGCTGGGATGAGTAAAAATAAAAGTTACTTCCATGTATTTGGCACAATTAGACTTTGCAGCTAGGATAAGACATAACCAGAGTAAATACCTGGCATAGGCAAAGCCGAACCCACAATTGGTGCCTACAAAGTGACATGCACCGAGAAAGTACATCAGAAATACTTTAAAACTCATTCTTAAGAATAGACATAACAGGATGACCACTCTCAAAATGCGTTCTTGCAACTAGGATGGGACGTAACCGAGTAAGTTCTTCTCAAGAGGAAAATTGAATAATTGAAGTACATTACTGTACTTGCAGCTAGGATGAGATATATTAACAAGACAGTCAAAGTGAAAAATAACAACAGTAAAATTAATTCAATAAAATATATAATATACATATAGTATATAATATATAGTATGATTTTATATACGCCCATTCCAGGTAAATCTGCTCACAAGCGCTCACCACACTGAACAACAATCATACCGATCAATAAGTTATAACCTCTGGACATGGCCGGAGCGGGGATCGAACCCACGTCCTCTTTTGTACAAGGCAGGCATGCTAACCACTGTACCACAGAGCCATATGAAATACTTACGAGTTGTTTTGTTGCAAAGAGATGTTGCCTCATCACTTCCGTCAGCACAGTCAACTATCCCATCACACCTGAATAAACAAACAAACAGGTAAAACAAACAAATTGGCTTTTTTCTCCATAGTAAGGCCACACAATTGCTAGTGGTAGGACAACTTCCTTCACTCATCCCCCATAAAACTGGGATTTCACCCATTGCAATACCATGTTATATTTCTAATTGCGGTAGCACCCTCTAAAATTTGTGCGATTTGCCTCAAATTTTTGCTGAATTTTTTTTTCACATATTGGACCATATTTTGGGGGTGCCCCATTGAAAATTCAAAAGTTTATTTTTTTTTATGCAATCTGCATCACCCTACCACACATAATTGATCTTTAGCTTTTTTTTTTTCCATCGGCAGGAAATCTATTGTGTCAGCGGGTCCTTGTCGGAATGACCTTAAAACAATGAACATTTGATAAACTGCTTATGAGATGACAAAACACAGAATCATAAATTGTAACTTCTACAGCTGATGCTGGTAAAAAATAGGTAAAGACAAAGAAAAGTACCTTCTCAGTATAGGATAAGACTGGCGCATGTTAGCACAGAGGACTTCAGTTTTTGGATTATATGCTGAAATGTAAGAGATGCTATTTAAAATTCCAGCATGATTATTGTCTTTTATAAGCTTAAGTTACATTTAAATTGAAAAGAGAAATCTGCTTTTCCAAAATTACGATAGTTGTCCGCTTGAACTTCAGGGGCATCACTAACAATAAGTCATTGTATATTAAAAACTACATTGGAGATCAAGAGCATCAGTTGAGGCATGTCATTGTATATCATAGGCTACATTGGAGTATAAGATCATTACTTCTGGTGTGTAATGAATTGTGTACTGTAGACAATAAGAGCATTAGTTAGTGTGTCATGGTATATTGTAGATTACTTCAAGAATATGAGCATTAGTTGAGATGTGTCATTGTACGTTGAAGATTGCATTGTAGAATAAGAACATTACTTACGGTGTGCCATGTTACAAGGTGTGGTCATGAAAGTGACATTCGTGATCTGAATTATTTTTCCTGACTGCGGTTGAGCAATCAAAAGTACCTGTGAAGCTGAAGAAATTGGCGCTTGAACTGAAATAAACCAATGAAATTCAATATACCAATTTCACATTGATTTTATTTTGAACTGCATGAAAAAGTGAGTTTAAAGCTCAGAACACTTGGTGAAATAATATGTACTGAACAATCATATAAAATAGGCTGGTAAATGAGCAAGACGATCTGTTTATGAAAAAATTATGGGCATTGTCAGCCCACAGAAAAATGGTAATACGTAATATGGTTAAACTGAATGTGGAACAACCTATTTGATCTGCTACACGTATCTTACCATCTCATCATATTTCAACTTATATAATCTTATTTCATTTCATCTCATCTTATCTAGTCTCATCCAATCTTATCATCTTATCTCAACTTATTTTTTATCTCTTTTTATCTCTCCCCGCATCTCATCTCATCTCACAGTCATATTTTCCTATTTCTTTTATCTCTTCTCTTTAAAACTCATGTCATCCTATCTTATTTTTCTCATCTTGTCTTATCTTACCAGTGTGCCATTCGCCAGGGCCAGTAGTGTTAGTGAAGACCGATCCCCAAGTCTGGAAAGGAGCCGCAACAAAGTCTGTAAAAGCTGAGGAGGGAGCGCCCCCTACATACATCCAGCCATCGTCCGGCATTTTGTAAGTAAACTCAACACATTGCACAGATGATGAGATACTCGCTCGTAGAACTGAAGAACTCCTTTCATTTGTTGTTGATATGAAGGCCTTCCCAAGGACCGAGGCTAGGTCTGCGTCAGTTACTGTAATGATCAATCATTTTGAAGTAAGATTTATTATATTATGCCATTACCACTCATGACAGTATGGATAAGGAGTATAGTTTAAAAAAACATTAATTTTTGCTTCTTTTATCAAGGGTCAAAGTTCTCATTAGCAAAAAATATTGTTATGTTAGTTTGATGATTATCATGTTGGTCTAAATACTTCTTCATGCCGACTTCACTTAACACATTAATGCAACAACACGTCACAAGCAGTGTTTTATATTTAATGTATCAAAACAACAACACAAGTAAGTAGTTAATTTTCCCAGGAAGTTGAATATGTTCATATCATTGTATCAGTAGATTCCAATTTCATAATTAAAGAGAATGATATACTCAGTCAGGAAAGGTATTTACTTATGGGGTTACTGCAGTAGATTCCAACTTCTTTGCTGCGGTCACACTGAGCAGCATCAGTAATCCTCTCGTAACTACAGTCAAAAAAATCTGTGGGGATGAAAAAAATTCGCATGAAGCATAAATGAAGACTAAAATAAAAAATGTTACATATTCTCACCACTTTCTCTGTTCTTATAGTTTGTCACGTCAAGCAGAGGACAGACGTTTGGCCAGATATCTCAGCAACCACAAGCCTCACAGGAGAAATACACCTACCTTTGTATAGCTTAGCTCGTTTGTGATACGAATATCACATTTTCACGATGATTTGAAGCCATTTTTTTGTCCAATATTTGCCAATTTGTGAAAATGGCAGTCCAATTTTGCACAATGTTGACATTTGTGATGCTTCCAATCTGACACACAATGGGTGGTGACGTCACAAAAGTGCACTTCAGCGCCACACTAGACCTAGTTCTAGTTAAGTTGGTATTAGTAGAAACACCAATCTCATTGTGTTGGTTTTTATGGTCTGTACAAACAATGCTAAATTTCTGTCCCAATGCTTGACGTGACAAACTGTAATTAGTATATCATTTGCAGCATCACATGTGACCCATCATAATATCTGTTGTTTAATATTGTCCATGCAACTTTTTCATTCTCACTCATACAAATTTGTACTGTACAGAAGGGCTGTTGATGAAAAAGGTCTTTTGACAGGCTCCTGAATCTGTTTGTAAATGAATGTTATATGTATAAAATGAAGTAAATAGATTGGTAAAACTGGTTGCCGCACATGATTTATTGCAGAGTTTGTCCCCTATGGCCACACACTATTTTACAAGGCTTTTAAAAATAGGTCAGCTCATACTTACTTTGAAGTGGGGAAGGACAAAAAAGTCTTTCAATACAGCCTGCAGTTCCACTCCCAAAGACAGCTTGAACAGCAGTGCCAGTTCTATATTTTTAAAAAGCATATAATACTATATTAGTGATTTTTTACTTTTTATGAAATAATGGATGGAGAATCAACTTTCAGGATCAGCTTAATCATCCATTGTTAAGGTAATTGACTACGTCAAGTCTTAAATTGGTCACTATTTAAGTCAGGCGGTTCTTTCATAGTTTCTGTGGTTTCACATCTTCAATTGAGCAAAGGAGCGCAGGATGTGGTTTTGTGTCTATCGGTCCATTGGCCAATTGACTTTTGAATTCCATGTAGGCCTACCTTGCAATTTACTAATTGCGCTTATTAAGTTCCCTGTCCCTCAGCTCTTGCTAGAATTTTGTATCACTCAGTTTGTAGGCCCATCAATGGCGTCAACTATCTCAAAGAATATCCTAAATTTACAATAGAATAAATTTTAAAAATGAAGACTTGCAGACAGCATTTGCCATATTTTATGTCTAATTTGGCCATTTTACATCTTTTGTATCAATTTGGCCATTTTACGTTTGAATTCCATGAACCTTGCAATTTACTATTTGCACTAATTAAGTTCCCTGTCCCTCAGCTCCAGCTGGGGCCCCTCAGATCCTCGGCCATTTTACAGTCGAATCCCCTTCAACCCCCCCCCCCCCCCGCCCACGCCATCCCTGGCCTCAACTATCTCGAAGCATAACCTCATTTACAATCGAACAAAAAAATAAGACTTACACGTATCCTCTTAACTTGCAGACAGCGTTGGCCATCTCTTGGGTGAAGTGAGTACTGTACACTGATACCAGGAGAGTTTTGTTGTTGAAATAAATTCCCAGACGACCTCTGTCTCGACTCTCAGTCAGGATGAGTCTTTCAACTGAATTACAATTCAAGAAAAAAAAGGTAATGAAGGTCATGTGAGCAAATATCGGGTTGGGGTCGGAGTTGTTTTTTATTTTAATAGATATATTTCTTGCTATTTTTAATGAAATGCAATGAATTCTCTCTGGGCAGTATTGGAATGATAAATCAGGTGGAGGTTATTTTAACAAGGTGTTACTTGATTTAGGAATATTCGGGACTTCGCACACTTCAAATAATTAACAACTGCTGCTGTTACCGTGAAATAAATAATTTCCTGTCTAGGAAAACTCCAAGCTCACCTTTCATTATTTAATGGTTGCCCCCCACCTCACTCCCTCATTAAATTCCAATTTACCTGAGCATTATGTCATATAGATAGTATATCACGTTCAATCGTAAATTCTGTTTTAATAGTCATTCGAATCAGTTCACTCTTCACATAAATATTTTATAATAATTAATTCATTTTATGTTTTGCATAAACTCAGACATAGATAGGGCATTCATACAAGACACATTCATACAAGACACATTCAAATCACAGGCATTCATATCACTGACGATCTGTGATATGAATGCCTGTGATTTGAATGTGTCTTGTACGAATGAGTCTTGTATGAATGCCCTATCTATGTTTGAGTTTATGCAAAACAAGTTCCAATTTGATAATAAAGTATATCTTATCTTATCTTATCTTAATATCTCACTTCAACTGAAATGTATAAAAAACACACTGAAAAACTTACAGAAGTACGCCGCAGAATAACGGAAAAAACCTATAAGGTCCCAGTCGCATGTGTCAGTAGTGAAGTCACACGAAGACTGTGAAATTGACGTCGTTGAATTTGACGTCGAGGATGTAGTGTTACAGAGTGGTGAAGGGAATGGTGTCGTTAGATTGAAGTCAAATGGATCAGCTGGAAGGGCAGAATAGATTGGCAGGTCATCGGTGTAAGGATCTGATGGAAGGTCGAAGTCATCAAAAGGATCGGAGCTACATGAATTGTCAGTACATGTTGATGTAGTTGTTGACGTAGTCATTGAGGACGAGCTAGAGTCTTGTGATGTAAAGTTGAAGTCACAAAAATTTAAGTCGCAGCATGAGCCGCTACATGGTGCTGTAGTGTATGGTACGGTAAACCCTTGGGCTGCAAAATTATGGAAGAGAAACAGGAGATTATAAAATATAAATAAGATAATTATTGATGAAAAATGTATCTTCTTGAACTGTTTTCTGTGTTCTATAGCTCCTTTCTGACTCCCATGTAAAAGTTCAGATCATTTGAAGGTGTTTTAGAACTCCCTCGAGAGCCCCAAAGATTAAAATTTTACATACCAGTCAGAGTAGGGCTAAAAGAAAAAAATATTATTTAGGGGTAATCCCCAATGAATTTTAGACTTTCACTTTTTGGGATACCCTATCAAGAGCTGCTGGAATTTTGAAATCAAATCGCGCAAAAAGTTTATTTTTTTGAGTAGCAGAAATATATCTAAGAATTAATACAAAATTATTTTACAGTATGCATGATGTCACATTATACGTGCATTTTTATTTTTATTTGGACTGTGTTGTAAATAGTCTCACTTTTTGAGGTAAATAAAATATTCTATTCTATTCTAAAATGAAATTTGATACCTGTGATAGCTGGATGAGATGGAGTTGATGAACAGTAGGCCATTGTCATATTGTAGTCATCGATGAGTGCATTCCTCAAGGCAAATTGGACCCTTACATGAGCGCTTAAGTAAGGTATTTCAATCTGAACCTTTATTTCCTTATAGACACCATCTTGTGGTGTGCTTAACTTCAATGGGGTCCAGTGGTTTTGTAAAAATCTTTTCCTTGTTGAGATCTGAAACAAATAAAATTGACATAAAACTTCATATGAAGGGAGATCAGACCAATGATTAAACCACAAGAGTAATAGAGTTCAACTAAATAAAAGAATTACCTATGCATGAGTCAAAGTCACTTTAATTTAGGACCTATATATTTTTTTAACGTAAAAAAAAATAGGCTAGCACACAATTTTATTTTTAAAAAATAGACATTATAAACAATTGAGAAATGAGAATCCAGTTTCATTTTTCGTCCTACTGACCAACCCAGGAAAAAGTATCTCTAGAAAATCCGAGGAGCTAACATCTAGCCTTAGCTTAATTTAATGTTGATAAATAAGTAAATCTAAACCATTTACTTCATTATTGAAAGGTCATTGCTGTGCTCAAGTAAAACGCAATTTCAACTGTATTGTGATTTGTCTATAGAAATTAAGTGCCACCATTTCGCTATCTAGAATGAGATATAGGGCCATACATAATTGGTCTTTTGCTTCTCGGATCTTCTCTAGGCTCTTTTTCAAGGGTAGGTTGGTAGGGTAAAAAAATAAAGGTGAAATCTCAAATTTTTATAATGTCAATTTGATAAAAAATGTGGGCATGCTAATCTACCTGAATGAAAGCAGAGCTGACCAAATCCTTCATGCCAGCAAGTTTGAAACAGACACAACGCACACCCGGTCCAGGAAGAGCTGGAAATGCTATGTATCCCCATGTATCAGGAACAGAGGTTTTAAATGCTGGGTCTGCAAAATCAGACAACATAAACTTATGTATCTGTTTGTATATTTAAAAGCACAATGTACAGGATGGGCATAGAGGTGCAATGCCATTTCAAAGGACATGGTTGTTTCTATGTTAGTCTGTGTAGTAAAATTTGTACATTGCCCGTATTCAATCAGACCTACCAAGAAATGATTGCCTCACCCTTTAGTCATGCCAGGCACAATTTAGTGGCTTTAGGTTTGTATGAGTGAACCAAACATCAGGATGGTTTCTTTTAATTGTCTGCACAGATTGCAAACACAGAATGCCCACTTTTAAAAAACTGGTTTATACTAGAACCATCGTAAATGAATTAAAAGACAATGGTACGGTAATTTATATGCATGTAAATTATTAATGGACATCCACAATATAATAAATAAATGCCTATTATTACTATAGTTAATATGTAGAATGCAATTTTGACAGGAGCTATAGCTTGTAGAAATAAATACATAATGGTACATACTTGTGTACGTTGAACTGTCGTCAATCAATGGCTTGAAACCTGAAAAAATATCATATATAGGGTTGGCAATTTATTGTTATAAATTGGGATAGGTCTTGGAAAATGGCTACAGGGCTTGAAAAAATGTATTAAGTGTCATTATTTGTTTCAAAAATAAGATTGGGACATACCACCTGATGGATCGCTTTCCATGCCAGATGATGCCGGGCCTGTTGGAATGGTTTCATTGAAGTCTTCAACTGTCGTAGTCGGAACCGCGGGCAGTAAGAAATCATTGTCTGCAAGTGTATAATGACGTTAAAGATAAGTAGTATAATAATCAATTTTCTTTGTGTAAGAATATACAAACATCAATCATCTCTGCCAACTATTACCAAGTTTAGATTCATAATTTTGTTTAGAGTATTATACTCAGAAAACCACATTGACTGAACAATGATTCTTTAACAGTGAAGATTCTCTGTGTGATACGAAAAAACATTATTTTGTATATAATGGCTGTTGCCACGTTAACTCTTGGTACATTTTAAATTATAGGCCTAAGCTTTAAAACCAGAAATCCAGCAAAGTTGAATGATAAGTTGTTTTTTAACAGAATTTTTAAAATATATAGGCAGTTCCACATACAGTACAATACACAAATTTTCAAAAACCCAAACACGCTCACATTCTCCAAAAAAATTCAGTTCACCTTCATCCTACAATGTACATAGTCTTACTAATTTTCATTATGCTAAGATAGTTGATAAAAAGTACCATAAATTAGTAAATGTAATACATGTGGAACATGTTACAAGTATTGTCCATAAATTAAGAATGTTGTTAAAGTTCTCAATTGGAGAAATATGAATAAGTCAAATCAAATACATCAAGTTACAAAACTCAACATTTTATGGAACTTTCAAGCTCAAAAGAATGCTACACTTGACACATCTTGCACACCCCAGAAATTTAGAAGAAAAAAAGTAAACTTACAACAATTCGCTATATCATTTGTGTCAGCACACGCTGGATCTATAAAAGCAATGA
Organism: Platynereis dumerilii; assembly: GCA_026936325.1. Classification (NCBI taxonomy): domain Eukaryota; kingdom Metazoa; phylum Annelida; class Polychaeta; order Phyllodocida; family Nereididae; genus Platynereis; species Platynereis dumerilii. The sequence goes on from JAPTHN010000021.1 coordinate 3,434,733, forward strand.
ATTCATAAAAGTATTATTGATAAGCACATTGGTACAGGACAAAATGTAATATACAATATTCCCACCAGAGTTTTGGAAACACTAAAATTTGGGAAAGGAGAATAGAAATTGGGGAAATGACAAAATAATCATTATTGAAAAATAATTGACTTCCAAGCGATTTCAGTTGCATTAGTATGAAATATGGATCATGCAGAAAAAAGGGCAAAAAAAATCTGCTTGTGGTACACCTGTGTTATGTCATCTTCCCCTCAAACTTGAAAACATTGCGCACTTTAACAGTAATGTCTGTTTGCCACACTTCAGCAAAAAATGTAATGTCTATAGGTTGCCCCAGAACATTGAATATTTGTTAGTGAATCGTCGTATTTTGGTCAATTGCAGATACATATAATTAATTTGTTTTTGTTTAATAATAAAACATAAAGCCTAACAACCATGACATAAACTCACAGCAATTAGATTCATCACTTCCATCAAAACAGTCGACATTTCCATCACATCGCATGAAGAGGTCAGGCAGGCAAGCCGTGTCATTGCACTTGAACCCACATACTGAAGGAAAAAAAGAAAATTAATATTACTTGTATAAGTTAAAAAATAGTAAATATAAGAGTGTTGAATTAAATAAGGACAATGACTAAATGTGTAGTAACATCTAAAATAATTAATTTTCTGTCATAAAATATCCTATATTTAAAACTCTGAAAGGCAAAAATAGAGAAACCAGTATCATATCACGGACGCCTAAACTATTATTGAATTAGCTCTGGGGAAAATTTACCCAGTACCACAATAAATTACGCTGTTTTGTTTTACTTTCTGAGAGTAGCTGGAACTCATATTCTGAAGTTAAAGAAAACAGGATCCAGAAAATCTAACGTTACCTTTTGTGCTTTATTTAAGGTGTTTGTATATAAATAACTTAGGGCGGTGGTGGATGTTATTAGTTTATATTTATTGAGCTTTTTAATGGAATTCACCTGTCTAATATGTTGGCAATTCTTTGTCATTATTTTTAAGCCTCCTGATAGTAGGACTTATTTAGACATACAGGGTTAAGATCAAGAAAATTATATCCGGCCTTTTTTGTTTTAAAGCATGTGTATATAAATACCTCAGAGCTGTAGTAGATATTATCAGTTAAAGATCAGCTAAGCTTTAAAATGAAATTCACCAGAGCAAAATTAGGGCAACTTTTTGTTAACCTTGATCAGCAGCGATATCAGAGTTTACATATAAGATAAGGATTTTTTTTGTTTTATTTTGTATCCAGTAGAAAAAACATTAGGAATACAAACCCGGGCAATTGCGTTCGTCAAACCAATTTTCGCAATTATTCACTCCATCACACAACTGGGTTGACTGGACACACAATCCGTTGGTGCAAGAAGTTTCATAGGATTCGCAAGCAGCTGAGACAAACAATATAACAAAGACATTAACAACATTTAATTTGGCAATGAGTGCTGACAGAGATTTTAGCAGTCTGAGAGCCTCATTGTGAGCCCTTCAGAGCTCTATGTCAACTTATACCTGTGAAGAGGAAGTCAAAATCTTCTTAAGTAAATTTAAAATAGACTCTTAAAGTTAACATTTTATGGCTTATTTTTTATTGTTGATACTAAGTTTGGTAATCCTGAATATATGATTGATTTTCGGTACAATTCTCTAGAGAGCAAAGCAGATTTTTTAGTAATAACGTATTTGATTTAAAGTTAAATTAGTTGCTCAATTGTTGCTCTTATGAAGCAATGACATGCATAAATTTAGATGAAATACATGGGCCAGCATCTTCAGTTCTAAAGACTAAAAAGTATGATGTGAAAAAAATACATCAATTAGTTTTTTATTCTAAAGGGAAGTGAAGCATTGATAGCCTGAGGAGGTACTCTGTTACCTTATCTGATCACTGATCAGTGTACATGTTAAATACAAGTGTTTAATAAAACTAAATGATAATTAAAATATATTCAATAATTCCAAGCAACAAAGGTCTATTTTTTACTCACAGGGAGCTTTCGTCCTTGTCTCAAGGACTTCTTCAGCCTTCTGACAAATGCTCAGGGGTCACATGACCGCCGGTGGTCAAGGTCATGTGACTGGAGGAGACTGCCATAAATCGGGGGGAGGTCCAGGCCTTGATCCTGACTTAACGTTGGTTTGCGCTTCTTAATCTCTATAGCCTCCTTGATCTTTCTCTTCATAAAGTTCTCTTCTCTACCGAGAATCCTTGGATTGTCCCAATCAATCCTATGGCTCGTGTTGGTTAAATGTTCATGAATTGCTGATGATGTTAATCTCTTATGCTCGTCTATTCTTTTTCCTAGTGTTCGTCCTGTTTCGCCAATGTATGTCTTCTTACAAGTCTTGCATTCTATCTCGTATATCTCCTCCAGTCACATGACCTTGACCACCGGCGGTCATGTGACCCCTGAGCATTTGTCAGAAGGCTGAAGAAGTCCTTGAGACAAGGACGAAAGCTCCCTGTGAGTAAAAAATAGACCTTTGTTGCTTGGAATTATTGAATATATGAATTTCCAAAGGTCAGGATTAAACCTACATAGTTATAATTAAAATAATTTTGCAATACTTACAACACCCAGACTCATCCGTTATATTGCATGTAAAAGGTCTAGTCTCTACGCATGACCTCTGACCGTCACATTTGTATGCCGAAGGTATTTTTATATTGTCCGCACATACATGGACTGTGGAATGGCTTGCTGTTGCAGGAAAACAATGAGAAATCAAAACGTTAGGACTAAGTTACACAGTTTGTCATATGTGATATTTTGCTTTTTGAATAAAATCGAAATCACCATAACTTATTAAGGTAAATAATGCTTATTGTAGAAATTAATAAGTAAATCAAATTAACAAATGAATAACAATAAAATATATGATGGTAAGTTCATAATTATAATTGTTGAAATATTTCAGCAAATCAAATAAATAAAAGTGAAACCACAATATAAATGAATGAGTAATGCCATTTATAGTATTATTAAGCCAAATCACATAAAAAATTAGTAATCATCATCATTTACGGAATTAAGTACATCTTATTGTAGAAATATTCTGGCAATTTAGATTTTTAAAATTTTTAAAGAGAAATCATAGTAGTGGATGAAAGTAATGCCATTTATAGTAATGTTTAGCCTAATAAAATTAAAAGATTCATACATAGAAGTGAAAAAAGCTTACCCGAACACATAGATACTTTCTCCTCGGTTCTATGGCAGGTTATTTCATTGTCACAATCCTTTCCGGGTGGAAAACAACCCCATGAATTTGTACACAAAGTGTCATTGTTGTTACATGAAGTGGCTAGATGAAACAAAGTAAATCAAGCATATCAAATTTGTTCTCCTGCAAACAATTCACAGTGAAGTGTTTATACAGATAATGACTTCAAAGTGAAGGTATATATTTGTTTTAATATATAGAACATATAGAACATATATATAAATGGGCACAAACATGGTTATATCATAAGTTTGATGAGCCTTTTTTGCTTTGTGGACTGAGCAGTAGTCATTACTTATCCACCCTTTATTTTTATTCTGTACTATCAGTCTATCACAAGACGTAAATGTAACCCCATTTTAAGTATTGTCTTTTTTTTTTTTTTTAATTACTGACATGTCACTTGCTTTCAGTCAATGAGAGCACTACTTTCATGGTGGAGGCATTATAATAAATCTTTATCATCTATTCCCACTTACCATAAGAAGTGTCACTGCATGGCCCAATCTCAATATCATCGATAGAGAAATCAGACCGATATCCAAGGCCTCTCTGGGCAATGAACACAACTTGAGCATTGTCTGAGCTTTGTAATTGCATTTTAGCTGATTGCCAATGCCCTGGCTTGGATGGGAAAGATCTGAAGACAACAACTAGGGTTTAGCATAATATGCTATTAGATAGGGCATAGCTTAATAATCAGTTTAATAAGGTTGTTGACATCATTATAACAAGAACGTTCAACAAAAAACATTTACAATTTGACAGCATCATAAAAAAATTGTTCCACATAAAATCTTTTTAAAATTTTAGGAAAATTTAACAGTAAAGAGATGTAACAATCTAGTGAAACTACAAGTACAAAGTATGTACGCACTACGGTTAATTACATTATCATAAAAATATTACGCACTGTTTCTAGCATTAGAGTAAAAAAAAAGAAGAATTGTAGGCGACAACATACACAGAAACTGCCATAACGCCCAAATATATACTCAAATAATATGAATAAAAGTTATACTTTAACATTCTGACATTCGTATTACCACCTTTTAATGGCAATGAACAATCATAGAATAAAGCTTCACCTACCTTTGACAAAGACTGGAAATAAAAAATAAGAAAAAAAGAAAGTTAATATTAGTACTTCTCAGAAATAACAAATCAATTTTTATCTCAACACGATTTTCCTTTTTTGTTCAATATTTAGAGGTATATATATATAAGAACAACCGAGAAATTTAGATGGTTAGTGTAAATTGAGAATATCTTAATAAAGTTAAGATCGATAGTTATAGTTCACATGTGTAGTGCAAGTTCCAGACACTGCAGCCCTTCAGCACTTCCTTGCAACCACAGCCATACCAGGCTGCCTGGTCAAGATCCTACAATCTCTATGACCAAAAACTGTTTTCCAAATAGTTTCGCGTATCAGAAGAACATTCACTGAAATTAGTATAAATCATGGAAATAGATCTTACAAAGAAACAGCCAGGTTAAAAGGCTTGTCACTCACCTTCCGTGGTTTGCATTTTCGGCCGTCCAATAAATGTCCTTCTCGGAGAATGGTCCAAATTCTAACTCAGAGCAACTGAAAATGAAAGCAAAAACCTCTTGGCAACAGTGCAAATGCAATGTCGGCTAAAAAAAACATCAGAAACCTCAGATCTGGACATTAAGGAGTACAGTGCAACCCAAAACAAAGTAGTACCAACCCAGCATGAAGGAAGAATCAGCCACTACTTTACCCTTTCACGTCTTTAGGCTCCCCCACTTTCTACCTTAACCTGCTTTAAACTACCTTTTAAAATTACACTAAGTTTACATTTAGCCAACACCAAGTCAAACTCCATCAGTCCATCACCCCATTTATTTGATTTCTTTGATGTTTTGCCCCTTGCTTATTGCAATTACTTTGCCAGCTGCCTTAATAGAGTTCTTAATATGGGATAAGGTTATGGTGAGGAGTCAAAGGTAGTTGTAAGGAGATATGGAGTGGTGAGGAGCAAATAGGTGAACATATGACTTCTGACAGATAATTTTCTTACTTTACTTTATTTTGGATTGTACTGTAGCCACTAGCCAGCTCCCAGTGAATATGCAAAGGTATCAACATTTAGATTACTCACTTCAACCATGGTATTTGGCTTGTCCATGGACTGAAAAACAGAAAAAAAAACCTGTTATAAAAACATTCAGGAGAGGACAAAGTTATAATTAAAATTAATAGGCCTGAGATCTACTCACACTGTAAGCCAGAGAAGGTTTAGACTCGATCCCAATCTGAAAAAATAAAGGAATCAGTTTATATTAAGTTGTAATTCATGGTTCCAGGCTCTTCTAAGTAAAATAAAAAAGCCTATTCTGCAGCATAATTCTATGAAATTTCATTTTTCAAGAAAAGCCACTCGGTATTGGAAAAACCAAGTTTGCCCTGAAATTTGTTAGGTTGTAGCAATAATGTAGCATGCACATGATGATGCCCTGAAAGCAAGATTTTGCGTTGGCAAAACCAATATTTTTTTAATTACTTACGTGAGGTCCGTAAGCGTTGTCTGACTTCCTGTGCTGGTTCTAAGTACGACTGACAGTATTCCCCGGGCATCTCCATTTACATTGTATTTAAATCGCAGACACATTCCGGTTGTATTGAACATAGGTGAAGCAGCTTCTGCTTTTGTTCCAGGTACTCTTGGACTACTGCCATCGAAGAACAAGAAGTGTCCTACAAAGCAAGAATAGACTATACACTACAACCTATCTATAATTTTTTTTTTCCATGGCAGCCTGTGACCAGATACAAGACATGTACACCTGGAAAAGATATTAGGTGGTGCTTGGAATAGCATCCGGCCAGGACATCACAAGTACCACCTAAGCCAACTCCAATTTTTAATAACATCTCTATGTATTTATATGTATTTTAAGAGGCTGAATAAACCTGTCTGTCTGTCTGTCTGTCTGTCTGTCTAGCTGACTATTAAAGTATCGTCTGAAAAATTATGTATCAGACCAAAAATACAATTGCGGGTGGGTGCTATCAAAAAATCAACATGGTGTAGCAGGCTAAATGATTTCAACAATCCCTCTTTATGGATATAAGACTAAAGGCTTCTTTATCAGTCAGTCATACGTAGGAGGCAACCACAAGATTTTTCAGGATTGGAATAATCTTCTACAGGAAATTATTAATTTCACATAATGCGGGACCTAATTATTAATTTTGAGTGATGGGTGTGCGACATCCTAAAAATATTTGTTTCAAAATTGAACAATGCCATGTTCAGAAAGACTCTACAAATTATTTATTTCAATTTTTAGCACCAAAATTGGGCATGAAATTAAAAATCCCCTCGATATGTAGTGGCTGCTACAAAATGATTTTTTTGGCATTTAGTATATCAGGAAATTGTTCACGTAACCACCGTTTTTTTATAACTCCATGTAGATCATCCATAGCAAAGGATATGCTTGTGGTGCTAGTTAAGAGAAATTCTATTGAGCAGTAAATCTATCTTACTGTTTATGTCCGGAGTATAATCTGTGCAGCTGGGTCCAGTGTTAACGCTTGTATTAGTTCCTTGACGCCTGAACCAGCGATCGTGACCGGTCGTAGTGACATTCCAACCACACATGTCAGTCTCAAAGTCACAACCTGGGGCTGGTATGGAGGTCCTTGGAGCGAACACTGCGAGAAACAAGATTATTTGAAAATTTTATAACATAATTAATTTTTTTTCAAGTGGCCATATTGGAAGATTAGTTTTTTCAAGTAACCATGTTAGAAGATGACTTCATATGAGGTAACCGGACTGGAATAAGCCATAATAACCGTTAAAACAATATGGTATGGATAGAAAATGAGTGTTTGGCATTAAAATCTATAAAAGATTTAAGATTCAGATAACAATTTTTAGTAGATTGTATGAATTTTCTCTGTGATTTGAGAAAAGCATCAGTTTTGACCTACGAAAAAAAGTCAAAACTAAAAAGACTGTTACCTACAGTTCAATATTTAACATATACAAACTTCAAATGCCACCATAAATTCAAGATGATTTATCACAGCCATTCTGTAAGATAATTCTAAACTTACCATATCCCGAGTTAGGAGTGTACGATAAACTTGGAAGTTTGGATAAGTCGTTTATGAAAGGTTCGCACTGTATCCAAACGTATATTCCAGAACACGGTTTGCTCTCGAAGGTGCAATCAGACAGGGATGTGGCACTTGTTGGGCAGTTAATGTGAATATTTAGGTGGCTCATTGTCCTAGGAGCAGTGTCACAAGTGTGTTCCTTGACTTCAGTAAACCGACCAAAGCCTGACCTAAAACACAAAAATAATTAAGGAGTGGTGTCGCTTTGGTAAAAAAGTTCCCAAATTATTTAAGCAATAATTAATGTTTGAATTATACTGCTTGCTGGTAATAAATGAGGCGCCGCTGAAAAAAAAATGGCTGCAGTGATCCCCTTAACTAAAAATGCAGCAGTGGTATAAGTATAAAACAGAAAAAAATAACCATATAATTTATGACCTTTTGAAAGAGACATTTTAAAACATCTTGTCAGGTCTTTTATACAATATTAAATCATTTTGAATGCTTAAGTTAAATATACAATTCTTAAATAATATCATATGGTTAATTTAAAAAACGTATCATTCTAACAGGGTAAATATTCATTCTGAGACTTAGATAAATCAGTAAGACGGTTATTCCAAATAATATTTTCAATAAATTATGGAAATAAGCATACTTAGTTCTCGATGAAAGAGTATCACAAACAAGATTTGCCCCTGCAAGGTAGTCGCTGACGCACACATAGCCCCATTTCTGTTCCACAAAAAGCTGCAGGAAACCCTCTTCAGAATAACGACCACGGATGGCCCTGGCAATAGGCACAGCTACAAACAGTAAAAGCATCTCATGTCACTTAAGACGGCAACCATTAAATCTCCACATAGGAGCTTGGGGATTTTTAAAAAAAACAAACAATCCCTTACCCATTTTTAGTGAAATTAATTAATTCTTTCAGGGCAGTCTTTAAATAAACTAGATTTTCGATCATAAATGGGTCGACCAATAGGAAGTTGGCCAAGAGTCTCAATAACACATGATGCAGTATTGAATCTACATATTACATAATTTAATTGTGAAAGAAATGTTGTTAATAGTTTATGAACTGTTATGTTTTACCCCTCTGTAGCAGCTTATTGGGATTGAAATGGTTTATGAAAACCAATCCTTTTTCTTTAAAAGCATTAAAATCACAGGACTGGCATATAAGGTGACTGGCATCCAGCTTATATTAGATGAATCCCTTAATTGTCAAATTATATAGTTGTGATTACTGTATTAATTGGCATGTAAATTCCAGTTGTCTGCATACATGTAAGCTCATATAATTTCCCTGATTGATATCTGACATACACACTGTGTGGAGCCACCAGCAGTTTACTGCAGTGATAAAAGGCCTACATGTGGCAAACATTGGAACTAATTGGCTTTGATAACAGTGCCAAAACGGCAGCAAAACAGTGATAAGCTAGCTATTTTAGGAGTCATTTGATACAGAACACAATAAAATGAAGGTAGATTGACTCCCAAATAAAGTGACAGGCCTGAAGAGTAAGATTTTAGCCTTCAAAAGGCTGTGACCTGAGATGACCTCATCTGCATATTCAGGAAGTGGATGTGGTTGTCAAGGTACACAGACCCTTATTTGTATTTCTTTGAGATGCTCTTGGAATGCCAGATACTAAATTGGCAATAATAGATTAATAAATGGTGCTAGTAGGCGAATGAATAGTTTTTTTCCATCTACAGAGGTCAAACAGTCATCATACACAGTTACAAGCCCAAGTATGATTCCTAAGTATGGTTGAAAGATGCTAATATATTTTCTTTGCAATTTGTAGAAGGAAGTTGGAATGGCCAACTTCCTTAATTAATAATTAATAATTTCTAGTAGGGTTATTTGTTGATAGGGAGTTATTTGATAAAGAAATGAATATTTGAGGACGTTGCAGGTTCGAAATAGATAATTGCTGTCGCATTTGCCATTTCCCACTGAGAAAAACTCCACGAACCACCCCGGAAGAGCTAGAGGTCCTTTCTCCCCATTATAAGAAGCAATCAAGAAGTGGTCTCGTGGGAGCGGGTCCATCCTTGAGATACAATATGCATAGGTCATTCACCACGGGAGAGGAATAAGTGATTTATCACCCAAGGGCTTTAGCCCGAGGTGTGATAAACACATGTTCCTTATCCCATGGTGAATAACTGGCTTATACATGAGACACACAATCAAACATGAGAGGATAACTGGAGAACAAAGAATATGGGAATTATTTCCCTGAAATACTGGCATGTGATTGGCTGACAGAAGTGTCAAATGGTATAAAAGCTATAAATTAGAATACAATGTGATTCTTACAGTTTATAACACAGGTTGCTGAAATGACTTCTGTGCACGTGCACGTGGAACACGCCTTTATGGTGCATGATGTTGGTGAGGTGCACTCGTAAATTCCACGGGCTGCTTGCTTGTTCGCTGCTGACACGAGGCTCGAGTTTGTTCCATAAATGGTTTGGATTGTCCTTTTGTAATATAAAGGAATAAATTATACATTTAAGTCATCAATGGTGGTAATATGTCAAATTACACGTAGAAATGTGGATAGATCAAGAAATTATCAGGCGTCGGCCACAAAAATTCATATTTTTCCAGAATGAAACCACAGATCCCCCATCATTGTTTAAATCAATATTGGTCAATTCATTAAATTCCAGCATTTATATCTATGTTAATAAGCATTTATAACACATTTAATATCGGACCTTCAATTCATTTTCAGGCTATTAACTTGTGAAGTACAGAGACAGAAAATTTAGTTACTAGTAGCACATATATCTCACCCTGTTGTTGTGCCTCCGCACAGGTGTTGAGCGAGATGGACGTAACTTGACGTCGGTACTTCATCCAAGCACAAAAAGTATCTATTGCCATTTGACAATTCAAATTCCACTGCGGAGGAGAACCTGCTCTTCCGCAATTCCTTGTGTTTATCTAAAACAGAAAGGTTTTTTGATTTAGACAGACAGACAATGAAGTTTATTTACATAATGAATGATACACAATTACACATACCTAGTTCAAAATGTTGTTAAAAATACATTTAATCGCAACGAGGGAGACCCATCTTAGACCAAAATTGCTGATATCGATTGGCGACCGAATTTATACACAACATGTAAATTGTAATTGTGAAAGACATCTGATGAAATATTGTATTTAATAATAAACAGTTACTTACTAGTAATATCAGAAAATGCAAATTGGCTTGCCAAGGTTAGGGCTGCACTTCGACCTGAAAAGAAAAATATTGGAACATTGTTAGTAAATGATTAGGCCATTTCTAATATGATGGAACAATGACTTAATCTTCCTGAAAAATGTAGAGAAAGGTCCATAATTTTTTATGGGTTATTCACTTAGGGAGAGGGAATGTGTGATTTATCTAGCAAGGGATTTAGCCCAAGCTGTGATAAACACATATTCCTGATCCCATGGTGAATAACCGGCTTATACCATGAGAGTATGAGACAAACTCTCTAAAATACAAATATTGCAGAATATGTGGACAATAAACAATATGGCACTCATTGCAGTGAAATACCGACTTGTGATTGGCTGACAAATGTGTCAAATGGTATAAATGTTGTTGTCTCAATAGCCTCATCAGTGGTCCAGTTGTAATCAGGTGTCACATTACATGACTTGCAATCATCGTACCATTTCCAAAAAAGTTGAAAAAAACACCAAGTGAAGATGAAAACGCATGAATTTTATGGATGTTAAGATTGACAGACCTTGCATACAAGATTCATACATGTAAGATAGGTTTCTGCTATCATCCAAAACAGGTTTATGATTTATTGTACCTATAGAATAATATTTTTAAACTTCCTGTTTGATTTCAAAAATTTACGATACATATAAGTCCCATATTGTGAAGTGATGATTTTCTGACTTTCCAGAAGTAGTAGGATAGGCAAGTTAGACCGGTTAGTATACAGCATATTATAAATATGGATGAATAATTGGGTCTTTAGGTCCTGTATTAAACTGTGTTCTTGGCAGGCTAATTACACAGGAGGAGGACAAGGCAATGAGAGGATAATAGAAACTGCCTTCCAACATCGGCCCAGGTGACCCGGCAAGAGCTGGATTCAAACCCTGGATCCAGCCAAGCATGCTACCACTGGGCTGCCAATCGCTGTGTCTCTGGTTCCAGTCTAGCTTTGGTCGGTCATGATGGAATCATCCTTTGCCACATCGCTATTTCGTTTTCGTGTCCTAATTAGCATTAGCTACCAAGCGCATAAATATAGGAAGTAAAGCCGCAATCATCCATCGATAAATTGTATAAAATAGTCGGCATTCTTACTTAATATTCACCCTGAGGCCATTTTTGTAAAAAAAATAGAAAGTTTTGTGTGGACACATCCATCTTCATTGAACCAAGTTAAAAATGTCACTCCCTAATTGGGGGGGAAATGGCAAGTTTTGGCAATATATTTGAATCATAACTATGTATGTTTTCATCCTATTCATGTCGAACTTTCGACATGAGATCCTTTTTTCTATTTTTTTTTTCAAAACACATTTCTATAACTTGTTCAGCAAAAATATAATGTTGGACGAAATGCCTTATATGCACCACCTGAGCCCTGCCCTAATAAATTTAATGCTTCACTTCTAATACATGTAAGTGTCAAGCCTGTCACATGATTCTCCGAAGCGTATCCAGGGGAGGGGAGTTTTAACCCCTTCCCATTAAAATATTTCTTAATTGTTACTGTTGATTTTAAGTTGTACCGAAGCTTCATTCTCGGTTGTCAGTATATTGTGATACATTTTTATTGACTATCATGATTGATTACGACTATAAATAAAAGTTAACCACTACGACCAAAAAAAGTGAAATTGCAATATTTTTTGACAAATTTCCATTTATGAGCCAACCCCCCCCCCCTTTCGAAATATTGACATGTCTTACGCATGTAATGCCCTGGTCTTGAATAACCATCTGCCATAGTCCATAGAATCATATGTATATTTAAAATTATATTGTAAAATTGCAACACCAACTTTTTATTCTGATTTAGCATGGCATTACATTGCTTCAGTATCTCAGCTAGCCAACTTTGGTGACTTGTTTTGACAGCATTGAAAGTATATGATATGACCTCAATAATTGCTTATGAAGCATGGAGAATAACATGGCATGGATAGGCATATGACCTCACTAAGAACATTTCTATTCTGTAAGTACTTGACATCCGTTGACTGTAACATTCGTCAACCGTTAGTCATGTGTGGACATTGTTATTAATTTGAGGTGTGCAAATGCATGTTGCAAAGCACCAATTGTACGCCTTTGACCAGTTTACTTTCAATACATGAACTTCACACATTTTTTATAATCTTCTTCCTACCTTACATTGCTCCAGTTCAACAGTAAATAACTATTCCAGTTGGATTCCACATTTGTCAGCCTAAACACTGTGTACCGTTTGCTCTATGCGAAGCGATCTAGTTAATCATAAAATCTGAAATTTTTGGCCAGAAACCAATTCAATAACAATATAACAGAGCCAGTATGCTGTATTTATGTATAAGACATCCTGATGTGAAATTACAAGCATAACATATTCAACAATCAAAGGATTTGGCGATTCCAGTAAAAAATGCACTACAATTAATTTAATAAAACTGCCTTATCTCTAAGAAGACTTAACTGATTGATTCCAAATTTTGTATAATATGTATTACTTGTACTATAAGACAGCATACTGGCTATATGGAAAAGTTTGTTGTTTGCTGTAAACTAGCAAAATTTAAACAAAAAAAACCTTAGTTAGGTCACTAGGTGACACAGAGTGTAAAGCAAAATTGGCCCAATTAGTTAGAATTACAGTGTGGTGAAACTGAAACACCAAAATTTATATGAATCCATCTCACCAGATCCACTGGAGAAAGTGTTGCCAGCAACTGTTTTCTCCAAAAATGGATTTTCAAATGTCTGTGTGTCATCTTCGTCCAGACCTCTGTCCCTCTGCGGCAAATTCAAAATGCGAGCTTGGATGTAAGGGTCACTGATGTTAAAGGTGTTATCTACTTCAGGGATAATGATGTTGACTTTTGACTTCACTGCAATAAAAAGAGATTTGGTATTCATATTACTATTATATAGGTAAAAGGTAAAGGTACTTTTCTTTAAATTGGGTAGCGAAGCTAAGTCAGTGACTTGTTTTCAGTTGGGCCCACGGCACCTCAAATTAACGTCTGATGCAAACGACGACGGCGTGGAATGACATGATGGCCAGCCTGGGGATTGAACCCGGGTCCCTCGCTTGTGAGGCAAGCACTCTACTGACTGAGCAATAGGGGCTGGCACAATTGTAGGCTGCTGTAGCCAATTATCCTTTTATTAAGGCCAGACATAGTTGATTTTTAGCTTCTCAGAAAATCGGATCGTCCCAACAGATTTTCACTCTAACCTCTCAAACCGACTAACCTTAGAAAATATGCCCCGAGAATATCTGAGAAGTTAAATATCTATTATGTCTGGCCATAGTATATATATATAGGCCTATATATATTATTCATTATGCCTTTTCTCCATTAATTAATTTTAATTAATTAATTACAATCAGCATGACACAATGTAAAATTTATTTAATGCTGATAAAAGCACATTGGTGTCAGCATTAAAAAGAAAAATGTAAATATTATTGAAGAAATGTTCAAATACAGTTAAAACATACTTTACTCTGTATATTCGCAGAACAAGAACATAGAAATATCTTAAGTAAATTTAGAGATATAATATTTGATCAATCGATAAAACTTACAATATGGTGCACCTATACTCAAAGTGATGATGGTGGCGATTCCTAGTGCAACAACGGCACCAACTAATAAAATTGGCCACTTTTTTGACTTCTGCTTTAGTGGTTCATCATGTGTTTCAGCCCTGCGGTACATTAAAAAAAGAAACATTCAACCAATGTAGCCTATGTATACCATATAATTAAGTATCTATTGGTGAGGAAACCAAAATTTAGTTTTTTAGCCCAAGTGTTTTGGAAATTTCCGGATTAAAGACTATAAAAAGAAAATAAATTAAAATAATTACAAAAACATTTCCATGGGAAAACATTACAGATGATTTCATATTTGTAGATATTGATGAAATAACAAAATATTTTGCAAAATTTCTAGTCTGACATCAGAAAATCCTGCCGGGTGATTGGTCAAGTTGCCTATTGCGTGTCACTTTTTTCAGCTTGCTTCAAGCAAGTGATGTATTGCTGGAAAAAGGATGTCATAATTTTGACCAATAGTATACTGCGAAGGCCAACTTGGTATTGTGGCAGTTGTTTACACATGTCAAACTGCAATCCGCATGAACTCTTTCATTTCTTCGTGTACAACAGTTGATTGTTTCAATTGATGTTAAATCTGGGTTGAGGGGGAGACTGGAGTTTTACCTGAGTGGGTGCTACATGCTTCAAGAGGGGGGGGGGAGTACTAATTTTTTTTTGCCTTTTTTCTAGAAACTAAATAGAATTTATGACTGGGGGAAAGGGAGTTTTTCCCCACGGAGCACCAATTTTTCGCACATGTGTCAAGGGGGGTACTTATTACTCGCAACATGATTAAGGGGGGTATGAAATTTTAACAAAAGAAAGGGGACATAATAAAAATCTGCTTGGAAATTGGAATGTATGAAGGTACAAATAAGCATGAAACCAGAGGGGGGTGCGAATGGTAGCCCATTGTCCTGCCACCTGAGCTGAGCCCCTCCTCTGAGCAAATGTTATATTCACAATTATACATGGTTATTTGCTGTATAAACAGTCATTGCATGGATCACAGTCACCTGATCCCAATTGTCTGAATGCACAGTAGCATATTGGACTTGCAGAATGTGTGTACTAAAAATGTGTGAAACACAAACTGAAACTCTCACTTGAAACTGCTAGAGTCAGTCCCTGTTAGGAGATCAATGGCTTAGAATGCCATGGTCACCCATGTAAAACGCTATGTCACTTTTCAGGAAAGAGTGGTGTCATACCTTTTCTCTACCAATGAAAATTGCAAGAAAAATGATGTATTTTCTAACTCAAATGTATACAAATATGAAATCATCTGTAAAAACAAAATTCTTTACAATAAAAAAAACTAATTTCTGATGCCAATTGCAGAAGCCAATCTTGCTTTTAGACACTTTTAACATTTCCAGATGAGACACTAGTAGAATTTATCAGACTACAATAAGACTGTTACCAATATTGTTATTTATTACTGTGCCACAAATTTAGTGTTTTATAGTACAGTAATTTGTACTGACTGGACCACTGAGATTGTTCTAGAGTTTTTAAAATAATTATGGAGTTGCACTGTGTGTTCAATATTAATTTATGAGAGCTCAATATATTAATTTATAACTTACCCTTGTGAGCCATTGAGGTATTTACTGAGCCTCCAGAAGACATCTCCTGGAAACCTTGTTGCCCTTGTCAGGTTCACATCCTGTTGAAAAAAAAAAATAGAAAAGAAATCAGAAAACTCTTAGAATTTGTGGGCACATAGAAAGATGCAGTGGGAGTTTCAAGCATAATCTATAATTGAGTTCCATTTGCCTGGCGACTTTGCAGCATGTCTATCACCAGATGGCTGGCGCCCTGTCATGCAGTATCTAAATTTAGCAGTCAAGTATTGCCATGCAGTGGAATCTAACTCTGGACCACAAAATTACAATGCTGCCATTCAATCCGCTCAGCCACCGCGACACATGACGTCTCAGTGGGGAAAAAAATCTTCACCAATGCATGCGGATCATAACATTATGGAATCTTTAATCAAGATTCTTAAAAGAGCAAGGCAGGAATTGGAGGCATATAGAGTAACTTGATTATGCACATTTAAGAACAGCAGAAGAAGGTGGTCTTAGGTGGAATGTCCTCTTGAGGCTTCAATCAATTTCTGCCATGCCTGATAATAGAGTCTTTTAACTAAATGGCCAATCAGAGACTTGCATCATGACAAGAAAAATGTTGATATCAGTTGCAGGCCAGCATAGAAATCCTCATTATTTTTTTTTTCCAGAAGGTGGGCTCAAGGCTAGCTGAAGAAAGACGTTTTTTGCTGAAGATATTTTTCTATGAGGTGGGATTAGGGAGAACGGGACAACAGTGAATCGGAAACGTTTAATTCTGCAATATCTCAAAGTGGGCAATTTCAGTTGCATGATGAATTGCTTTAATGAAAGATACAGAAGTCAGCTACACATGCACTGATTTAAAGCAATAGCACTGCTTTAGATATTCTGGACATTGGCAGCATAGGGTCAAGCGATTCACAGTGAATCAGTGCTCTTTTTCTATTAAAGTTCTTTATATGTTTAAAATAAGACAATGACAATGATGACAATGACAATGAAACATATTTTATTTAGCTCCAACAAATTTAGCCTACAGTATATTGTTTTACAGAAAATTGATAACTGAAGAGCCAGGAGACCTCCAAAGACAAAAATGAGCATGATTGAATATGAAATACCTGAGAATATTTCCTGTGCAGTAATGTCATGTATGACCAATGAAATTACATAGTCAGGCTCAAAATCAAAACTTTGCCTTTACGGAAACAACAATGCATGCTTCATTAAACATCTCTACGAGGGGCGTTCAGAAAGTTCCAGGCTTTTTTTTATATGGACACTTATTTTCAATCTAGAACAATGATTTTTCTACAGGATAAAATTCAGCGGTTTTGGAATGGGTTTCCAAAATTTTGGAACATTCGGACATTCTTAAGTCATTCTGTAGTTGCCATGGAAACAGAAAGTTTTGCTGGGTGGAGCAGGTAGTACGGAGATCAAGAAAATTAATGAATTGCGTCTGAGAAAGACATCTCTCTGTCACTTGTATTAGTAAGATTGACAATATTTGACACAAGAAATATGATATTAGCTTCTAAATATTCTTTCAAGCATACCAAATGTTTGTATTCTTAGAGCGAACCAATGTGGGAAAGCGCTCCGGCATGCCCGATTTGGCAAGAGCGATTCAGGAGCCAGAATTTGAGTCCTTAACTACATCAGGACTTATGACAAAGCATGGATTCACTGGCATGAGAAAGAGACCTGAAGGGACAGCATTATCCATCCCAGCTATTCCTTTGTTATATATAGCTTTACATAAGACCTGGTTTTCCATTACCTTAATCATTGGGGGCAATAGTTTCAGGCACTGGAGGAGAAAAGGCCTTGGAGTTGGATGACAGAAATGCTTTCACATAAACTTTTCCTGGAATGCTTCAAAGAACATTTATTTCAACGCGTCAGGTGTATGAATTGATGCTTTTGTAGTACTTGCAAGTATTTTTAAAAAGTAATATTATATTTCTGGTGTTAATTATTGTCAATCTTACTAATACAAGTGGCAGAGTGAGGTCTCTCTAAGCCGCACTTCATTGATTTTCTTGATCTCCGTAGTACTACCTGGTCCACCTAGCCAAACTTTCTGTTTCCATGGCAACCACAGAATGACTTAAATATGTCCAAATGTTCCAAAATTCTGGAAACCCATTCCAAAACTGCTGAATTTTATCCTGCAAAAAATTCATTGTTCTAGATTGAAAATAAGAGTCCATATAAAAAAAAGCCGTGAACTTTCTGAACGCCCCTCGTACAAGTTCATTTGTATGCTCATCAAAGTAATCATACAAATAAGTAATTTTTTTTAAGGCCATTCTTCCAGAAACGTGAATAATTAATGTAGAATAGAATAGAATAGAATAGAATATATTTAAGTCTCACCTCAACATTTTACAATAAAAAAACAAGGAATACAGCAATTAAAAAGTTGAGCCAATGTACCATCAGAAGGCTCAACATTTTACTGTACAAGGAAAATCACCGTCTCTTAGAACTGACAATTGGTCCTTCAGGTCTTGAAAGTCAAAATTTTGGATAAAGTTGACATCATTTGTCATTGACAATCCTCCTGTTACCAACCATCATTGGCATCAATCATGTTACGATGTTCTCTTGGTAACAGGGTTAACTGTAACAGTGTTGAGTTCAGTGCAATAAAACTATCCTAAACTTAGGGTAATTGCACCATATACCACTCACCCAAGGTTAACTGGCTCAGAAAATTGTTGGCAGTCATGGATGAAGTTGTCAAACTCCTTGAACTTTACTCTTTTTTTCTTTTTCTTTTTATGGAGACAATGAAAATGTCACATTACCGTACTTCCATAACAGGGTAACACCATAACGGAGTTGATGTCTCATAAAATGTTCTGATAGAATCGCAGTGTCATATTTGATTTTACAACGTACAAAATATTGAATGTTTTGTGAACTTAGTTTGACATGTCGTTTTGATGATTCAAATGTGCACCATGGCCAAACCATAACAGAGTGGAAAATAATGTCTTATTGGCAGGGTTGCGATTTTTATTGATTTTTATAAAAAAATTTTAAAAAAATCAGATTTTTTTTATTCAAATCGGATTTTTTTAAATTTAAATCGGATTTAAATCATTAATGGAAAAAGTTCCATTTTTCGTATCAATTTCACCAACTGTTATTAATTTTTATGCATTGTCATATTATGAATAACACATATATGGAGGTCAATAAGGCATATATATATAATAATTTTGTTTAAATTAGAGAAATTATAATGCAAAATGATGAAATCAAGGCAGGTGATGTATTAAATGTAATAATCATAATGTAAGCTACGGCAGCAGTTCCACATTTTGATATGGATGTGTTAATAAATGTCTTTTTCACTGAACATCAATCATAACTATACAGCTTATACTTGTAATAGAAGTACACCTTCTAAAAGATAAAAAGGGATGTCAAAACGAGTCATCATTTTCCCTACTCTGCAATGAACTGAACTGCTACGCTAAATCACCAGTCTCAGCACTCAGTCTCGCGGTGCCTGTTAATTTTGTTTCACATGTAGTGTATTTGATACCAGTTTAGCAGTAGGGGCTTTGGGGACAGTGCTGCATTTGCAGAACATTGCTTTGTTTTTCATTGCAGCAATGAAATTGCTCAGAGAATCATGAGAAAGCCATGATTGAAATAAAATTGTTTAAATATTTATTTACATGTATGTAGTCATTCTACTCGGATATATTTATCAGAAATGTTTTATCATATATCTAAAAATATATCATTAGACATATTTATGAGTATTGCTAATTGGTAGGTTGCAAGCTGTAATATCTCACTGCCAGCTTTATTTGTGCTTTTTTAAGCCTTTCTATCACAACTTTGATTTAAATCATGATTTTTATTGAGTGATTTAAATCATGATTTAAATCAATGATTTAAATCAAATGATTTAAATCCAGCTACCCTGCTTATTGGCTGCTAGAAAATGCCCATTCAGAATGGAAGACAGAAAATAAAAAATAATGGGAGTCTACAAGCAGTCAGATTTCTATTCAGCAGAAATGAGCCACAGCAATGGAGGCATTATATGAGCTATTATGGTGCAGGGATGGGCACGAGTACTTTTAAAAGTACTTGTGTACTCGTTTACTCGAGTACATAATTTCAAGTACTCGCATGTACTCAGTACTCGTAGCTTTGACGAGTACTGTACTTGTACTTGTACTCTAGTACATTTGCAAAGTACTCATATTTATGAGTACATTATAAGTACTTTCTGTAATAAAGTTCCTTTAGAAGAAGGCTTTCAGAGAGGAGACTTTACTTCTGATTGATTTAGGTGTGAGTGGCATTCAATACTTGGCTAAAATTAAATTTCTTCTTTATTAATATATTTACATTGAAAGATGATAATAGGATAGATAATAATAGGATAAAAAGAAATTTAGCAAACACACTTCTCAGTGGGAGGGAAGGTCTTCCGTTCAGAAAGACTCACCGACCATCGCTTTTCGCAGCTGATGTTTATTCGTGATAAATTGTTATTATGCCACTCTTGAGATACTGTTGCATATATTTATATTGTATTTATTTAATTTTTGTTTATTTATATTATATTTAATAAATTATTGACATTAGTTTGGATGATTTTTTTGATTATATTTTTGTTGGATCTGGTTTCAAAAAGTACTCGGTACTTGTACTTGTACTCATAGAATGTACTTGTACTTGCACTTGAGTACATTAGCATTTGCTCGTGCCCATCCCTGCTATGGTGGAGGTTTTGCTGAAAGGTCCTGGCCATTATGGTTAGATATTACAATAAGTTTGGAATTTAAAATTCTTGTGAAAATCAAACGCATATTGGTGTCAAGTTTGGACTCTAATGAACTGAGGTTCGAGACAGGTGATTATAACTAACACAGTCAATGCCAAACAACGCTAAACAAAACAATCCAGCCTGCTCTTTTGTAAAGAGAGTCCCTTAAAACAATGTCAGAACTTGTGAATATGTGGTAGAGCCAGGGACTAATTTATTTATTTGAACATTTGAGCATACATTTATCCACATGGGACTGTTCATTTGTTGTAGCTTCATTGCATGGAATATCTCTTGAATGGAACGCGTCAATTAAACAATCTGAGGACAATAAGTAACTAGACAATTAATGCAAGACAAATAAATTTCCCATGACCATGCCAGCACCAAATTGTTTGTCAACTGCCATGAGAAGTTTGGAGACAGTTAAATATCAAAGATGTTTCAACATTATTCTTTGCTCAGCTTTGTTCCACGGTGACTATGTATGTATATAGTTTATTGTCCAAAGGACCAATTTACAAAAAGGTACAGTGTTGAAATGACATGAATGAGGCATTTTCAAAATTACAAATTAGGTACATACACTTATTAGTGTTTTTCTGACAGACATTTGATTTTTAATAAATTAATTATATCTGAGACATGTGCTTTCTCCAAGCCAATATTTTGAAACGTGCTGGTGGCTCCACCGTGGGCACCCGCTAAGAAGACAACAAAATGTCTAATTCACTGTGTTAGGTTTTACCAAAAATATTCTGATATTCTGCAGATTTCGCACACTTGGTGACCATTGTAAGAAAGCAACAAAAGATTACAACAAGCGTATAATGCTCAAATAGGAGATTTTGAAAGCATGGCAATTTTGCAATTGACAAACAAATATCATATGCATGCAGTGGTTGACATTGTTCATGTCCTTTCTATAATAATGCTATAGCATGCCAAAAAATTCCTGTATTTCAGTATTTGGATATTTTGCAGATATAAATTTCCATTCGGAGGCTGCTCCAGAATTTTATGGCAATTTCCAATTACAGCTAAGAAATGTGATATGCAAAAAAGAGAAAGACTTTTGCACTGTGAAAAAGGCACTTCATAACTTATGATAGCTGATGAAGTCATCTTCTCTACATTCAATATGGGAAACATAAAGGCAGTTTGATTAGTCATGATCAAGAGATGGCAATTTGATTAGTCATAACTGATTTTAGAGTAAAAATCAGATGCAAAATCCTTTTGGTTGCCTCTAACAAACAAGTGGGGTTAGTCTCCTCGAATCAAATTAAAATTGAAAGTATTGGGTATGATCATGACAAATCATCAGCATGCTGCATGATGACACCCGAAGTGCAATTTTCACAGTGCAACAGTCCACGCTTCTTGCATATAAAATTTCCTGGCACATTGCAAAACACAAAAGAGGTGACCACAAGCTGTTCTACATTGTATGTTACTGTAATTCATGTATCAGAACAATGTTCAACCCAAAGATAATAAAAAAATGTTTTTGATGAAGAACAGCATTGTAGTTCAGGACTCTAGCACAAAAATTCAAATATTCTCCCTATAGTCCTAAAATCACAAGACTATTTCGAAGAAAGTAATAGGCCTACATGATATATATTATATATAATTATATTATATAGGGCCTATATGTAAATCTATTCTTTTGGGTGTGGTGAAAAAAGGAGTTCAGGAATGCCTATAATTTAGAATTTCTAACACACTCATAAGTCTAACACAGTGATCTTCAGACCATGACTTGATTGGCATATGCTTCAGTGATAATGTCCCTCAATGAGTGCTACTTCAGCTGGTGGGCTAGTGTCATTTCTTTGACTAATCAATAACAGGGTAGGCCTACACAACCCATACACTCATACGTGCACTCTATTGGGAAGGGAGCAGTGGCAGATCCAGATGCGGGGGCCTACGGGTCCGGGTCCGGACCCCTACGGCCTACACCACCAAGATTAATAGTAGCATTTTGAAGAAAAATTGCGATAACATGGGCCCGCGAATGCCGAAACACGTCCGCCCCCCCAGACTATCGCGTCTGGATCTGTGACTGGGGGGGGTATGTGCCCATCATATTGGACCAGTGCGCTCCCCCCTCCAATGTGAACTTTGGATAAAATATACATTCAGAATAGTGGGTGTCCCTCAAGGTTATCGCGTTTTATCACAGCAAAATAAATAGTGGCATTGAAAAACAGGAGAGCAGGCTGGGCGGAATCCTGGGGGGGGGGGAGCAAACACCGTTTCGGAGACATGCTTCATGCGCGCCCTAGAGTAGGCTCGAAATTTTTGCCAGATTCAAAGGGGGCAAATGCCCCTCTTCCCCTCTGCAGGCTACAACTCTGGAAATATATTTTTTCGTCACATAATTATGACTCCAAATCAAATGCTTGCGCAATGTCTGTGCACCAATTGCACGTACGATACGGTATGACAAATTTGTGTTGTTTTTGCAGTAGGAGTATGACATGCTTCGGCAGACTGTCCTCCATTCATATACGTATTCTTTGCGCTTCATGGACACGTGCCATTCATGATATATTCAAACAATTAAGTAACTCCAACTGACTGCCATTAGCAAAAGTGGACCAAAGTTTTCTAGTCTGTAGGCCTATACTGTAACAGTTGACAGAGAAAACAAAAATCATATATATGTTTTGTAAAATAAAATAGAAGCTAGACTATATTTGATATCACCTAGGGCCAAAAATTTACAGTTTTTTTTTCAAATTTCGATTTCTTTTCTTCAAAATTTTGATTAGACTGTAAAGGGTGGGTCCAAAATATTTCAATGAAATATTTAATTATTTGCTTTTCACAGCTATTTATTAAGAGGCAACCTATACAGTTTGGGATTTTTATTGCCAATTTATTGGCAAGTTCCCATTTATGTGTCCTGTTACAAAATCAAGGAGGTTCCCTATGTATACGTTTATTACATGACCACTATGCTAGAGCGATGCTGATCGGCCAAAATCAGTCATATGATGATCATAAAAACTCATATTGCATGGTTTGAGTGCAATATGAGATTTTTTCAAAATAATTTTTTTTTACAATTTTTTTTTTCAGATTCTCATATAGAGTGCAATATGAGTTTTTATTAAAAAAGAATTCCAAAAATATTTTTTTTTACTGAAAAGAAATAAAACATTTTCACTTTTTTTTCTGAAGTATTTTTTTTTCAGATCTATACATTATATTGGAAGCATGGTGGTCATGTAATAAAACAATTACGGCACTTATTATCGTGCAATTTGAAAATTTATTTGCACTCCTATTGTGACGTATTTGTATAATACATTTAAAGTGATGCAGCTCAGGGGCGTATCTAGAAATTACCTCAGGGGCATAAGAAATGGAGAATATGTTGCATTTCATGGAATTTCCTATCTCTTCCAAGTTACTTTTGGTACAGGGATAGAGGGGATGGCCCAATTATTCACTAGAGAGGTTTTGCTACACGTTTCCGTGTGACGTGTACGTGGGAGTTGCCATGACAACAATGTAATTAGATAGCACTTGTACACGTATACGTCACACGTGAACGTGTAGCAAAACCTCTCTATTCTCAATCTGTGCCTCACAGCAAATTCAATCATCTTTTGTTGTCAATGGCCAATGAAATAATCAAGCTCAACCCAAAAGACCAACACCGTCAAAGCATGTAGTTTTTATTATTAGTGTTTGAAGGTACTTCCAAACATTGGATATTATATACATGTTTCCTTCTGAAATAGTTTTCCAGTTGTTTGGTTATGACAGGCAATAAGTTGGAAAAATATTGAGTCTACTTGGCAACATCAGTTTTTTAATGAGCTCAGTTTATGAATTCCCTGGTCCAATTGCGACCTGTGCAATTATGTGTAAAATTATAATTGCAAAATTATATATATGAAGAATGCATAAACAACTCAAAATTGCTGTATTATAAGGAAGTTGTGACAGCCATCAGATCATATATCAGACATTCACTAGTCTCAAACCATCAAGACATCAAATAGTTTTCGGAAAGCAGAATTATGGTATTATAGCTGTTTGCAGATTGGCAGTCCAAACGGTTTCAAAATTGACTTTCAACCTGGCGTTGTGATGTCACTGGCTTAAAAATGTTTCGTTTGTGTCAGTTATGGTTTTAAATCAGTTGTTTCAGCTCTTATCATATCTGACAGCTTAGGTGACAATAATCAATATAATAATTATAATTATTATATTACTTGAGGTACTTCATAAAATAAGAAGATTAGGAGACGTTCAGAAAAGACAGTCCAAATATAGAAAATTTAACAAAAATGCAAAGGGCTCTAATTGATGATCTGAATGGGATTGCGAGTTACATGAGAGTGGAGCTGGTCACGTGTAACAGTTTACAGTGTGCATCCTGTCTACAAGTGGAATGCTCTTGCATTGCCACAGATCAGAACATATGCTGTCTTGTGTTGCCACCTAGTGACTAGTGTGCTATTCCGCGAGCTCCTGCGAGCGGTCCACCAACTTTCAACCACAGGAAGACACACAATTTTGTCTGGAAGACACCGGGGCTGTTTCTGAGTGTGTTGATGGCCTTGTCTACTTCCTTAGAGAATGTGATTGCCAAGTCTGACTCTGGTATACATCGATGTTGAATAGAAATTTTGTGAATGTGCAATGAAATTGGAACTATTTCTTGGGACAGCAATGCTGTAGCATAGGAAATCAACTTTTGTGCCAGGTGGCAGCAGCATGCAGTTCTCAGTTTCACCAGACTGGGTCCCCACATTGAAACATTTCCTTCTTAAATTTTACTGTGAAGAGGTCTTTTTAGGGCGTGAGTCTGCCACAGTGTATTTTTATGGATTCTCCACAGGGAGACCGATGGAACAACCTTCTACCATTATTTCTAGTGCTCCGATACGCGACATTTTCAGATAAGCTGATGATCTATCAGATTGATATATTTATGAATATATATAGCTTCTGAAATGAATGTAAAAAGTTGATTGAACTGTTGAGCTGATTAATTAGTATAAGTCTACAGGAGCTTTCTAATCTTTATTGAACAATGAAATTTTACACAATTGTCAACAAGCCTGTTAAATTGCTTTAAAAAATGAGACACAACTTCTGGTTTATAAAAATTTCCATCAGGGTGATCCCATTTTATATGTGCCAGTTATATCCTGCGTTTGAGTGAATATGTGAGATATCCGAGGCGTAGCCGAGGATTATCACATACTCACGAAAACAAGGGATATAACTATCTTATACCTTAAACAAAACAAAATAAAACGAAACAAAGAGATTTTAAAAAGAAAATAAAACAAGAAGGATTTACGGAAAGAGGAAGAAAACTGCTACAAACAATTTGCCAAGTGGGATTAATCTAATCACATGAAAGTATCAGTTGAAGAAAAAAATCCAAATGGAATCACAGTTGACAATTATATGATATGAAATTTATACATATTCTGATCATTTTCTTGGATATACAAGGCTAATGCATCTGAAAGGTATTTGAAATTTTCAATCACGCACTATAAAAGCTACAGAGACATCCCTTACATTTTTAGAATTTGGTTATAAATTTAGAAAACAACTGATTTTAATACTGTGGACCTTGACATTGTGTTAGTTACTTGAAATACAGGGATATCTCCCAATTACTACCTTTAATACATAAGCTCAAATAACATACATGTGTAAACACCAAAGCTTGAAGACCGTGCTGCCTGGATCCAAAAGATTGATTTTAAAGACAATAGTTTGTAATAAGCTAATTAGTTGCAAAATTATAATGAAAAATGTTTGGATTGGAAATTTAAAAAGAAACTGTTTGAATTTTTTACAAATCCCCCCCCCTCGGAAAATGTGGGGGGATGTTTGGAAAGAAAATTAATTTGACAAAAAAACAGTGGTACAAAAAAATTCTAAAAAAAAAATTGGGTTTTATACAATTTGCAATTTGGGGGGGGGGGGATTTTTGAGAAAAAATCAGAAAACAAAATTTGGAAGGGGGGGGGGGAGAGGGAGTTGTAAAAAAAAAGTTTGGAACAAAAGATTTTCTTGAAAATTTAGGGGGAGGAAGAATTTAAAAAACAGATTTAACAGGAAAAAAGCAGGCAAACGAAAAAGTTGTGGAAAAAAAGTTAAAAAATCAGAAGAATATATGCATTTGGATAGTTGGGGATCACCATCAGATATAAAGGGGGGGGGGGGTGCTGGGAATTTTAATTTTCCAATTGACAGGAAATAGTTTATTTCATGATAACAGCAGCAGTAATTAGGCCTATTTATTTTTAGTGAATGATGTCCTAAAATATTTCTTTTTGAATTAAACAAAACCATGTTAAAAAATACCTCCACCACCAGCAATTATTTTATATATCCAAGACGACTCTATAGGAATTATTTATTTCACCTAAACTGGACAAGAAATTATCTATAAAAAAAAATCAAAGCCTCCTCCTCCTAGAGATCCAATATGGTTGATCCCTTATCCTTATTAGTTGTGTTCTTGACATTAAAATCTGAAGGGGATCAAATTTAAGGATTTACGGATTTGTCTGAGGCGTTTTGTTTTATAATAATTTTGTTTAATTTTTGTTAGTAATTCACTGTTTGGTACAGTTTTGCTGTTTGTGTTTTGAGCTTTGTTAAACAATGAGGCTTATATATTCTATATACTCCCATGGGCGTATAAGTGAACAACAAAGAATATATGAAATATACCAGCCAAATACAGGCTTCTGATTGGCTGCTGGCTCATAGGTGTGGTATAATTCTCTGTATAGCTCTTTGCTAATTTGTGAAAAAAGGTAATTAAAAATTTTCTCCTGCAAATTTTCTTCAGATCTATGGTTCTTGAAAAAAAGTTAAGATTAAAATCTGAAACAATAAATCCCAGTCCCCAGAAAGGTTTTTGAAACTGTATAATATCTATGTTAAATTAATTTTAGCCTATCCATAATATTGCCCTCTTTAGCTCTATACTCCGTAAATAGCAAGGTAAAATGTTCAATGAAACAGATTTATTTATATAAGAAAATAAAAATAATTTTCAGGCATGTTGTATGCACTGACCTTGTGTACATACCGAAATCTTAGTGGGTGACCTTTCAATATCAAGGCTTTTTTGCGAAGTAGCCTATTAAAAAAAATAATTTCTGCTAGGCTATTTTTTGACGCCTTGCTTGATTTTTGAAGAAATATTTAGGGACTTTGCTCATGAAATAAATCTGCCGCCGTCACCTTGAAATAAATCATATCCCACCTCGGAAAACTCCAAGCTGCCCCCCGCCCCCCCCCCTGGATATTAAATGGTTGTCCCTTATATCTGTTACATGTTTTCACTTGTACATGACCTTAAATAGTACAAAAATCTGTATAAAAAAATAATTGTAATCAGCACTGGAATACTTTGAAAGAATTATTGTGTATTGAATTTTACATGCATTCTAATTGCAAATTAATTAGAGCAATATCGTAATTCACAGCAAAATGCAGCAGTTTCATACTTCAGAACTCAAAACTAATATATTTACCTAATGGGGTAGAGCAATAGGTATACATTGCACTGTCTTAACATGCTTTCTTTAAAAAAGAATAAAGATACTAAATTATTTCCCCAGCCGATATTTGAACCGGGCCTACAACCTCGCAACATTTGAAAAATAGATGTATGAATAAGAAGCCACCGCTCTACCGATTCGGCCGTCAAGTTGACTTGCAGGGAGGGACAAAAAAAAAACTCTTCCCTGAACATTCAAAGTGTTCTCTGAACACAGAAACTGATGACGAGCCTCACTTTGTGAAAGTTTCAGCCTGAGCAGAAGATATAGCTAAGCAGATAATTCTGCTCTGGATCTGATATGCTGACTACAAAAAGGCACAGTGATCCACCAAATTTTAAATTATTATTTTTATTAGAGATGCTTGTTTGCTTGCTTTCAAGTGGCATCTATATTGTGGGAGGAAGGCTCTGAAACTTATGACAACTGCCTTGGTCATGCTATTTCATCTCTGTCACTAAAACTTTGCATACATTTTCAATAGAATTTTATCTTGTGTTGACAAACTTCTGGTGTCTTTCTGAGATGAAGAAATTAATAAAGAAAACAAACAGGCTGAGTTTCTGCAGGTCAAAGGTCAATCACCAAAAGTAGGTCACAGGCTAGACACCCTCCAGCAGGTCTCAGTGACAAATACCCTTGTCACTTATGCAGGTCTCACATGCCAGATACCCTTTTGCAGGTCACAGACAAAGGGGTAGATACTGTCATGGGCAGTGTATCTACAAGCATCTCTTAAAGTGCTTGCACGTTATTTTATAGACTGTGGACATACTTGTATAACATCCTTTTTTACATGAAAAATAGCAAGAGACAGAGGTTGTTATGACAAATCGACACATGTATCATATGTATGTATGTTTTGAAAGGCCCATGTGCTGGCCCATTCAAAAATTGTTTTATCAAAACTTGGTGAGTTCCTTCAAGCGTTAAATTTCATATAATGTCTTTTATCAATTGATTCACTAAACATGTTCACACCCATTCCGACATGGTAATTATGGAGAATTGAAACTTTCAGGCTAGGAGTATGTGGGGCAAGATAGATAGACAGATAGATAGACAGATAGATAGACAGATAGATAGACAGATAGATAGACAGATAGATAGATAGATAGATAGATAGATAGATAGATAGATAGATAGATAGATAGATAGATAGATAGATAGATCATAGATAGACATATAGATAGACAGGTTGATAGATAGACAGATAGAAAGATAGATATGGTAAGAGTATCCCTCCTAACTCCTCATGTGGTTAATTGGTGAGATGCAGGATGGAAGAGAGAGTGGGGGTCCTCAACATGTTACACGTTTACCTCATGTGAGGGATCTTTTAATTGCCCAGTACAGACACTGACAGTTGAATATCTCATGTGAACAACATCTAGCTAGGATTTTCTCAGGAAGGTCCACTGAAAATTCAGTTCGAACCCATGCAGGCACAGACCTTAATTTCAGCAGAGCAGGCAGGTACCTCAACCACTCTACCGCCCAGTAACAATGGGTCGTTCTATGATAGTGGCTAAAGATGTGTTTTTCAGATGGTGTTGTTGTATACTTGAAAATAAGTGTTATTAAATGAAATTAAATATATTCATAACTTGCTCTGCATGTCACTTCTGCCATTTTTGGGAAAAAAATATTAAAATGCAGTAGCCCTTTTTGCCCCAAAGTGCTTCACATCCCACCTACATTATTGTTCCTCAATTTGGGGGTGGCAATTGCATGAACGAACAAGTTCAACTTCAGAAAAATCAATATGTGTTATAACTAACAGCAAATACAATGCCCAATACACATGATACAAGTATGTTATTTAAGCAGTTAAAGACCCTCAAAATCCAAGATATATGTGCACTGTATGACTACAAATTTTGCTACAAATTAATGAATGGCTCAACTCCTATATTTGTTTTAGGTCACTTGGATCCCTTTGCAGCTGTTATTCATAACTACAACACCAGACACGCGACTTACTTGCACCTCCTGCCGTGAGACATGAATTCGCAAGGAATGGCATCAGGTACAGGTTTCCGAAACTTTATAATAATATGCCTGATCTCTTCAAACAAAAAATATTTACGAATAGTTTTCTGGGTTTGAAATGTTATTCATTTTATCTTTCTTTCACAATTATCTAATGTTACCAGCCTCTGTACCAATATATTGCGAATGAGGTAAACAACAGGGCCTCCTCGACAGCGGCATAATTTGCCTCTGAGGAGGTCCTGTAGCTTGTTTTATACAATATTGATATTTTTATCAAAGATGATTTGATATGAGCTACAAAAAAAAAGATCGGAATCTGAATCTGAATCTCCCACTTCTGCAATTTTGGGGGAAAAAAATGCATTTGCCCTTTTTGCCCCGATGTGCTTCACACCCCATCCTACGCAGCATCTAAAATTAAGATTGAGAAATATATTTTTTTTTATTGGTGTATTTAATCAAAGAGACAGAGTCACCAATACGAAAAACTTGTTTATATTTCACTACATCTCTGAATTGCTGTTAAAAAGGTTGCATTTATATCTTTGAAAATTGTTACTTTCCTCATGCAAGGAAGGCAGATAAATATCTTCTTCTATTATGATTTTTGGCTGTCTTTCATAAAATTATTTAAAAAAAAAAAAAAAAAATTTTTTAAATCTTTAGAAATATATATTACATAAGAAATATAACATGATATTTGCATCAAAGCTGCAAGTTTTGGTGCATGAATGAAAAGTCTGAGTATAACTAGACAATAGAATTGGATAAGCTTACACAAACACAAAGAATATTTTATCAATTAGCCCTTGAAAATGGGAATTGCACCATGCATTTCCCTGAACCGAACGGGATAACCACTGCCCAAGGGTAATTTTAGGACCAAGCTTCCATGACCAAAATTTGATTTTTCACGACTTATCAAGGTCGATAAACCGAGGAGCAAATTCACAGGATAATCGAGATGTGTCCTTCTATTATCCCGTTAATGGTCACATGCGCAACCAACTGAAGTGCCACGAAAAACCCTAAAATATTAAATCGAGGTCCAAATTTGAATCTTCCATGACTTTCGACATTTTATGCTTTTCCAATATATCACTGTAAATTTTGAATTTTGACTTAGCTTAATTGAGTGAGATGGTTGCACAATTCCTTTGAGCCAAGATAGCTTGTTGTTTGCAAGTTATAACAACATAAAGATTATCATAACTCAAAACAGCAAGCTATCATGGCTCAAACAAATTTTGCAACCATCTCACTCAATCATTTGAGCTAACTCAAAATTTCAGAATTTACAGTGTACTTTTCTTGAGTGTGGGAACTATGCAGAGTTTTCTGCTAGGCCTCTTTCATTTTAGTACACTGTCCTACTTTAAAGTTTTGTGACCAATTATGATAGGGTAGTGGTGTGTAATACCTTTTTTCACACCATGCAACTATTGTCATGATTCGGTCAAGCTGCACGTCAATTTGAAGTAGTTCAACAGCTTTATCTGATTTTAAAAATATTGAAATATATATATACAAACTGGCATGATGTTTTTGTGGATAACACAGAGCAGTCTGAGCTGATAAAATGTAGAAGTTCCGACCTCCATGCCAGGGGTGCCGTAAGGAAACGTGGGTGGCAGGGGCGGTCGGACGAAAAAGGGCAAATCATATTCAAGTCAATTTCACTAGAACAGAATTTTAGTAGTGAGTCGATAATACTTGTAATTTTGAATATAATATATATAATTACTTATTTGTGCCTAAAATTACAAAAAGAATTAAGGCAGAATATTATTATTTTTATTAAGATCAAAAGAGCACACCTTAACCCCCCCCCCCCCCAGCCCCCCTTGGACTAGGGCAGGAGGGACAATCATTCCCCCTGCCCCCCGTTCCGTAAACCCCGTAGGGCAGGAGGGGCAATCATCCCCCCTGCCCCCCCATTCCGTAAACCCTGTAGGGCAGGAGGGGCAATCATCCCCCCTGCACCCTCCCCCCCCCCCCCGTTCCGTAAACCCTGCTCCATGCGTTATATGAAAGTCATTGAAAGAGTCCATTTATTTTCGGAGCACATTTAAATCTTGAAAGTGGTGGAATTACCAGGTAATTTTTGCTAGCCAAGTTTTGCAATATGATGAATAGGCAACTCAAAATTATACTGGTGCAATGCGCATGTTCACCGTTAATCAGTCCACATTTTAGATGTTATTCTTCAACAAATTTTTTAAATGACCAACTAAATTAGTAATTTGACTATAACTACCCGATAACCCAGTTTCTAAATCTAAGTGAATTGGGAATTTGACCATCTTTAGAGATGGATGGATTGATGATTGGGGCTTTACGTCCTGTATTGATGCACTGGGTAGGCTAATTAGGACAGGAGGAGGACATGGCAATGAGGAAAAGGAATGATTGAAACAGCCGTCTAACATAGGCCCAGGTGAACAGATGCTTGGGGATGGATGATTGGGGATTCACATCCTGTATTTATGCACCTGGTAGGCTAATTAGGACAGGAGGAGGGCATGGCAATGAGGAAAAGGAATGATTGAAACAGCCGTCTAACATAGGCCCAGGTGATCCTGCAAGAGGTGGATTCGAACCCTGGACCCAGCGATTGGCAGTCCAGCATGCTACCACTAGACAAATCCCCCCCGGCCATCTTTAGTTTCAAAGATGTTCAGTTAACTGTCAAAACAAACCATTAAGGTCTATATTATATTAGAGCATATCACCATGATCAGTGGTGAGCCAGGCAAGTCTTGCCAGTAATGTCAAGCAGGGGGGGATCCAGAAAATTCCGGTGGGGGGGTCTATCGGGCTATCAAGTCGCGGAACGCATAATTGGCGACATAACGCAACTGCGCGCGGATAAAATTAACATGTAAAAATATATGAATTTTGGTCTGGTGGGGGGGGGGATGCATCCCCCCATCCCCCCCTGCGTCCGTCCCTGATGTCAAGCATGTCTGCACTCTTGAGTGCACGCATGTCTGCAGTGTGATTCATATAATTTGATGCATTTCTATGATAAAGGTCTGAAGTGTGCAAAACATGCGGCATGGGTGGAGCCTAAATTGTGCAGAATTTTGGTCCACTTAATGGAAAGCATTGGGACAGTTCCAGCAATTAATACAGGTAAGTATCTGGTCTAAGAACATAGCAGGAGTATGGTATAATAAATCAATTAGTCAATGGTTTGAGGAACATGTTTGGGGCGGGGGGGGGGGGCGAGTGATAGTGACGCCCGAAGGGCCAAAGCCCATCGTTGCAGGAGGTCTGGGCCTCCATGCTTATGGCCTCCAGAGATCACCGGATGTCTGATCGTTGGAGATATTGAGAATTTGAGATTCTGGGCAGTTGTGAGAGTGAATTTCTATTAACGTTACAACATTCCTCATATGTTTTGAAATTTGAGAGGGGTCCAGCGATAGTGACATCCGACAGGCCGAAGCTGCTCATTGGGATATTTTACTGTCGGCGACATATTCTGAGCAGTTTGTAGGGTAAATGTGTTAATATATATCTAAACTTTCCTGACACGTGATCCTAACTTGGTCTAGATGGTAACCTAGAATGAAGTAGGCCTACATAAATTAAAATTGGGATGGGCAAACCTCAAACTGTCACACGAGTGTCTATGACCAGGCTCTTGCTTCGATCAGGTCAAATGTGGCAAGAATACTAATGTTAACTCACAAGGAATATTCATTCCGGTGCATTTCTGTAAGAACTTGTAATTTATTAACTGTAATTTTTTGTTTTTTAAGGGAAACACAAGGAATATATATATGTGAACATAAGAGACTAAACTGCTGCCTCAAGGCCGGAATGGGGGAGGGGGGAGGGGTGGTATCCCCCCCCGGGGCAAGTACAGGGATGTGACCTCACAAGTACCGTTGGGTGCACTGGGGTGATCCCAGGGGGTGATAACAGAGTTGTATTTCCACGGGCTGTCGACCTGAGACACAAATAAGATATAACGTTATTCAAACGACTCTCACCTCTTCTGTAGTGTGTCCCTTTAAGTCATGGTAGGTATCCTCAGCGTCATCATTAGCTGTCCCCATGGTGGGGTTAATATAGTGAACTTTGTAATCCCCAAACACTTCTTGTATGTGCTCACAACAAGTATAAAGACTGACTGATGTTGTTTATTTTGTGCACGCTGATTTATCCATACTGCTTCTTGGAGTGTGTAAGGCTGCTGAAAAGTTTGTTCACCGGACCTTGCATTTTATGCAGGGTTTTTTCGGCTTCGCAATTATCAACAAAATAAATGAAATACGAAAGGCGTTTTGCCAAGTTTTCTATTTTTTCTTTTTAAAAATAAATGTTAAGGCAAGGTTCGGTGAAACCGTCAAAACAAACAGTGGAATGTCAATCAGAAGGTACCCAAGATTTTTACACTATACAACCCAAAATATTTTCCCATATATACATCCCACCCTCAAGAAGATGTATTTTTTGACATACGCACTAAAAAAATTAAGTTCTTATAAAAAACCTTGATTGTGATTGGTTTTTGGGTTTGTCCTCAATACATTGCATCTATTATTCCAATTTGATTTTGTAAAAATATTGTACAGCAGCTGGCTGAATCGCTGTAGATTTTTGGGGAAACCAAATATCTATAGATGCAAAAACCACCATGATTATGCATTTTCTGGTTTCTCTTTCAACATCCAATGATTACCTGTAGAGACTTTCGCTCTGCTTCAATAGCAAGCAGGCTTCTTCAGTACTGACGTTGCTTGTGCTCTTGTAGTATGACAGTTTGATAGAGGTACGAAAGCTCATTAAAAAAGGGAGCCATTAACAGAAAGGGAAGACATGAAGAAGGAGAAACAACATTATGAAGAAAGCCCTGAAAAACTGCGTCTATCCAACATGGATAATGGGAGAGAAGAAAAAGGAGGATCAAAACAAGAAGAAAAGTAAGAAGGACCAAGACCGATCCAAAGGTCAGGTCATACTACCTTTTTAGCAAGGAATAATGGAAAAATTAACAAGAATCTTGAAGAAATACGGAATAGCCACTGCAGTTCGACCATTTACAACACTTAGACAACTTTTAGTACTAAAGACAAAATAGATAAATTAAGAAAGTGGCGAAGTAGGCAACAAGATACCCTGCAAGATGTGTGAAAGATCATACATTGGTGAAACTGGAAGGCAGCTGAAAACTAGGATGATATAACACAGAAAAGAAGCAGAGAGTGTTGCCAAGCAAACCTTCACTAGAAGCAACAAAAGACAGTCCGAAAGTATCACTCACAAATTGTCAATCATGTATCATGTGATTACTACAAACCACATCACAAACAGTCCAACAAAACTAAGTCCCCTTTAATACAAACTTGAATATCTCAAAGATTCCTCCTTCGATTTTTATGAAAGTTGGATTGAATTATAGGCCTGTATATCGACCCAAAATGTGTGTATTTATAGCTTGGTGGCATTACTCCTGGCTGAGCCAGCAGCCCTCGAGTGAGCCTACCCTTGTTTTCAAAAATCTGTGGCTTTTCCAATGGATACATGTTTGAACAATTTGACCAAGCGGGGGAGCCACCAGCTGGGGCATACTTCATCGTGATACTGGAGAAAATTTGTTTCTCAATCAAATTTAGTGGACAATTGAGGACTTCTTTTGTAACCTTTTCACAGTTTAGGTTCCTTTGGTGACATTAGAAATAATTTGAGTGGAGTTTGAGCACCTTTTGGAATCTTTTTTTTTGGAAAATTCAAAACTTCAAATTTTTGAAAAGAGGGGTACTTGCGCTCAGGGTCTGTTGGCTCAGACAAAAATGAAGCAATCAAGCTACAATTACACTTGCATAATGTCAATACGCAGGCCTACA
Organism: Platynereis dumerilii; assembly: GCA_026936325.1. Classification (NCBI taxonomy): domain Eukaryota; kingdom Metazoa; phylum Annelida; class Polychaeta; order Phyllodocida; family Nereididae; genus Platynereis; species Platynereis dumerilii. The sequence continues at coordinate 3,470,720 of JAPTHN010000021.1, forward strand.
AATATGATAACTTTAATAGAAATTGGACAAGATGTCTTTGAGATATTCAAGTTTTCCTAAAGGGGGACTTATTTTTGTTGAACCCTTTGGATTGGGAGGGCAACAAGGTCATAGACAAAGAAGCAAACAGACGCAAACGGCAAGTGAGGGAAGATATCCAGATCCAATGCACACAGGGGGCCATCAACAGGGAGAGGTATATATTTTTCACTATTTTGCATGTAGACGAATTTGTAAACCTGCAAAAACGAACATGTACATATATTTGGAAATTGTGAAGGTGTCAAATATTGTCATTTACGAATTTGTATAGGTGTAATTACGAACATACTAGCCCTGAACTTGGCTAAAACTAACCCTTAACCTAATTTTGACCTTAAAACTGAAACCAGTAACACCTCCACGAATGTTAGTATTGGCAGGTCCACAAATAAATAATAAAGCACATCCACGAGTGTTAGTTATTACATATACACGAGCACTTATGCTCGTTTTTACACATCCACAAACTCGTACATGTTCGTTTTTACACCTCCACAAATTTGTGAACATGCCAAATAATGAAAAAATATATACATAACAGGGATGAAGGTTGTTATGAGCTTTCACACCTCTGTCAAACTGTCATACAACAAGAGCACAAGCGACATCAATACTGAAGAAGCCTGCTTGCTTAGCAGAGCGAAAGTCTCTGCAAGTATTTTTCTATCATTGGATGTAGAAAGAGAAATCAGAGAATGCTTAAAAGAACCAGAAGCAGGCAACCTGATGGCCGCGTTGCCATAGTGCATGTGGTCAGAAATTGTGTAAGAAACCAAAATAATTTCTAAGGACCACTATGAGCAAAATTCCAACAGGGTGTCATTCGGATGAGATTTTGATTTGACAGCCCTTATGTCAGTATCTGTGCTGGGCAAGTAGAAGATCCCTCACTTGGGGTACATGTGTAACATTTTGAGGACTTCCGCTATATATCTGCCATGTCATTACAGTGAAACACTTTGATATAGGAAAAATCCTTTCAGGTTCATGTTGATTTTTGCATTATGTGAGTCATGATACACCATGATTTGTCATGATCATTACATTAGTATTGGAAAAATATATGCAGCTGATGATTCATGATCACTACCATGTAATATAGTTGTAAATGTGACTAAATATGTGAAACACTTTGACATAGGATGATGAGTCATCATAGGCATGATTTGTCATAACTGCATAACCACAGCCCATACGCTCAAGAGATTTTGTTCGTCAGCTGTTGAGAGCACCAATGCCAGACCTAGGCAACTGGAGGCCAACAGGATGATGCCATGGGAGGAGGAGCGGTTATGGATAATATAAAAATATACTTCCATCATTAGCTTGGGTACTGCAATGTTGAATCAGCCTTGGCTTGGCTTGGTTCTTTCTGAAAGGCCAAACATAATTGATCTTTAGTTTCTCTAATCTTCTCAAGGCACTTTTACTAGGGTAGGTCGGTAGGACGAAAAAGAAGGTGAAATCTCAGTTTTTTATACATGTCAATTTGATAAAAATTGTGGGTATGATAATTTTTTTTTTCCATAGGCAGAAAATCGGTTGGCTAGGTCGCTCTGAGAAGCAAAAAATTAAAAAAAGTCTGGCAATAATGTCCTGTTTAGCCTCAGTAAAAAAAAATCATTCCTTCTTTCTCTTATTCACAATGTGTTGTTCGATCTTGAAATCAAGTTTTGTATTGCGAGTGCTTGAAATAAATAACTGACTCTGGTACATGTATCGTCTTACTGTTCAATTTCCTGACTCTTCCAGGCCTTTCCTTCTAAGGGACCGTTCAGAATTTATGACTGGGGGGGTGGGAGTTTTGCTGGAACTTCCCGTCAAAAATTGATACCCCCCCCTTGAGTTGCATGCGGATTTTTAGTACCCCACCCTTAGGTTTCACGTGTATTTTTAGTACCCCCCCCCCCCTCGACATACAAAGCAATACACACATATACACTGTTATACACGGCCATACGTACAGATTCGCGTCATTTTGTGGACTTTTGCGCGTAAAAAAGTCCAAATAAAATAAGTTTATGCGTGTTTTTTAACATTTTTTCTTTGTTAAAATTTCTTACCCCCCCCCTTGGAAGTGTTGTCAAAAAATAATACCCCCCCCCTTGAAACACGTGTGAAAAGTTAGTACCCCCTCGGCCAAAACTCCCTGAACGGTCCCTAATGGACACCACCTGTTTCTGCATGTAGTTGTACCATTCTATACACAAATCTCTTGCTCACACAAAGGCTTTCAGATATCTCTCCATCTCAGCTCAGGTGGATACGCCTTCATTTTGGCAAATAAATAGGAAATTGTCATCATGAAGGAAGACCAATCACTGCCAGAGCCTGGTTATGACAAATCATCCAAATGATGACCAATCATCCCATGTCAATATCTTTCATACACAGCTTTGGATCTTACAGATTCACAGCTATGGCATGTAATCTCGATCATGAATCATCAACAGCATATATGCTTCCTATACTGATGCAATGATCATGACAAATCATGGTGTATCATGACTCACAGAATGCAAAAATCAACATGAACTTGAAAGGATTTTTTCCTATATCAAAGTGTTTCACTGTAAACAACCCTTGAGAGCATATTGAACATGGTTTTGAGGTTTGTGCTTACTATCTATGTCTGCCTGTCTATCCATCAGTGTCATATTTTTTATCAGGCCCAAAATTAACATGGAGAAGACAGAGCATTTTTTAAGGATTTTTGATTGGGAGACCAACGGAACTCGTAGCGCAATGATGCGCGACATTTGTCAATCAACTGAAGATCCACAAGATATGATATGTAATGACATGCTTGCACAAGGGACTTCAAACTGTCAAGCAGACTGCTAATTTAGTATTTCGGATGATTTCTACCAAAATAAATAAGACAAATCTTAATTTTATGAAAACTGGAAGTCAGAAAGATAGCATCAGCAGAAGTATAAGGGTAAAGACAGTAGAATAATATTTTTTATATGGAAAGAAGACACATCACTTTGAAATGCAACCAAAAATTACAAATCATGACAAACTCAATGTGAAATTAATAACCATTTCTTGGAAAATTGGTCTCCCAGTGATACTAATTTGGCATTGACTGGGATACCAAATCTGCCCACTGGGAGACCATTTGGTCTCCGAGTTACTATGTTGAAAAACGCACTGGGATAAGATTGGAAAATCCATGGGGCAACCGTGTATTCACGCCATGTTATCAAGTATCAAGTATCAAGTATCAAGTATTTACTGAACGCAGGTCCTCTATTTAGGTCCTCTATGCTCAGATCTTCTTAATGCTCTAGAGGGTCAGTGCCCTCTACAAGCATGGCGACCGCCGTATGATGGATGAGTGATGGTAAGGCTGGGAGTCTGCCACATACCCTATTAGTTCAGGGATGTGCAGTGTCTTTCAGTTGCCCCAGTATAGAACACTGGATACAACCCACCTCCATTTAACGTCCCATGGGCTCGGACATCTCAATTAGTGAAGTGCCGAGAGTGGGAGTCGAACCCACGCCCTGAGAGCCTAACTGGATTAAAGCGCGGTCACTCTAACTGTTAGGCCACGGAGGCACATTTTGCTCATGTCATGGCACCCCCTCAAGCCATTTCTAGATACGCCAGCGTTACCTATTTATCTAAATATCTGTGACTTTTCCTAAAAAATTCACCAACATAACGATGTTTGCAGCCATTTTGAATAATTATGCATTCAATTCAAAAGGTGAATTCAAATATCGTTTAGAGATAAACTTTTGTGAAACACAGTGGTGTAAATGGGAATTTAGAACAGCAGGAGCTCTGTTCCAAAGCAAAATTATAGCCGTTATCGTGATGGCATAATCGCGCGCGTATATTGACTAAATAGCAGATCACATGAATATAGGTCTACATGTATGTGATAATAAATATATATTACATTCATCATGATTCATGTCATAGTTAACACTTTAATATACATAGTTTTCTCAAAGTTTGAACATATATTTTTAATATTGCAACTGACTCAAAGGATTAGTGTATAAGTCCTCACTCTTCATGGATTTGCGGTTAGCAAAAATTAGATAGGCTGAATTCAAAAGTAGTCGGTTAAAAGCTTCTGCTCCACACATTGCCTTGACTAGATGAGAATCATGTTAAGAGATAATCCATTTGATCTGACACAACAATTAATAGTCCTGATATAAATTTACAACTACATAGTTATTTAAAAAAAAAGGTTTTTATCCTATGTTGGTCATTAACAAAAATAACATGTACATACCATCAATCAAATAAAACTGATGAAAAAAAAATCCATTTTACTAAGGTATACTCTTGATTCTGCAATCACTACTAATCAGTCAAGGGGAAACTGCCTCCATCCTTTTTAAAAGTTATAAGTTATAACATAGTAAAAGCTAAAACAGCTAAACAAGTAACATCATAAATTGAGCACCTGAAAAAATATAATCAAACATATAAGAAATATCTGAGATTATACAGGCCTACAATAAACAGAGATGAAATACTGTAAGTGTGACAAGGATTCAGCCAAAAATTCTTGAAGTGGGCTGTAGCTGTGGGATATCCTACACAATAGACGTCTACCTGTAGCGGGCTGCAGTCCTGTATGATTACAGCTATAGTCAAAAGATTTGCCTTCCAATTAATAAATGCATAAATGAGTGATTGCTTTTGGTTGAGAGAGCATGTGTAGGCCTATGTATAGGTGCGTAGATGGTTTAACATGACATAGGTCATTTTACAGCCAATCAAGAGGAACGTTAGGCTGTTATAACCCAATCAAATGCTTTGAAAATATGACATAATCAGGCTCCAAATGCGGTCAAAATGTTCTTGAATCTGTCCTTTTGACTTCAGCTGTAAGGTCAATAAAGTGTTGCAAAGAGCTGCCGGAGCTCTGGACCTTGAGAGCTCCAGTACCTTTGAGAGGTTTGGGGCTCAGCTCCGGTGAGCTCCTGCCCATTTACACCACTGGTGAAACATTACAAAGGCCAAAATAGCATGTTTGGGATCCATTATACTTAAGGTTGGAAAGAAGCCCTAAAACAGGCATAATATATCAAACTTATATCTCCATTTTATTGCATTATTAGGGGTTGGCCAGTGACCACTACAGGGCACATAACCTGTCACCATCAATTGAATATTTTTTTGATCAACTTGCGCTTCCTCAGTATTTTGTTCGTTCAGTATCAGTGGAACAAAAATTTTAAAAAATGTATTCAGCCCAAATTTATATAAACCACATAAAAAAACAAAAGGAAGAAACAAAAATATATAATAAGTCTTAGTTGACCTGTTAGATATGTTAAATTACACAATTACAACTGTCTAAAATATCTATTAATATTGATCAATAGGCCTATGATAAGTATAAATTATGTGACCTGCTCCACCAAAATGAGTTCAAAGTAGGCAATTTATATTTCCCAGAAATGAGCAAAATGGGTCAAAAGTCACATTTCAATGTTTTTTAACTGTTGGTACCACAATTTAACAAAATGTATTTCCTTTGAATAATTAAGGCCATTTAACGAGAACTCTATTTTAAATTATCTAAATTGGGTGTTCTTCCTTATTTTATTAGTTCTTTTATTGCAATGGCGGGAAATTCAAGTGCCGTTTTCTCAAGTTTGTTGCTTCGCGTCATCAATGTTTCAGGTGCCATATCTTTGGATTGCATGGCTATATCAAAACATGTGAACCATAATTTTAAAGCCCATTTCCAGTATTTATCATAAAGTCATTTTACACCTAAATATGATAAGAGGCCGACTTTGAACCCATTTTGTCGGAGCAGGTCACGTATGTAATGCTCTGAACGCTAAACTGTTTGCGCAATATAGAGGCGTTATTTTAGCCATAAAAGTTGAGTAAGGTTGATTTAGAATTATTTTGTAAGTGGAGAGAGCATGTTCTTTGTTTACTTGTATAATCGTGTTGAAGATGCATGACAGACAAACTGCCAGTTTTGTCTCGATACACCCCATATCACGATCAATTATTGGCTTAAACTTGAGAAAAGACCAAATGATAATGTTCTTAACAAGAAATTCTTTAAAAAAAGAATTGTAGGGACCTGAGGTTTCTTCAAACACATATTTTATTTTCCAAATATTCAAATAATGTTTTATGTATGTGTAGTTACATCTATACCTCCAATGTACCACTGTGAGTGTGTTTTTTAACAAACCTGATACATGTTACCTCATGATTAGGCATGCCTAATTACAGGTGTTATTAACAATGACAGCAAAGCAAGCAATGAGAAGCCCTTTTATATTCTTTGTCATGAACATGAAATTTCTATTTCCATTACAACAAACTAATTGTGGCTTGCATAATATTTGGATTATTACACTTTTAGACTGGTCATTTTGTGAGAAGTTGAATATCTAATGTTCTCCTACAGTGTTTTCTTTTATCACTTGTTTATATCATCTCAAATCTTTATACACTTAGGCTATATAATTTTTTTGAAGGAAATCTCTATGGGATAATATTATGCTCCAGGTGTGCTTTGGATATGGTCCCCAATCACTCAACCATGACAATCCAGTCATGGTTGAGTGGCTTCCAAGGTCATGCAGTGAAGGAGCTACTGAGCATAAAGAGGGGCAAATATATACTTGATTTGTAAATTGTAGTCACAGTTACCTTCGCTGTAGCATGAGTACCCTCCTAATATTGGAGGTAAATTTGGAGGGTACTCCTGCTATAGAGAAAGTATATCTGCAAGGCCAACTTCCTAGTGGCCCCCTCCAGAAACTCAAAAAGCTCCACCACTGCAGCACACATAAATTGATGACAAATAGCTCTTGGCTGATTCTTTTTGTCCCTTTAGTTAGGGACCTCCACTGTAAAATCTTTCCTCATTTGGAGCTTATAACACAGATCTGAGATGGTCCCTACAAAAAATGTTTGAATTTACAGAAAAATATACCTTCACGAACATGATGGTCCAGCAAAATAAAACAGGTACTAGAGAACAACAATATACAGTTTGGAGAAATTAATGAGACAGACCTAATAAATGAAACGTTCTCTTAGATGTTTAAAGAGAAACTACACCAAGAGTATCAAAATGATTTTTTCGAAGAAATGAATGACTCGACTAAGCAACCAAAACTTAGAACTAAGAACTTATAAATTAATGAAGACTGATTTCAGAATAGAACCTTATTTACTACATAATATTAACAGGAAATTATACACTAAAATTGCGAGATTTCGCACTAGCTCTCACAACCTTCGAATTGAAACTGGAAGACATGAAAGCCCAAAGTTACCTGTAGAAAACAGAATTTGTAATAAATGCGATTTAAATGAAGTTGAAAATGAAATACATTGTTTATTGTTATGTGCTAGTCATGGATTACACTGGGAAAATCTTATTAGGCCTACTATATCATCTAATGTAATCATACAACTTTGATCAACTAGATAATTTTGAAAAATTTTTAGCCATTATGACATCACGAGAACCCAAATTATTAAAAGCTATAGGTCAATTTCTTGTGAGTATTGATGTTTAATGATATAGTCTGTCGTTTTGCATTTCATTTAAATATATATATATATATTCTCCACTCGGATTGTGTCAGCCAATCACAAGCGAGTATTCTTGGATAATATCCTTGCTGTATTAGGCAGAGAAAAAGTTATATTGGACAGTGAAAAGTTATATTGGACAGTGAGAAGTTATATTGTGCAGTGAGAAGTTTTATTGCCATGTTATAGGTCCGTGAGGGAGGACCTGAGAGGAAACACCTTCTGCTGTGCCCTGCAGCAGCAACAGCAAGAACGAATTTTGTGTTTTTCAATTTTAGTAAAAAATTAATTGCACGCCAATGGGAAGACACAGAAAAACACAAATGATGTCAAAAGTTGCGATCAGGACAACAAGATTAAGCAAATGTAACATTGCCTACATAGGTTATGGGACCATGGTATGACATTCAGTGACAAAAAATGCACTTTTTCACCCCTTTTTCGCGTAAGTGCCAATGTTTAAAGAAAAACATTGTGCTATAAAATTGAAATAAAAAATATCAAATATAAAGAAGCTTCTTGGTTATAGAATACAGAATCAGAATATGTGAATCTTATATTTTTGTGGCTACCCATTGCTGAAATAGGACGAGTTACATTTTGAAAAGAATTCTGCAGTTAAACAAAAAGAAACACAAACTGGCTTTCCAGCACAGTCAAAGTGTTTAAACCTATTGCTTTAAAAGAGGGTTCATTTATGGAGAATATAACAAATATTAGATGGTAAGTCGTCCAATATAGAGTATAATTGGACTCAGAAAAACTATATTGGACTCGGCGCAAGCGCCTCGTCCAATATAGCTTTTCTTCGTCCAATTATACTCTATATTGGACTCCTCACCATCAAATATTTATGGAGACCGTCAGGTCTCTGCCCGAAGGGCCCGAAGGGCCCGAAGGGCCCTTCGGGCAGAGACCAGAGGTCTTCAAATGGTAGGAGACAGAGCTTTTCACACAGGGATATACTAAGGAAAACTTTTGCATGCGCCAAACAAAAAAAAGTGTCGGCGTTTATGTGACGTCATTAATAATGACCTAATCTAGTTGTCTTGACAACAGCATGACAGGTGGCGTCATGAACAGAACCATTCAGCCTCATTTTGATAGTTGTGACGTTACTATTTCTGTGGCGTCACAATAGCTGAAGATGCTGCACCAGCATTGCAATCTGTGGATTGAAGTGAAATCACCCTCAATTAATCAAAAAAAACATTGTGTCTGTACTCATATACATGTACATACATGCACAACAGCCTATTAATAAGTTTATTTACCAAGGGGGGGGGGTTAATAATTTGGAAAAAAACTTCTTCAGATGAAAAAAAGAAGAAAAATACACAGTATTTGAAATTTATAGTCTGGGAGATAAAAGTATCTATTTATCTGTCTAAGACATAGGCCTATCTAAAGAATTATTATCCAAAACATCAAAAATAAATATCTAAATGTCAAACGGTCTCCCTATGCTCTTTGGCATCATCATATTATAATATATAGCCTATTGTGATTAACTAATTTACTGATTTGTCATGTCTTAGAATTAACATTTATTTAATTGACTGGAACCATAAATTTTATTGATATATTATTGTAAGATTGAAATTGATTATGTCTTTTTAAACTTGCTCATATTTGCATGTTTGTATTATTATTTTGTTATTTTCTCTGTAGAAAAATGTCAGGTGTGACATTTTTCATTGTCGTTATATAAAACAAGAAAATCTTTTTGAAAAAAAAAGATATATGCTGGCTGTAGTGATTATGATTTCAAAATTTACAATAAGAGTATGTTTTGCCAAAAGAATTTTAAAATATGGTATAAGAGAAACTACAGATGAACCCATGATATGGTATAAGAAGCTATAAGAGGAATTATAGATGAACCCATGATAGATCTATCTATCTATCTGTCTATCTCTCACCCTCTCTATCTCTTCATCCCAAGGGGGCATGCGATACTCCGGAGACACCAACTATACTTTTTCTATATCTCTCATTAACTAGGTCTGGAACACACATATATCATGGGTTCATCTATAAATCCTCTTATAGCTTCTTATACCTGCTCTGCTGATCTACACTAACTTGTGTATTGTATTGACTGTATTTTTTTTATTCCTATGACAGTTTAGCTGGAGTTGGCAAGTTCATATGGGGGAGCATAGGTTCAATATGACTCACTATCAATTAGTAACTCACTATATATTCATGAATGTCAATCCCTAACTGTTAATCAGGCATCCCTTACTGTCTTTCATCAGTTAGTCACTACCTGTTAGTCATTAAGTCCGTTGTTTTGGTAGTTACTATTTGTTAGTCACTAAATATGTTATTTAGTCACAAACTGTTAGTTAGTCAAAAACTGTTAGTCAAAAACTGTTAGTTAGTCAAAAACTGTTAGTTAGTCAAAACTGTTAGTTAGTGAGAAAGTGTTATTTAGTCAAAACTGTTAGTAGTCAAAACTGTTAGTCAGTCAAAACTGTTAATTAGTCAAAAACTGTTAGTCAGTCAAAGACTGCTAGTCAGTCAAAAACTGTTAGTTAGTCTAAAACTGTTTGTAGTCAAAAACTGTTAGTAGTCAAAAACTGTTTGTAAGTCAAAACGGTTAGTTAGTCAAAACTGTTAGTAGTCAAAAACTGTTATTCAATCAAAACTGTTAGTTAGTCAAAACTGTTAGTTAGTCAAACTATTTGTAGTCAAAAACTGTTAGTAGTCAAAAACTGTAAGTCAAAAACTGTTAGTAGTCAAAAACTGTTTGTCAGTCAAAACTGTTATTTAGTCAAAAACTGTTAGTTAGTCAAAAACTATTTGTAGTCAAAACTGTTGGTAGTCAAAAACTAAGTCAAAAATGGTTAGTTAGTCAAAAACTGTTAGTTAGTCAAAACAGTTAGTCAAAACTGTTAGTCAAAAACTGTTAGTTAGTCAAAAACTGTTAATTAGTCACTAATTGTCACTTACTGTTAGTCACTAACTGTTAGTCAGTCACCAACTGTTGGTCAGTCACCAACTGTTAGTCAGTCACCAATCACTAACTGTTAGTTGGTCACTAACTGTTAGTCAGTCACTAACTGTTAGTTAGTCATTACATGTAAGTCAGCTAGTCCTTAACTGTTAGCAAGTAACTGTTAGTAAGTTACTAACTGCTGGTCCCTGACTGTTAGTCATTTTGTCCCTAACTGCTGTTCATCAGTTGGTCACCACTGTTAGTATGTCACTGTTGTTAGTCACTTACTGTTAGTAAGCACTAACTGTTGTTGATTCACTTACTGTTTGTTAGTCTTTAACTGCCAGTTAGTCACTAACTGTAAGTCACTAACAGTATGTTAATCACCCCAAGGATGTGCCACCCAGAAATTGGACCTATAAATATAACAAACTGCTCTAATTACTATACACCAGTGCACGCGAAAGCAAATCGAATATGGTCAGACATTTTGTCTGACAGATTTGGAGCTCTGGTCAGACAATTTTCATCGTGGTCAGACAAACCAATCTCTTCCAGGTTTTATTAAACGGTTTCTACTAATGATGCACCCAGCAAAATTTTGTCAATACAATGACATTTACAATGTCTTGTGTTATCGATAAATGTCTTGTGTTATCAATTCCAGTGAGTGTTACTAGTGTTGTTGCTGCGAAATGATTTGTGTATTTAGAAGTCACTTTTCTCATGCTGCTGTACTTTTTTAGGCTGCATTTTTCAAAACGGCTGGTGGAGGTATGCACTGCTGGAGAGTCCCTAATTTTTTTTTCATGTGTCCAAACTTGACTAATATATATAGGCCTATTGTTTCTTAATTCCGCCCCCGTATTGGAGGCATTATAGATTTCTTCTGAATTGATGATGCACTTTATCATGTTGATCCATAGTTTGATGTTAGTATTTTCCATAACCTTAGCTTAGATTAATAAATAAGGGAATAATACTACTGCTGAGTTGATTGAAATTAAAATACCTGATTGGTCAATGGTCATTTTCAACACCTCTCTCTGTCAGGACATCAATTGCAATTCATGCAAAAGGTGTCAAAGATGGAAGAAAGACATCAAAATTGCAATTCAGTCTGATTGACTTACTTGAGGCAAATTGCCATTTGCACTGATATGAAAGGCTTGCTAATTGTCTAGTTGATTTCTTGTAATACCTACAGCTGTCACCTGTCGGATTTTTTTACTGACCAGAGGCAGGGACAGGTCGGACAATCGTAAAAACAATCGGCAAAAGCTGATTGTCCGACGGTTTTTGCGCGCACTGCTATTCACCCCCAATTGTTACAACTCACCCCCAATTATTTCAGGTCCTGCAACTGTTGCATCTGCACCAATCAGTCGATTAATGAGTGGCAGGTGTACTTTTACATCAATGCACCAATATTAAGTATTTGTGATCATAAGATATTTTGTAATGCTCTAGCTGATATTACTAAACGGTTGACACTTTTCCGTATGGGGCAACCAGTATAGTATGCTGGCTGCAGAGCCAATACTGTACTATAACAAATCTTGTCCTAAAATTCAAGAAGCCAGCATAAAAAAGGGTATTGATGTACATAGAACCTTATGTTTGAACAGTGTAGCAAATTATCCACTGCTAAGCTGTAGTGGATACAGTGTTTGTATGACACAATTTACACACTTTCTAAATTTCCAGACAATTTACTACATCATACAAACAATCTTACAAAGATTATTTGTATGATGTAAATTGTTTGCATGATGTAGTTAATTGTTGTATGATGATGGGTTAGATTGTTTGCATGATGTAGTAAATTGTTTGTATAATACTTTCTTTTCCCTACATGTTTCAAGGGGGGGGGGGTACTAAATTTCTAAAACATATCTAATGGGGGTATGAAATTTGAAAATAAGCAAAAAAAAGAGACATACATGTGCAGAAAGTGCAAAATATTAGATGGTAAGGAGTCCAATATAGAGTAGAATTGGATGAAGAAAAGTGGATGAGGCATAAAGCTACTACATATATAGGCCTATATAAAGGCAACTAATGACAAAACTCCCACCCTCCCCCAGTCGTAAATTCCGAACGGTCCCTTACAGTATGATGTACATGTACTGTCATGTAGGGGAGACCGGGGCTGGTTGTCACAGGGGCAGGTTGTCACACTTTTTATTGCATTAAACTATGGAGTCACACAGCTCAACCAATCATTGTTTACTGCTTTTATAACCCACTGGAGTCTTTTTGAAAAATCTTGACCCCTGGAAAAGAGTATGGTAGGCACACGGCCTGTTCAGACTTTCCCAAAACCGTCGGACCGACGGTCATTTCCGATAGATTTTACGAGTGGTCCGACTGCATTACACACCTTGCCGGACCGTCTGACCGACTGCCTTATGAATACAGTAAACACAGCATTGAAACAACTCTCTTATCGTCCATATGAACGAGCGTCAATTGCATGTCAAATCCCGGGTGTCAAATGGACAGTTTGCAATTGGATTATGCAGATTAGCTAATGACAGAAGCATTTGATTGTGCTAATTGCAATTCTGATGAGTTCTGAGTTTTTGTCTCACCCTCACTAAGCTAATTGCCATTGAGAATGGGGTGAAGCTTACAGGTCAGAGGTGTCAAAGCTGATTGCACTTTGCCATGTCACTTACAGCCCTGCACTTGTCATTGAGGTCTTTATTCTGTCTGGTTTGCAAACAATTGATAAATGAATAAATACTCTTTTGCTTCAGGTTAGTCTTAATTTGCCCATTTGAGTTTGTATGGACAGGGCCTATGACTAGTATGAGTTGTGGGATTAGCTCACTGTGTATGGCTCATAATAGGCCTTGAGAGTTTGCATATCATTAAAACATGGCCTAAAAAAAGGTCTTTTGTATTGTTTCACATTTTAAAAATAAACACGGTATATCCTTTAATTGCGCATCAACATTAATTTTTTCGGTCCTGGAGAAAGTCTTTCGGTCCTGCTGAAATTGGTGGCTAGCAGGACCGAATGTCCTGTGATATCTGACTCACTTTGGGAAAGTCTGGGCCTGTTATAAATTTCCTGTCACAAAAAGTAATTTTTTACCTACAACTTGCATGCAATGCTAGTCTTTATCAAATGGTTGTTGAAAAAGGTACAGTTAATACAATTATCATGTAGACATTTCTTTAAATCATGATAACAACAAATAGTGAAAATTTTGATAACAACGGCCTTGGTCACCCGTTTTTGGAATTTTCGTCACTCGGGGCAGGTTGTCACAAAAAGGCGGGGCAGGTTGTCACACTTTCTGGAGCTGGTTGTTATACCTACTAGGACAAGGATTTTAAACCAAAAATCTAACAAAAACATAAATTTGTGCTTTATACATGCTATTGATTACTGAAGATGTATGCAGATATTGCATTGTGTTTAAATAAATCAATTTCAAATTTATATATTAAATTTGCAAAAAAATCGTAAAAATCCTTCTCTAGATCAGGATGCTTTCCTGCTGATTGGTAAGCCTTCATTTGTAGCACCCTTGTACACAGTAGCGTCGTGTTTGTTAAGGTCTTCACTGAGCAAGTAAAGGATTCCTCATATGTCCAGCATAACTTTTCTTGATCAAGCCCTGCCCTACAGAGTTCCACTTCCTGCATCTGAGCTCTTAACCAAAAGTGTTACAACCTAGCTGCCCCCAGTGTGTGACAACTTGCCCCGAAAATGTGATAACCTGCCCCGAATTCTAAACAAAAAAATTTCCTCTAGGGCATCAAGATTTCGAATGATATAGGTATATATTCACCAGATAGGTTTTAGTCACACCCCTTTTCAAATTCATATAGAATAGCAGTGCTCCTGCATGCTTTACATAGAAATAGTAGCATGTTCAAGTTTTACACACTGTGACAACCTGCCCCTGTGACAACCAGCCCCGGTCTCCCCTACATTTCTGTCAATTGTTTATGTGAGTTAGTAATTTGTTTTTGCAATATATTTTCTTTGCCCAATTTAACGATTTTTTCTTTTTTTTTCTAAGATGGTTTCCGTACGGATGAGCAAAATGGATAGTAACTATTTTAACGCCCTGTTACATGTAATGCATGGTCATCGGAAAAAAAAATCTATGCAATTAAGTTGATTTGAATTTACTGTACTTTGGTCCAGAAAATTGTACAGTACTTCTAAAAGAACATTATTCGTTTTTTAAACTAAAAATTGCAAAACATACTGTGCATTCATATCTTTACCTCAATATGGAAACACACCCAACTGGTAGACACTGACTGCAGCAAAAAAGATGTTTGGTTGCATGATGCTTTTGCGCAATCTATGTGGCATTGCAGCAAGCTCCAAGTTTTTCGGTTGTATGATCCCATTTATTTAGGGAAATCTACGTTGCAGCAACCTTGCGACTATGTTGTGACAGCCTTATGACAGCTTTGCAATGTTTCACCCTAAAAAATGTCGGGACAAAATTGGTTTTTTAGATTCAAAATGGTATTTTGAAAAACCAAATTTCAATGCAAAACCAATATGGAATTTTTAAAAAAATCCATGTTGGTTTTTTGCATTGAAAATTGGCTTAAAATTCAAAAAACCAATTTTGTCTGAAATTTTTTAGAGTGTGGTGTCAAGAAGTACTTTATTCCTCTCTGAAAAGGTATGTTACATTAAACAAAAGGACATCCGTAGACAAGTAGGGGTGACTGGGGCTGGCTGAAGCGACAATTTTGTGTCGCGTTCTACTGAACTTATGATAGTGGATACAGGCACGACATTTTGGCAAGTTCTAGCTTCGGTATTCACTTCAACATTCCATGGAACAGCTTTGTCAAAAATATTGAAGAGTTTTCACCAATGTCTGGAAAGTACCACAAGATCAAATATTTCAACCAAACCAGGGCCAGGGTTAGTTGAAACGCAACATAGGGTTAGTTGAATCATTTCAGTCTGTCACTTTGACATAGAAAAAGAGTGGACCGTCGCACTGTGAAAATGGCACTTAGTGTGTCATCATGCTGATGATTTGTTATGATCATACCTAATACTATCAAAGTTAATTTGATTTAAAGAGACTTATCCCGCTTCTTGGTGACAGCCAAATGAAAGGATTATGCATCTGATTTTCACTCTAAAATAAGTTATGACAAGTCAAATGGCCTTCTCTTGATCATAACTAATCAAACAGCCTGTATATGTTTCCCACGTTGAAAGTAGAGGAGACACTTCATTGGTTATTATGAGTCATAAAGTGCATTTTTCACAGTGACCTGGTCCTCATTTTTCCTATATCAATGTGACAGACTGTATGAGTAAACTTGCAAAAATCATATTTACTGATCAAACTTTGTTCAATAAACATTTATCAACTGATTCCTTAAAAGCAATTAGGGCTATTCCATTTAAAAACCTGGGAGGGGGGTGGTCAGGTTGATTTATTTTTCGTAAGATGGATGTAGGGATCAGCGGAAATTCGCTTCAGATGTATGGAGGGATACAAAAGAAATCGCTTTAGATGTATTGTGGGGGCATTATCGCTCCATGAAGGCTTACGCATTGTAATAATAAAATTTTATTTGATGCATGTGACGTGGGTAAAAAATTTGCATTTAATGCATGGGGGGGTCAAAAATAATTCACTTTAGATGCATGAGGGGGGTCAAAAACGTAACCTGACCACCCCACCCCCTGGTTTTTAAATGGAATAGCCCTTAGGTTTCACAGTAAGAATGATGCATTTCAGAATTTAACGCAAAAATGGGAAAAGCAGCAGTTCAAACTTGAAAGGAAATTTTGAGTAAGCATTTTATCTGGGATAGCCTGTCAGAGCTTGGCAGCCAATGGGCTTACAGTAAATCTAAGCATCACAACATTGATATATTGAAGGAAGCATCACATTTGTTATCCCAATGATCCATCATTGGCAATCACCAGTCTGATCTGATAAAATGGCATGCAGCTTCGTGAGCATTCACAGTAGACCACTAGGGTGTGTCAATTTTTATCTTTTATGCAAATTCAAAAAGCACTAGTGCCCAAAATGTGCATTTTGACCTGGAGAATCCAAATCTGTTCTCGAAATGGCAATACGACAATTCTTACCTACTTCAATTTTGGTTCAAAGTTTCAATATTTTTTTCGTTTTTGACCATTTTCGCCAATCCGCGGTTCTCTGTAACTTTGTCAGTAATTGTCATACAGCATTCTTAATGCCATGGTTGGAAAGCTCTCAAAAAGACCTACATTTTGAATACCAACACCAATGGTCTAGGATGATATCTTGACTCCCATTGACTCTTCGGCCGGCACTTTTTAGAAATGAAAATGTTGCTGACTGTCTAATCCTATTAAAAAAAGGCTTCTGAATTTTTTTCACTGATAATTTCTGTGATTCACATTCTTCAAGTTCCAGAATAAGCAAATAAAATATTTTTTTAATTTTTGGTCATGGAAAATCCTGCTTTATGAGCTTGGAAGTTTAATGCAAAATTTTGTTCGAATTATTGAATCAAATCGTGGAGGGGATGTTATACTTCATATTTTTACTTCATAAGAATTAAATATAGGCCAACATCATTGGTACCATGAGAATGCTAATAATATTTCCTTTCATGTGGTACCACTCATGTTGCCCTGCAGTAAAATCTGACGAAGATATGATATGAAATGCAACAGACCCCATCTCACATTTTACAAGTTTTCACTAACATTAACATTAAAACTTCATCACTCACAAACCAGGCCCTCCCATGGTAAAAATCAAAAAGTTTTTTGTATTTGGTCATTCTGGAACTTAGAGAATGTAAATCATTGCAATTATCATAGAAAAAAATTCAAAGGTCATTTTTCCAAGAGGATTAAACAATCTGTGTCAACTTCATTCTAAAAAGTGCAGGCTGAAGGGCCAATGGGAGTCAATATATCGTCTTTGACCATTGATGTTGGTATGCAAAATGAAGGTCGTTTTGAGAGCTTTTCAACCATGGCAATTAGAATGCTGTATGACAAATATTGACAAAGTTATAGAGAACCGCGAATTGGCGAAAATCGTCGAAAACAAAAAAAGTATTGAAACTTTGGATCAAAATTGAAGTAGGTAAGAATTGTCGTATCACAATTTCGAGAACAGATTTGGATTCTCCAGGTCAAAAGGCACCTTTTAGACACTAGTGCTTTTTGAAATTGCATAAAAATTTAAAATTGACACACCCTAGTAGACCACTGTCTGTTATAATCTCCACAGAGTTGTTTGATTAATCTGCAAACTTGCAAATTTACAGCTTTAAACTTCAAGGGACCTGACAATAAATAAAGGGCTTTGACAATTTTTTGTAAACACGTGGATTATGTGATTTATGGTTCTTCTGGCAGCTCATTGGCTAACAAGCTGTGATAAGGAACTCTCCATGAGTTTTCCCATGGTTTTCCCAGACCCAGTTTTCACTCTGACACTGTGTTGAAACTGTGATGCTCTGTTTTGGAGGATTCAGATTGGCTAGAAGCCGGGGAATCTGACTAGTGATGAGGACCGGACCACCTAGCGACAGGTGGTCCGATTTCTTCAAAGATGGTCCGGTCCTGGTCCGAGCCAGGGGTGAGTGATCCGGTCCACAAACCTGGACCGGTCCAGGGGCGGTCCATCGACATAACAACATTTTTATGAATATTGGAGTTTTAAAGGCCAAAAAGGTGAAAAAATTGGTTTGTAGTCAAAAAGTACCAATTCTGCCCCAAGGTGGTCCGGACCGGTCCAGTCTTTTCTGGACCAGTCCGGTATTTTGGCGGTCCGGGGCTGGATCGCGTACTGGACCGGTCCAAGGCGGTCCGGTCCACATTACTAAATCTGACCCAGTTAAAAATAATTGCATCACAGCTTGTAGTTATTTTACCAATATGTTGCAGTGCTAGGTCAACCGGCTGCAGTATCTTGACATAAATGTGATTTTTAATTTTTGGTCAGTTGCTTGATGGCTTTATTCTTGGATATCGGAGTTAATGATCTGTAGGGCATTCTCAGTGAACCGACCAAGCTCTCTCGAAAACTGCTGTACATGCATGAATGCTCCTTGACCGAATTCAGCGCACAAAGGTCACCAACCCAAGGATTGAATATTCTTCACTGCAGTGGCAGATTCAGGAGGGGGGGCGGGGGCTTGGGCCTCCCCACCCAGACCACTGAGACGGAAATAAAATTTTGAAGAAAATAAGGAGCAGCGCGGGCCCGCAGATGCTGAAACAATGCCCATGTGGGCCCTCAAATGCCAAAATGACGCCCGCGCCCCCGAAACTACCCTCTTTGGGTGAGAGTTCCTCCATGGCCTAATGGTTAAGAGTGCTTGTTTGCACAACCACTGGCTCTGAGGGCGTGGGTTCGAATCCCACCCCGGAACTCAATTTAGTCCGAGCCCATGGGACATTAAATGGAGGTGGGTTGTATCCAGTGTTCTATGCTGGGGCAACTGAAAGACCCTGGGCATCTCTGAATTAATAGGGTATGTACCAGACTCACAGTCTTCTCATCTCATCATCATATGGCGATCACCTGCCTCGATATAGCCCACTATGTTGCTGCAGAGGCGTAAAACACAAACAAACAAACAAAACCCTCTTTGGATCCGCCACTGGTTGCCCTCTTACATGAATAGGCCTACATATATATAGGCCAATAATACAGTGGAATGTCTGACGTGTGTATAAAGTTCTTCACACTTTCATTCTGGGCCAAAATATGGCATAGCATTGCATGCATGGGTTGAACTGGACCGCATAACTTTGGCCTCAAATTCTTTGCTACACCAATTAAATACTGAACAAATATAATAGATGAACAAGCCAGAACATAAATACGCCCTTCTCGGAAATCATATGCAGTTCATTTCGGGAAAAGACCAGAAATAGACTGCTTGCAGGGGCGGATCCAGAAAATGTCGGAAGGGAGGGGGGGGTTACAAATGAAAATATACTTCAAAAAAATATTAGGATAATTTTCTTTTTTTTTTGCATTAAAATCTACAGGCCCAAGGGAAGGGAGGGGTTGAACCCTAACCCCCCCCCCCCCTCTCTTGATCCGCTACTGGCTTGGAGCATAAACGAATACGCTTGGAGTCAGTGGCATGTCTATGGGGCCGAGGGGGGGGGGGGTGCATGGCAGAACGGGGCATGTGCCTTCTCGTACTGGACCTGTGCCACCCATGTGCCCCACCCAATAGGTATGATGGATGGATGATTAGGGCTTTAAGTCATTTGTTTGGCTAATAAGGACCGGAGGGGGATAAGGCAATGCGGCGAATGATGATTGAAGTGGCAGGGATTTTTCCCAAAGGGAGCATTTTATAATTGTGTCACAGAAATGGACGTACATGGCAGCAAGGAATTCAAATTGAAGAACTCTGTTTTCACAAATGAATTATTTAAGCTGAACTGTAGATTTAAATTCCACTGATTTACCTCCGGTGGTAGAGTGAATTTCTATATATATTTAGCAATATACGTGAAATTTAGAATCAAAGGGCACTTACAGATGGCGCAAGTCTCCCGACTGCTAATACTTGAATAATTAATAGGACACAGGAGGAGAGGAGTATATAATTTCTTTCTGCAGTTCTGCAGTTCTGCAAAAAAACTGCAGAATTCTGCAGTTCTGCAAAAAACTGCAGAATTCTGCAGTTTCATAAAAATCTGCAGGAAGCTTCAGAATTCTGCAGTTTCAAAAAAATCTGCAGGAAGCTTCAGAATTCTGCAATTCTGCAGCTCCCTGCATGATTTCTGAACCTCTGTTACTTCCTCCAGTGTATTGCATCTGTACAGTTCAGACCTCTTTGACATTGGGCTTGCCGCTACCAAGGAAACATTGATTTGGGGGGTCGGGGTTTTGGTAGTCCTCTGTCACTGCAGCGTTTCTGAAAAGTTTCTGCAGCAAAATCTGTAATTCTGTAGGAGATATGCAGCCTGGGAGGTTTTATGCAGTTTCAAAAAAATCTGTAAAAAACTGCAGAATTCTGTAGAAATCTGCAGGAACCTTCAGAATTCTGCAGTTCTGTAGTAAATTCTGCAGTTCTACCAGGTAGCAGTTTGTGGAATGACATTTTTGCGAGCACACTGGTCGCCGAAAAAATTGCCGTATGGCAAAAAGAAACAACGACGGACAAAGACTGACTACTGCATTAAATAGCCCTGGTTGCAGAGTACCTGAAACTTTTTTTGGAATGAAATTTGGTTGAGAATTGACCGAGCAGAGAGGCAAAACGTCCATGGAAGTTCATTTTGATAGAGCACTGTCAGCAGTTTGTGGATTGACATTTTTGCGAGCACATTGATCGCCGTAAAAAGTGCCGTATGGCAAAAAGAAACAACGACAGACAAAGACTGACACTGTATTAAATAGCCCTGGTTGCAGAGTATCTGAAACTCTTTTCAGAATGAAATTTGGTTGAGAATTGACCGAGCAGAGAGGCGAAACGTCCATGGGAGATTATTTTGATAGAGCACTGTCAGCAGTTTATAAAATGACATTTTTGCGAGCTGACCGATCGCCGAAAAAAGGGTATTACGGCAAAAAGAAACAACAACTGACAAAGACTGACTACTGTAGTCAATAGGGTACCTGAATGAATTTTGGTTGAGAATTGGCCGAGCAGACAGGCAAAACGTCCATGGAAGTTTATTTTGATACAGCAGTTTGTAAAATGACATTTTTGCGATCCCACTTGTTTCCTCATTCTTGTATAGGTATTCATGGAGCTGCAGAACTGCAGAATTCTGCAGTTTCCTACAGAACTGCAGAAGTTATTGCAGAACTGCAGAATTTTCTGCAGTTTTATGCAGGTTCAGGAAGAAATTTAAGTGTACTGCAGGAGGAGGACACATCAATGAGGCTCAAGATGATTAAAACTGCCATCCAACATACTAATTAACATCGGCCCAGGACCTCAGGTGACCCGGCAAGAGCTGGTTTCCAACCCTGGACCAAACGATTGGCAGCCTAGCACTCAGCTAACCCCCCACCGAATTTTAAAATCTTGACTAAGGCTAAAATAATGCAATTACATGTATAGTGGTGCCTTAAAGAAAATTGTGTGCCCCCCCCCCACTCAATATCCCCCTAGTTACGCCACTGCTTGGGGTGGAGCTCATTGAGCATCACATCAATGCACTGAACAGCCAGGTGAGCGCCATGCACCCAACTTCCCTGAATATGTCATTTTGTTTTAAATTCAGTGATGCAGATCTGATAGCACTCAACTCAACAGCACATGAAGTCAACAGCGACAAAATATGAAACAAATATATTTTATCTTCCTATCAAAGGAACACAAATAATGTGAAGGAGCTAGGATTGATGATAATATACTGTACTAAGGGGCAGGGGCGGACTGGCGGCATTTCGGGCCCGTGGCAAAATAAGTCAACGGGCCCCTACATCTCTACCGTTGATGCTATTTCCAATTAAAAAAGAATAATTGTAGGCCGACAGGTCTAATATGGCAAATTGTTAATATTTGGTTGGGGGGCCTCCATACGAGAGGAGCCTGTGCTTTTCGACACATAATAATCATGAACTTGACAGAAAAATTTTGCTCTTTTCTTAAAATTTTTATTTTTTGAGATCTGGTGGGCCCCCCTGAGTGGATGGGCCCGTGGCAGTTGCCACTTTGCCACATAGGCCAGTCCGCCCCTGCTAAGGGGGCACCATTTAATATCAAGGGGGGGAGCATGGAGTTTATTTTAAAAAAATAATTTCTTGCTCAGCTAAGTTTGGTTAAATAAATCAATTCTTTTCGGGTAGTCTTAAAATAATTACTTTCTAGTTGGGGTATTTCTAAAGAAGATGTTGCTTTATTTAGAATGAATATTTTGGGACTTCACGCGCTTGAAATAGATAAGTAGGGCTGCTGCTGCCATTACCGTGAAACTAATAATTTCCCACATAGAAAACTCCAAGCCCGTCTCCTGTAAATTAAATGGTCGTTCCCTCATTTCATAAAGACATTTAACTTTTCAGCCGCATGCAATAGCGTATCTATGGGGGAGGGGGCAGGGGCCCCCCCCCAAATGGATTAGTGGCCCCGCATACCCCCCCCCCCCATTTCAGATTTGAGAAATTTGAAAAATTATTTGATCATAGCACGTCCGTCTTTGGAACATAAGCCCACGCTCGCTTATAACGAATTCTCACCAGAATGACAGTTGCCCTTTGAAAAATTCTAAGGCATTTGACAATTTCTCCATTTTCTTTGAAATTATCTGGCAATAGGAATACCTGCTTCTGAACTTTTTAGTGCGGTCTTGTGACATTTGGCCTAATTTTCAAGATCGCGATTAAATACAATCTCAAAAGAAATCTTGTTGATACAATTAGTTTTTAAATATGTTTATATGATAATCTACATAAATTGTTTGCCTTTTTGCCTAGAATCTTAGTGTTTCCCAAATTCTAACCTCCCCTCTCCCTCCGGTATGCCTAAGTATCTGTTGCAGTTCCATACAAATTGCCATTGTTGAGCCAAAGAAATATTGCGCCTTTGGAATATTTCTGGAGAGGACTGATTATCCAGAGTGATTTTTAGTACAAACTGCTCAATTTTTCATGTGTTGCATGGAATTTCCCTATCATTTCGCCATCAGCTTATAGGCCTATTTGAGCAGATAAAAAAATTAATTTCATGAGACCATTCCAGTCCGTGTTAAACTTGTATCAAAATTTTGAGCGTGCGTTCCCCGTGACTCTCTTCCGCGAAAGCTTTGGCCAAATTTGCATCACCACTTTAAAATGAAACGAATGCCCCTGTCTCATTCCGTGTGCATAACAAATTGAACAGCTGAAATCAACATTCTGCACTTTGTCCAACTGGTTTTATGGAAAGTTATTTCTCTCTAAAAACACAGGCAGCAGCCATTGAGGTAATGAGCTAAGATCTAGTCTATATACACATAGAAGGTGCCTCAATAGGCGTACGGCACGCACAATTTTTGGGGGGGGCGATCGACGTTTGCTCGAATTTCAAGGCCTAGATTTAATACCATTTCAAATTGTATTGCCTGGAAATCATTAATTTTCAATAGTGTTTATTAAATCATCTGCCCTAATTTTGTGGCATTTCTGCCCGAATCATAGTGTTTCCCAAACATTTGGGGGGGCGATCGCCCCCCCTGCCCCCCCCCCTCCCGTACGCCTATGGGTGCCTCACTCCTGATATTGGTGATCCTATCAGAAGCCCTGGATGACCTCTGTGTCTCATCTCATTGGTTTATCTGATCTGGGCAAAGTAATCAGACCATCAAAGGTCATGAAAGCATTCAACCAATGGTGGAGCGTTTTAAAAATTGATCAACCTTGACACAATCCCCCAATTGACAGTTATTATTTTGGTGTTGTAAGTTTCTGTTATTGTCAAAATAATTAAGCAACAGAGAAAACACAACTGTGACATACTGAAACATAGGAAGACCTTCCAAATTGTTCAGTACATTAGTCAATCAATTGATCCAATGTCAATCACAGCTTGGTCTCTCA
Source organism: Platynereis dumerilii (assembly GCA_026936325.1). NCBI lineage: Eukaryota > Metazoa > Annelida > Polychaeta > Phyllodocida > Nereididae > Platynereis > Platynereis dumerilii. The sequence goes on from JAPTHN010000021.1 coordinate 3,494,774, forward strand.
ACCATGCCCACAGCTCTTCACACCAGCTTAAACTGCCAAATCACAAATGCTGTTATCATGGGTACAGCCATTCCTGATTAATAGACAACTAGTCTGATTTTATTGTTGTTTTATGAGCATTTTATAGAATTCCCAGGCATTGACCACTGTTATGGAGATCTATGTGCAAATAAGAGGCTCATAAAATCAGTTCAAAGAAAGGCCATGTCGAAACGAGGAGAGGAGAGGACAGGATGGATGGATGATTGGCGCTTTATGTCCTGTATTTATGCGCTTGGTAGGCTGGTTAGGACAGGAGGAGGACACAGCAACGAGGTGAAGGATGATGGAAATAGCAATCTAACATAGGTTCAGGCGACCCGGCAACAGCTGGATTGGAACCCCAGACCTAGCGATTGGCAGTCCAACAGCAGCCTGCGATCTACCACTGAGCTAATCCTACCCCCCCCCCCCCCCCAGTACAGGACAGGACAGATCTAGCTATCAATTTATAGACATCAGATATTATCTACCAAAGAATAGTACCCATGCACTTGTCTATCTATCTTTCCATGCATCTATTAATTATAGTACTATCATTTACCCGTGATAAAGGATAAATATAATAATGTAGCATAACAAAAATGGCAGTCAGGCTGGTACAGTACAACCCAAAATAAAGTATGATTACCCCAGAAGGAAGGAAGAATCAGCCACTACTTTACCCTTTCACACCTTTTGACTACCTCTGAATCACTTCCTACTTTTACCTACCTGAAACTACCTTTTAAAATTACATTAAAATCATATTTAAACAACACCAATGTAAACTCAATCACCCCCATTGTGTTTGATTTACTTGATATTTTGCACCTCTGCTAATTGCAGTTACATTGGTAGCTGCTAAATAGAGTTCTTAATGTGGGCTAAGGTTGTTGTAAGGAGTCAAAGGGAGTTGTGAGGAGATTTGGGGTGGAGAGGAGAAAAGAGGGCAAAATAGGTAAACAGAGGACTTCTGACAGAACATTTTCTTACTTTATTTTGGTTTGTACTGTATGTGGCAGTTTGGAGATAAATGAATGAATCTATATAGATGTATGTATGTAGCCTGTTAACTATTTATGCTATATCGTCTATCTCATGGAAGACTCAAATATATATAACAAATTTTGCAATTTTCAGCAGACATGAAATTCTGAAAACTAAACAAATCAGCTGATAACTTCTGTTTCCCGTTGCTGATTGTATTGAGAGTTATACGAGGGGTTTTCCAAAAGTTCTGTCCAACTAGTCATAACTTTTGTTAGATTTGATATAGAAACATGATATTTGGGTCAAATAATATTGACGTAGTTCCCAAATAACACCCAAAAAATCAGATCATTAGGATAAAAATAAATGCTTATTATGTTGCCATGGAAACCAGAAGTCATGAAATGCGGCCCAGATTTTGAAATAATCACTTAAAACGAATTGAACACCTGCTTATGTTTTCTGTGTTTTGACTTATTGAATTAATATATATTCATAATTTTTTCATGAAATACAATCAGTTATTTGTAAAATCATTAAAAACAATGAAAACAGGTATTATCATCACATCTCAGTTACTTTACTATCTCCTGTGCAGTTTCCCATTTTGTTTATGAGATGAGAAATTTTTTGGATATGGATGACACCATATATCCCTGTTATATTTCTTCAATGTAATTCGATTAAAACTTGCAGAGAGAGAGTAAGAACCTTCTATCATACATACAAGGAAGGCATTATGAGTGATAAAACAAAATAAAGATTGTACATAAAGATTGTACAAACTTTTTCTGAATGCAGAAAGCACAAATTGGACAACCTAAGAAAAGAAGACTGGACAATGCCAAAACAGCCCTTAACATGAAGACTGAGGTGTCTTATCGAGGCATGGTTAGAAAGTTTGAAAAAATGTATTTACGGGGTCACATTCATTAACTAAGGAAGTTGTGAAATGGCTATGAATGTTTTGAATATATTTTGTTCTATATCTCTTGTTATAATTACATATTTTGACAAGATATATCAAGTATATGTGTCTGTTTACAAGACCGCGGTCACATTTCATGACTTTTGGTTTCCATGGCAACAAATCTACAATTAAATTTTACTTCTATGGTCTGATATTTTGGGGATCATTTGCACATTACCTCATTATCAACTGACCCTAATATCATTTTCCTGTAGAAAATCTAGCAAAAGTTGTGACACGTTGGACAGAACTTATGGAAAACCCATCGTAAAGTACAAAAAGTCTGCAAAATACCAACAGTGATCTCAAGATGAGGACCATGAGGCATTGATTTTTAAAGGGACATACAAAGTTAGAGGAAATGTACTCAGTATCAAGTTCTTTAATTTGAGGTTTTGTGAAATGTTGGGGATTATTTTCAGTACGTTTCTTGTCCTGTAGTCCTTGAAAAAATATGAATTCTTGACCAGATATAATGAATCTGCACCTCTAAAAGTGCCCTGGGCCGCATTTCATGACTTTTGATTTCCATGGCAACAAATTAACCATTTATTTTATTTCTACGATCTGATTTTTTCAGGATCATTTGAAAATTACTTCAATATTATTTGATCCAAATATCATGTATTTATATTAAATATTACAAAAGTTATGGCAAGTTGGACAGAACTTATGGAAAACCCCTCGTATCATTGTGTTCAGCTTGGTGTTGTGGTCGTGCAGAAACATAAATGATGTGTAAAAAATGTAGAATTTATTTAATAAAGTAATTTTGACTGATTATTCCAGGAAGCTGCAAGGCAGTGGCTTCATTGTTTTAATTTCCATATTAGGTCAAAGTGAAGCCGACTCTGTGAATCTGCCTCTAATCTAGTGGAAGACTGATTCAAAGCTATGTCTTCCCTGAGCCATCCTCCATTTTCTAGTGGAAGACTCAGTCAAAACATAGCTTCCACTAGACTTGTGCAGATTCATAGAGTCGGCTTCAGTCAAACCACTTTGACCTTTTTAGCTTGCACAACAAACAACTTTTTGGAGGGAAAAAATCAATGGAAGACTCAGTCAAAGCAGGTTTAACTGTTTTTTACCTCAAAAGTTCCCATTGTGCAACTCAGATTCTGTTGTGGAAGACTCAGTCAAACCACTGAAACCCAGTTTTACTTAAGACTAACCTTTCTATTTTTTTGAATGATGCATAAGAATAAATGGTTAAATCAATTTGTATGTTAACATGACTGATTGTCCTCTTTCATGGTATCATGGAAGACTAGGTCAAATCAGTTGGGCTGAGTCAGATGAGCCATGAAAGATGTCAGTTTTTCATGGAAAATTGCTATAAAACAGAGGGAAAATGTCCGAAAATACCAGAGTTTGAAGGAGTAGTGAATGGTAATAAATGGACCCATTGGGCTTATTTCTATTGCCATTTGGTGCTAAAGATCATCGAGATTATTTTCAGATATATTTCAAAATTCAGTCAAATTGATTTGACTGAGTCTTCCTTGAGATAGACGATATAATATAAACTATGATTTTGTATATGAGCCAAAATTTACTGTCATGACTTTTTTGTTACGTCTTAGCCAAATATCATTTCAAATGATGTCCAGTGTTACATCTTAGACCATGACATGTTTTAGACAATTTTGAAGAAATTATACATATCTGTGAAACAATTACACTATAATTTATTCAACATGAGTTTTCACAAAATTTTAGGAAAATATATTCAGTGTTTATGACAGAAATCATCAATTTTTGAAAATTAATGAAAAGATGTAACATTGGACACCACAGCCATTCTAGAAGATATCCAGGACGTAACAGAGACACCAAGGATATGACGATGGATGGCTTCATTGTCTGAAATATGTAGTGCACAAGTCACTAACAATTTGAATGAAACTTTTTCCAAAAATTAAAATACTTCTACTTGACAATTATGATTATTCCCCAATGCCAAGTTCACACGAAGGCTGCAAAACCAGAAGTTGTACAAGATGTAACATGGGACACTAACAGGCTAAGATGTAACATAGACACAAATTTGTCCATGTTACATCTTTTCAAAATATCTTCCTATTGGTATATTGCTCGCAACTTCTGCAGCCTTGAACCCTGCAAATTATTGTAATAACAGTGATATTACAAGTCAAAGGTGTAATGCATTATCTAGTATTAAACAGAGACACTATTTCATGACATTGCAACTATTGACCAAGACGTAACATTGTAAAAAAAGTGGTATTTGAAACAGAAAGTGCCTCCCTTACCACTGCACTGAAAGTAAAACCATCTGTGATTGGTTGAAATTATACAGAAAAATGTGTAATTTATGTTGACAAATGCATTTATGCTAATTATTCACCACAGCTCCGTTAGTCAAGGCTTGAATGAGAGTGTCCAAGATGTAACATTTTAAAATTTTGCAATTTGAAGATTCCAGGACCCAGATGCTTGAGAAATCTTGCTCACAAACAACATGGACTTATTTTGCAGTCAAATAGGAATGGAAAATTCAACTGGGAATTCATAATACAGTGATAGCGAATGAATTCACTTTTATATTTGAGTGTTGTCAAAAGTGGTATTGTGGACACCAAAGCAGGTGGGCAACTTGCACCCCTATTTAATGTTATTTGTGTTTTAACTTTGAAGAAAAGGAAAGAAAATTGTATTTATGAAAATCTCAGCAACAGCTTATGATATAATTCACTTCTGAACAACAGCCGGTGAATTTTATATATAACAATGATACTTTGTGTGTCATGCATGGACACCACAAAATTTTGGGCCATTTTGTCCCCCATTCCCAACTTGAACCAGCTTTAAATCACAAGATAAAAATTCTCAAGCCATGAATTTAAATACTATGGTGAGAAAATCACTCACACTACCAATGTACCATCGATTCATAGGTATTCATTTGGCTGGGTGTCATCAGTGCAGTTTTATTCAGCCATAAATGGCCATTCTAAGACGTAACAACAAAAGTCATGACAGTAAATTCTGGCTCGTATGTTGTCTATGAACTATATTAAAAGTAAATTCCATTTGTCTTTGTAAAAGTGCAATATTAAGCATTTAGAATAGACTTAGTGATGTGGTTTTCGTTGTGCATTATATTTGTGTATTGTTTTTGATGACACGTGTATCAGGTGTTATGATTTATTACGATGTCAATAAAAGATTAACTATATATATATGGCTATCTATCTATGTCAATCTATCTATCTATTTTTTATCTATCTGTCTATGTCTATGTGTATCCCTCCATCTGTTTATATGTGCATCTGTCTATGTCTATCTGTCTATCTGTCGATCTATCTGTCTATGTACCTGTCTGTGTCATCAATCTTGTATGTATTGTGGAAGTTGCTTGAGAAATGGATTTTGTTGATGGTTCATTATAAAATGAGTTTCTGAAATATTAAGGGACGGCATTTGTGCATGTTGAATAAAGTAATTTGAGGGAGTTCATAAGGTTGGGCCTACTGTCAGACATTTATTTAATTTAATATCTTTATTCACTGTTTTATAAACAGTACAATTACAATTATGTTTATGTAAAAAGAGAATTGTTTTAGAAAAGTTAAGATGTTTTCAAAGAAATACTTGGAAAAATCAACATGTCAAAATCAAAATCAAATCAAATCATATTTATTTTAGCTTGGTGGCACAAACAAAAAACATTAGCAAGTAGCTATTTTGACCAAGATTCGGTGCTGCACAACAACAAGTGAAATGGAAATGGCAAAAATCAAAATTAAGATTTGAGAGAGTTCACATTAAAAGTCCATAGGAACTGTCACATTGACTGGCTATATTAAAATCCTTAAAATTATTCCTCGAAAATGAGGGATAAAGAACTTAAAATTTTAAAATGTCTAAAATCGACGGAAATGTAAAGTCTATCGGCAGAAGGCACATTTACACGCCGGGCCAGTCCAAGATTTAATCAGTTTTTTTAATAAATTTGCATCAGTCGAGGACTTGATGTGTAACGGGAGCTGTTGCCAGACGGTAATCCCAGAGTGTTTAAAACTGTGTAGGCCATATCTTGTCGTTCTGCAGTGGGGTCTTTGTAGTGAGCCACCCGAACGTAAGTTGTATCTTGTTTGATGTTGTCTGAAGCCACTGCTTATAAAAGGGGGGCTTAAGTTATTTAAGGCTTTATATACCTCAAATGCAATAATGCGTAAACGACTCAGTTCCAGAGTTGGTAAATTTGCTTTTTGAGTAAAAACTCATACGGTGAAATGTAGTCTGCATAGACAAATTTTAGGGCTCGATATTGTATCCGCTCGAGCAGGTCCGTATTCCTCTTTTCACAGTGATGCCATACAGCCGGACAATATCCAAAATTGGACATCACGAAAGACTTGTAGAGTAGTAGTCTGATATCTGTAGGTAAGGCAAAAGCTACTCGTTTTAAGCAGTTTAATTGTCTTGTTGCCTTCCTTGCTATTTGAGCTATATGCTCGTTGAAATTTAAGTCCGAATCGAGATGAACTCCCAGGAGTTTGACACTTTGTTCACTAGAAGTTTTAGTACTGTTGAGAGAAATCTTAGTGTCCACATCCTCAGAGATCAGAACTTGAAACTTCGAGGCGTTAGCCTCCATCTGATTATCCTCACACTGTTATAATATTATCCAGAATATGACAAAAACATCGGAGTCCATCGAGTTCCTTTTATTGATACAACGTGGGCGGATCTAATACACTGCGCATGCGTATAACATGGATGCTACGTTCATAGACTTCGTAAACGGTAACAACGATATCACAACATCCCCGTTATTGAGATATAATATTTTCGAATTAAAAATATACAATAAAACATCTTAAGTAGATCAGATCATATTCATAGATTACATCATTAAGTATCTCAGAAATACTTGGCATTTAATATTTATGTTATGTAAAATGTTATGTAAAATTACTTCCCAGATGGTTTTGTTAAGTTTTTTTATAGAACTGGATTATATAATAATATGTTGTAAATCTGACTAATAATGACTACATCACACGCGACTAGTATGGAGTTGAATACATAAAGGCACAATTTGGTTGGCACAACAGGAATTGACATTTGACATAGTAAAATTTGACATTGGCATGAATTGGCATAATACTGGCAAGTTCAGCAATAACATATTAAGTTTACAATAGTAAAATGTGGATTATTAATGTATATGACAAAACAGATTACAATGAGATTTTACTTGGTGAATGTAACAAATTGAAATATTTTTGTGACAATAAAGATAATCATAATTATTTTATATGAATTGTCTCTTTGAATTTATGCTATTGTTTGTCTATAAAGTCACTATGATAAGCATATGGGTAATGTTTCCCTAGATGGTTAAATATGGGTAATAGAACAGTCATAGGGGTAGACAACCCTCATGTTCTTTATAGGCGTTATTATAGCCTCTATTTACACACTTATTCTGCAAATCTTTTGGGTCTTCGGACGACCCTTCCTGACCGTCGTGGTTGGTCAGTTGGAGCACGGTTGGGTGTTGGGTCTTTCGCTGGGCCACCCGCTACCGGCTGTGGAGGATTCGCATTGGTTGGGGGATTCACATTGCTGTGTCTCGTCGATGGTGCGAACCTCACATGTTTCGTGTTCGAGGTATTCTCCGATTCTCGAATGTGACATCTGGTTCTGCGGACCATGGCTCCGTTCCAGGTTTCGAGAATATAGCTCCCGTCCTCCATGGCTTTTAACACAAACCCTGGTTGCCAGAGTTTGCTGTCTGGATTGCGTATGCGAACGCTTTGGCCTGGGCGGAGGGGTGCGAGGTCAGACTTTGACGTCTTGTCGTATTGCTGCTTCATATGGCTGGCCCTGTCCTGTAGTCGTGCTCTATGGTTTTCTTTCCCTGGCTCCGTCCGACTTGGGAGCATGGTCGCGATGGGCTTGCCGAACATCATCTCGGCTGGAGATGGTAAGCAGCTGTCTACAGGGCCGCCCTAATGTTCAAGATGGCCTTGTCGATGTCCTCTCCCTCTTCGAGGCATTTCAGAACGACGGCCTTAAGAGTGCGGACATGGCGTTCGATGAAACCATTGCTTTGGGCGAAGTGGGGGGAGCTGGTCACATGACGAATGGACCACTCCTGCACAAACTGTGTGAAGGCCTGCCCTGAGTACTGAGGGCCATTGTCCGTCATGATTTCGTCTGGGCGGCCAAAAAGAGAGGCATAAAATTTGGTTTTGTCTGCGACTGCCTTGCTTGTCGTTGATCTTAGCTCTTCTACAATGGGGAATTTCGAGTATCGATCCACAGTCAGCAGGAATTGTCTGCCATGGGCTTCAAACAGGTCCGAAGCAATCATCTGCCATGGCTTGGATGGCACTTCGTGTGGTTGAAGGGGCTGCTTCGGGTGTGCCGCCTGGCGTTGCTGGCACGCGTTGCATGACTTGCATAATTTCTCAATGTCATTGTTTATATTTGGCCAGTACACACTTTCCCTGGCTAGTCGGCGGGTCTTCTCAATGCCCTGGTGTCCAGAGTGTAACTGTTGTAAGATGTCATTAGTCATGGACGCAGGGATGACCACTTGCCTGCCCTTGACGATGATGCCAGATTCTATTGCTAGTTCATCTCGGAAGGACCAGTATGGGCGAATGATCTCTGGCAGATCTCTGATTTTCTCCGGCCATCCTTTGGTTATTGTGTCCTTCACAAGTGATAGCACTGGGTCGCTGGCTGTCTCTCTCTGGAGTTGTTGTTGCTTCTCCGGAGTGAAGTTTATCAGAAGGATATCAACATCATCTTCTTCCAACTCGACCGTGTCCACTCTTTCATCTAGGTCAACAGGGCTGTTGTTTGATGGATTTGGCAGCCTGCTGAGGACATCAGCCATGACCATCTCGGGGCCAGGGCGGTATATGACGGTGTACTGGTACCCTTGGATCTTCAGCAGCATCCGTTGCAGACGAGGGGGCGCTGCATGCAGGGGCTTGGTGCATATCGCCACGAGTGGTTTGTGGTCGGTGACCACAGTAAATGGCTTTCCGTACAGGTACATGTGGTATCGCTGGATGCCATATACGATGGCTAGCATCTCACGCTCGATATTGCTGTATCGAGATTGGCATTCCGTGAGGGTCTTGGATCCAAACGCCACAGGTTTGTTGTTCTGGGTCAGTGCTGCACCGAGACCTTTTTGAGATGCATCAACCTCTAATGTCAATGGCTCGCGGGCATTGTAGTACTTGAGACATGCGTCCACAGTGATCATGCTTTTGAGTTTCTTAAAGCATGCCTGGTGGTCCGTGTCCCACAGAAAGGGTACATCTTTCTTCATCAAGTCTCGTAGCACATATGCTGACTCAGCAAGTTTAGGGATATACGGAGCGAGGTAGTTTAACATTCCCATGAAACGTTGTATGTCATCCTTGCTCTGTGGTTCTGGCATGTTTTGGATGTCCTGGACCTTGGCAGGGTCCGGTCGTACACCTTGGCTGGTGTATAGGTTGCCAAAGAAAGAGATTTCTTTCTGTTTGATGAGGCATTTTTGGCTGTTGAAGACTAAGCCTTTCTCCATAGCTCGTCTCATTAAACTGTGCAAGTTTTGGTCATGTTCCTCCTCAGTTCGGCCAATGACGGCGATGTCGTCAGCGATACTGACAACGCCTGTCAGTCCTTCAAGGATCTCGTCCATTCGGCTTTGGAAAATGTCTTGGGAGACCTTCAGACCAAAAGGAAGCCTCCTCCAGCAGTATCGGCCGAAGGGTGTCCGGAAGGTAGTCAGCAGCTGTGAGTCTTCATCAAGATGTATAGCCCAGTATCCTGCCTTGGCGTCTAATTTACTGAAGAATTTAGCCTCGGCAAACATGGGATTCAGCTCCTCCACAGTGGGAATCTTGTGGGGACATCTCTTGAGATTTTCATTCAGCTTCTGTGGATCCAGACATATTCTCAGGGAATTGTCCTTTTTTACACTGAAAGCCAAACTGGAGCACCAGTCCGTATGCTCAGTGACCTTTCGGAGGACAGACTGGTCGACAAGTTTTGCTAACTCTTGTCTCAGCTTGTCCTTCAAGTGAATGCTACACTTCCTTGGTGGGTCGATGAAGGGTTCAGCGTCTTCCTTCAGGTGCAACTTCACAGGACCTTTGAAGTTGCCAATCTTGTCAAACTGATCGGGGTATTTCACTTTGAGTTGACCAATGTGTTTGATGGGCTGCGCTTGATCCGGTTTTTTGCATACACCATCAATATGGATAGAGACAATGCCTAACTCCTCGCTGGTGGGAAGTCCAAGGATCGGTGGTCCTTGCACATCAACTACAAAGAACTTTGCTGGTCGCCATGCGAGATTCTTGTGCTGGCATGGTATCTCCATGATGCCCATACAAGGGATCTTGTTACCACTGTAGGATGTGAGTGTGACATGTGCTGCAGTTTGGAGTTTTTCTATGGCTTCGACCGATTTGCCATACATCTGCTCGAATGTTCTCAATGGCAATGTGTTGCCAGACGCTCCTGTGTCTACCTTTAGTCTAAGGGTGTATTTGCCTTTCTTCAAACCAGGGGGCGCAATGTTTAGAGTTACAAATGCTTCCTGGCGAAGGCTGTCGACACAGACTGTGTCTTTACCCTTTTCACCAACTGTGATAGAGTGAAAGTCTTTCTGATACATGTCATCTTCATACTCGCTTGCATCGTGGTCAAGGAAATCAACCTTGGAGTTTGAATTGTCCGACTTCTGCTTGTGTCGGGGACGTCTCCTGTTTCGGGACTGGGACTGGTTTCTCCGAGGGCCTGGAGTTTGGTCCCGTTTGCGGCTCTGGCTTCGGTTCCGTCTGGTTTTCCTGCAACTCACTTTCCAGTGTCCTTTCGAACCACAGGCGGAGCATACGTCGTAGTATGCTGGACACTGTCGGGGCTGGTGGAAAGTATCACAGTTACCACACTTTTTCTGGCGATTCAAAGCGTTAATCGATTCCTTACCAGGTTGGTAACCCAATTGGTTGAGCTGCGTGTTTCCTGCCGCTACAGCTTCGTATTTTCGACCTTCTTCCAGTACTGTGTCTAGTTTGACTCCACTGGCTTGTCCGTATAGCCAGTTGCGGAATAACCCATGTGGGGTGTTAGCAATGAGGAGCTCAATCAGTCTCTCTGTCAGCTCTTCATCTGTGAACTGGCACTTTAGAGCCAAGGTACGGGCTCTGGATACAAAGTCATCAATGCTCTCACCGTTTTTCATTGTGAATTTCATGAGTTGTAGTCGATGGATCCGGAAATTGACATTTACTTTCAGCTGATCCTCGAAGAACTTCCACAATTTCGTGGGATCTTTTCTGTCGGCTTCTGTCAGACCACTGGCATTGAGGCGCCGCAAACCTTCATCCCCCACACCAATACTGATCTTCCGGGCTTTGGCTTCGGCGTCAGTTACGTTCTGGTCCTCTACGTATAGCTGGATCTTCTGCTTGAACAGGGATAGGGCCTCTGCCAAGTCAGTGTCCGTCCAGTCCATCCGCGGGATGTGCGTTGCGGACATGGACGCCGCCATTGTGTAGATGTACAGACCACGTGTGTCGGTGATTCGGGCGATTTGCGATCGTTTTAGGCCTCAGAAATGTCGGTCGTGCATTCCGGGCGGTAGAGTAGTTCAACCTTGAAGCGCTACAGTCTTTACCGCTGCCACCATGTTATAATATTATCCAGAATATGACAAAAACATCGGAGTCCATCGAGTTCCTTTTATTGATACAACGTGGGCGGATCTAATACACTGCGCATGCGCATAACATGGATGCTACGTTCATAGACTTCGTAAACGGTAACAACGATATCACAAACACACACCACGTCATAACTTCAAAAGCACTTTTTTCAATTTTTTCAACTACAGAGTTTTTGTTGTCACCTTTCACCAAGACGGTGTTGTCGTCTGCGTAGTTGAACACGGTACCACTTTTGATGGCTTTAAAGATGTCATTCGAGAAAAGATTAAATAAAGTGGGGCCCATAATAGATCCCTGAGGCACCCCCTTAGTGAGGGCATTCCATTTGCTGGTCGTACCGTTTATCTTAACTCGTTGGCTCCTGCCAGAAAGATAATCCGCAAGGAGCATGGTGGATGGGCGGTCCAGCCCATACGCATTTGCTTTGGCAATAATCAATGAGTGCGGGAGGCAGTCAAATGCCTTGGAGAGATCTACGAGGAGGATTCCTGGTATTAACTTGTCCTCCTTGGCTTTCCTCCATTCTTCACATAAGCCCAGAATCACGTGCTGACAACTATATCCCGGACGGAAAGCCGCCAAATAGTCATTATAGACCGTCGGGAGCCACTGGCGGGATAGTTGCGTTTCCATAAGTTTTTCCAGGACTTTGGAACTGCTGGTGAGAACACTCACCGGTCGGTGATTCTTTTTCTCAAGGGCGCTGTTTTTCTTGTAAATTGGGGTGACTTCTGCATATTTAGCAGGGAGAGGGAAAGTAGAAGTGTCCACACATTTGTTATATAGTCTTGTGAAAATTGGGGTCATAATATCATGAGCTGCCACAAGGATTTTAGCAGGAATATTGTCGAACCCGGTGGACTTTTTCACGTTAAGATTTTTAATAATCTTTCCCACATCTGAATTGTTTGTATGGCTAAAGCTGAAAAGTGGGGCATCATTTTGATGGACAATATTTTTGATGCTGGGGTGCGACTTATGATAGCCTATGGATGCTTCCGTGAAAGATTCAAGATCACTATAGTTTGAAGCTTGGGGCAGGTTAGAATCAGATCCAATATCATTTGCAATGGTTGTGTAGAAAGTATTCATCACCTCAACAACCTCCTCTGGATCCATTTTGAGTTCTTCGCCATCTATGATCATCAAATTTTGATCCGATTTGTTCTTTGAGGAGAGGAAGGGCTTTATTGTCTTATAAAAATCTTCGTTTTTTGGGGCCTCGCTGCATCTCTCCGTGAAATATTGTCTTACTTATTTGCGTCGAGCTTGAGTGGTGATGCTACGCTGCCTTCTATAACATTCCCAGTTATAGCTTGTTTTGTTCTTCTTAAAACGATTTCTCAGACGCACTTTGTTCATTATGTTCTTCCTCAAATGTTTATTCATAAAAGGAGGTTTAAAACCTCGCACCTTGGCGTGTTTAATTGGTGCATGATCGTCTAGTATTTCGCTCATAAGTATTTGTTGCGCCCATAATGAGTCTCCAGGGTCAGAGAACACATCACAAACAGAGAAGGGAACACATTGCAGGTCATTTCGAAAATTGGTGACATCAAACGTTTTGTACGAGCGATACGTAATAGTTTTTGGCGGTAACCGTATTGCACATTTCTTAGCCACTGCGGCAATCAAAGAGTGGCCGTCACTACATCCTACATCAAGAACTTCAGTAGTGCAAAAAAGGTGACAGTTTGTTGTAAGGGCAACATCAAGTAAGGAGGATCCGTGTTGTGATTCAAAGGTCGAGTCTTTCACAAGATTTTTAAGGGAGAAAATATCCATGGCCTCCTTTAGAGTTTGTGATTTACTTGGGACAAGCAAGTCAAAATTTAGATCTCCTAGGATCAAAATGTTATCATACAGAGATGTTGCTTTTTCACATACATAATCCATATCAGTCGTAAAAATATCATTTGATATTCTCGGTGGCTTATAGCCAACAATAACACACCACTTTGATTTATCCAAAATCAATTCAATCATAATAGTCTCAAAATTTTCAGTATCAGTCGCCACAGGGTGCACAGGTTGGGGGAAAAGAAGGAGGACAGTGACAGATCAAGACCTATAATTGCCAAGTTTTCACACTACAAGGACAGAGAGGCTGTATGGCAAAAGCGATTCTCTTTAAAGCAGACAAAGACTTGGATATCTGAAGACTTTCCCCTCGAGATTGCAAAAGCAAGACAACAGCTCTACCCAGCCCTTCGTGAGGGCCTCAGACTCAAAAAACTTCCTGACAGTGACATAAAATCTGTGTCACTTCGACTTGATAAATTGCATGTTAATAATAAGCAATTCAGTGCTGCTGATATTGACAAACTGCCGAAATGTCTGCAACCAGAAGCCATTGCAACTAGGAAAGATACAGTAACAAATGTTGTAGCTTTCTACACAAAATATTCCCCTTTCAGCAACCTGAATACAAAATATCCCTTCAAAATTGAAGGGCAGTCTTACAACTGCCCTGAGCAGTATTTTCACTGTTGCAAGGCTATTCATTTCAATGATCACGACACAGCTGATCAAATTATGTCCACATTAGACCCTCACAAGCAGTTGAAACTGGGTAAATCTGTGAAAAACTACAACCACAAATCCTGGATGAATAAAGCCAGGCAGGTATTAAAGAGTGCCAATATGGCCAAATATAACCAAAATGATGAGGCCAAAAATGAGCTGCTCTCTACTGATGATGCAATATTGGCAGAATCTAGCCCCAGCAAATACTGGGGAACAGGGTTGCGACTCAGTGACAAGAACTGTACGAATCCCAATTGGTCAGGTGAAAATCATATGGGAAACATTTTAATGGAAATTAGAGAATCTTTACTTTGATCAGCTGTTCGCTTTAGCATTATTGACTTTTTTGTGTGTGTGTATTGCAGTTTGCTGAACTACTTCCTTTCAATTATTTAGGCTACATTTCTTAACCATACACATTTGTTTAACAGACAATACAGCCCCCTTCTAATCATAAGCTGTGACATTGAAACTGTGAAAATTTGTTTCACTTCTTGCCTTTGACCCACAAACAGTGGAATTAACTTTTCCCCTGTTTTTCTCTGTTTCTTTTTGTCACCAACCAAATCACGCCTGTCCTTCATCCTTTGTCACCTTCACCCACTATCACCTCTATATCAGTCATCCAACAGATGATTGACCAATTCTAATGTTTCAATAACTGTGAACATTCAACTTTTGATTTGTGTTACTTTTCTGTTATACTAAAACCAGCTATGCACAGCAGTGAAACTGTGGAAAGTCTTGCTGACCTTTTTACTGATGACAATGACCTCCCTCTATTTGAAACTTCATGTTACTATGATACACAATCATTTCAAGCAATTGCTGAAAGTAAACTTTCCAATCACTAGTCATTATTTTACTCCAATGCCAGAAGTCTCTTGAAAAACAAGGAAGACTTTGAGGTATTCTTTGATGACCTCTTTGTTAACATGAAATTTCAATTTGAAATTCTTTCATTTGTTGAAACCTGGCTAAACAAGAATTTAGAAGACTTGGCTGTTTTTGACAACTACCAGTCTATACACAAACATAAGGTTCCAAACAAGGAGGGAGGTGGACTATCAATATTTTTACATGACTCCATTCAATACATAGCGAGAGACGACATAGGCATTCCGACCAACTTTCAACATATGTTTGACTGTCTTTTTGTAGAAATTGTCTGTAAAACAAACAGCAACATAATATTTGGCCTGGTATATAGATCACCAAATTTTAACAGTGTATCACAATTGACAACAATAATGACTGAAATACTTTCAGGGATCTGCAGGGAAAACAAAAGGATAATAATAGCTGGGGATTTTAACATAAATCTCCTGAAGAGTGAAAGCAACACATCAATAGCAAACTTTCTTGATGTGATGATAGGGCAAAATCTTTTACCAAAAATTACTGTCCCAACTAGAGTTACCCCACAAACAGCCACTCTCATTGATCATATCTACAGTAACATTAGCAATCAGGTGTCCCTTTCTGGAACAATCACCACTCAGATTACAGATCACTTTTCCAACTTTATATTAGTCCAGGACAACGTCTGTAAAAAGAGCAGCCTAAAATATGTAAGCTTCAGGTTGATAAATGACCAGTCACTAAAAAACTTCAATGATTCTTTACTTAAAGCAAACTGGAACAAACTCTATTCAATCAAAGATGACCCCTCTAAAGCATATGATCTCCTAATCAATACTTACAACAACTTGAGAGATGCACATCTCCCAATTGTCACAAAGCGGTTCAATAAATATAGACACAAAATCAAGCCGTGGGTAACAAAGGGCATTTTGACTTCCCTTCGTACTAAAGACAAATTGTACTCAAAACTATTAAAGTCAAAAAATAACACGTCCAGCCCACGCTATATTGCCTATAAAAACTTTGCAAAGGTTTATCAGAAAACCATTCGTTTGGCTAAAATGAATCACTGGATGTCTAAATTTGAAGAATGTAAAAATGATATGAAAGCCACTTGGAAAAATTTAAATACTATTCTGAACAGATCCAAGAGTAAAGACACGTTTCCAAGTAGCTTTTTGTCCAAAGGGGAAGAAATTTCTGACAACAAGGTGATTGCTAACCATTTTAATAACTTCTATGCCAATATAGGTCCATCACTTGCTGAGGCTATCAAATCAAATAAATCTTCTACAGCGAAAGATTATCTAAAAAATCATAACTTTCAATGCAGTCTATTCCTTTTGCCAACAACAGAAGCTGAAGTTTTCAATATCATAAATCGTATGAAACCAAAATTGAGCTCAGGTTTGGATGACATCAGTCCAAAGTTATTGAAGAAAACGTTTATGAGTATTATCAAACCCATGGTCCACATAGCAAATTGTTCCATGGAAATGGGTATATTTCCTTCCAACATGAAAGTAGCTAAGGTCATCCCTATCTTTAAAAAAGGCAATGCTTGTCATCTTGTCAACTATCGTCCAATTTCCCTCCTACCAGTTTTCTCTAAGGTGCTTGAACGTCTTTTATATAACAGACTTTATGATTTTCTGAATAAAAATGAAATACTATCCACCAGTCAGTATGGTTTTCGGAAAAACAGATCAACAGAATTGGCAGTGCTTGAGATGCAAGACAGGATAATATACAATATGTCAAACAAACTACTCAGCATTGGAGTGTTTCTGGACCTGTCTAAGGCCTTTGATACCATTGATCATTCTAACTTACTTATGAAGTTAGAACACTACGGAGTTCGTGGTATTTCTCTAAACTTGTTCCGCAGCTACCTTCGAGACCGTTCCAATATACAGAGTACAAAACGTCTTTATCAGACAAAGTGCCTGTCACCTACCTATGGAGTCCCCCAGGGCTCAATCCTGGGACCCCTCTTATTCATTATTTTTGTGAATGATATTATCAAAGTCTGTGAAAATTGCGTGTGTTTACTATTTGCCGATGATACAAATCTGCTCTTCTCTGACATAAGCCTTCAAACTTTAAAAGGCAAAGTAAATGAAACTTTAACAAAAATTACAGATTGGTTCAATGTAAATAAGCTCTCACTTAATGTTGAAAAAACACATTATGTGATTTTCCATCTTCCAAAGATGAAATTAGCAAGCAACAACCTTGTAATAAAAATTAATAACAAGCCGCTAAGCAGAGAAACCTCATCAAAATTTTTGGGGATCCAGATAGATGAAAACCTTAGTTGGCTTAAACATATAGATGTTTTATCATCAAAGGTGCTAAAGGTAATTGGAATTCTTTACAGACTCAAAAATAAATTGCCCTCTAAATTGCTGCGGACAATCTATCACTCTCTAATTCTACCACACCTAACATACTGCATTACAGTTTGGGGAAACTGTGGATCAAGGGCACGGACACGTCTAGAAACACTCCAAAAGAAAGCCATCCGTCTCGCTTCTAAAGTCAAGTACAACAGTCATTGTGGACCCCTGTTTAAAAAGTATGATTTGCTTTCTTTAGCTGACTTGTTTAACTTAAACTGTTGCAAGATGTACATAAATCATCAGAGGAAAATCTTACCTCACTATTTCAATGACCAGCTGAACCTGGTATCGGATATCCACAGCCATGCCACCCGTCAACAAAACAATGCACACATCCCTAATGTCAAACTCCAGATCCAGAGCCAAAATTTCAATCAAAAAATATCTAAAGCATGGAACAAAATTCCGACCTCTTTAAGGCCTTCCTCAAACATTTCTGCAAAATCCTCTGTCAAAGCATTAAAAAGATACTATGTGTCACTATATCCCACATCATGCTCTGTAATTAACTGTTTTATTTGTAACAGACATTGAAAGTAATGTTCATTCCATTCTTGACATTGTATCATCTACAACTCTTTCCATCTCATTCCCATTAAACATTCTCTTTTCCACTGCATAAATGTACCTACTGCATTGATCTTTTTTCCCTGTATTTGACCATAATTCCTTTTTATTTATATATTTTCCTTATTATATCACTATTTTAATTTATTAGCTTTTTTTTTTCAAATGCTAAGATAACTTACCTTTGCTTTACTATTGCTATTATAAATGTATTTTATTTTTTTCTAATGATAACTGAGGTAATTACGACACGGGCTGACCAGCCTTTGTAATTTTCCGCAAGTATGTAATATCTGATACTTGAAAATAAAATCTACCTACCTACCTACTCTTTTGCACGCTACATCTGAGCGCACATAGACAAGAAGTCCGCCCCCATGGGTGTTCCTATCTCTCCAGAAAGGGGGGTGGTAGCCTGGGATGTAGAATTAGCTCATTTTCCTAGGTTCTGTATAAAATGTAAATAGGAATAAATTTGATTTTATTAGTGAAACATATGTATTAGATGATTTACTTTGAGGTTGCATGACTGGCTTTACTAATAAATTAGGGGGAAAGCTGCTCTATGGGCGTAACTCAGAGCAATTTTCTTGATTTTGCCTTTTTCACAACGTTTTGAACAAGTCAAAAGAATGCCTATTTGCCGAGGCTGTGTAGAAAAAGCTTATTGGGATAACCGTGATTTTTTTAATGAAATACGTGTATTAGATTATGTTCTTAAAGGTGGTATATCTGACTTCTTTGAGAAATAAGAGGAAGGACTTCTATATGGGAGTAACTTACAGTGGTTTTTCTAGATTTTTGGCATTTTTGCACAATTTTAAAGAAATAAAAAGAATGCGTATTTGCCGGGGCTGGATAGAAAAACTATAATAGGCTAACCATGATATTTTTAATGAAATATATGTCTCATATGCTGTTCTTTAAGGTTATGTATTCAAATTTACTGAAAAGGTAGGGATAGCTTTGCCATTCACATGTTTCTTAGGGCGATTTTAAGGTTTTTTGCTTTTTAAAAAAAGATGCTTATTTGCCGAGGCTCTGAAAAAAAAGCATATAGGAATAACCGTGATTTTTTTAAAGGAATTTTTCAACTAACAGCTGTAGTTTTAGCCACTCATAATGGACTATCAGGGTAGGCGTGTTCAGACTGGCAATTTGAGGATATCTATTTTCAATTTCTATACATTTCCAAATTTGCAGAAGTCGAGAAAATACTGCCGCACTAAGTGGGGTATACAGAAATGCCTATTTACAGGAGAAATGTAAAACCTGGCAAAAATGTTATTTATGAATGTAGAAAGTGAACCTAGTTTACCTTTTGGCTATGGCATATATCAACAAAGAGCTGGATATCCTCAAATATGCAGTATATTCTTGAATTGAAAACGTCAAAAATTGGTCAAAAAGGCGATTGTCGGCCATTTTGTTTAAATGGCTCTCCTGGAAAGGCAAATTTATATAAATGAAAACTGATGGTCAGGTTTGTCTTCCATCAGTTGTGGTAACATCTCCACCAAATTTCGTTCAAATCCGCTGACCCTCACTTTCCAATATATTGGCAAAATCCTTGATGCTCTCAGAAAACCTCTCTTAAGTATGCGAACAGTTCGTTTTTTGCACACTTCATCCGTAAGTCATTACATCCTCTCAGGTGGTCGTATTCAGCTGTTGATTCACCATTGGATGACGTGTCATTCACGAAGGAGGGGGGATCAGCCTCGAAGTAGCTGTCAGTGAGGATTGGGAGTACATCATCACAGTCTCTTGCTAAACCATTTACATCGTCACTTGTTTCGGAATCGGACTGGATGAAAAAACTGTCACTGAACAAGAAGACACCTTGGTCTTCTTCAGGGCTCGTATCACTAAGTCTTACTGGAAGGTTATCTCCAGTCATAATAACAGCACAATTTGGGCAGTACCAAGGATTTCTGTCATTGCTCAGTTCCTTGTACATACTCACAGACATATTTGGGAGACATTTAAAATGCACCCATAAGCAGCAGCGTTCACAGAATATCGCTCGTTGACCTTGTTTCTTTACAGCGTATCCACAGACACCACATGGGAATTCAGCTCTCCGAGGTCCAGGGTTGGACGAAACATCGCCAGCAAGTACCAGGAGAAGCAGGCCAACTGTCAAAATTCCATCCGTACGTCGCCATATTTCTTGTTTACATTTCTTCGATGTCGGCGAGTCACTTCCGGTTTTGAAAAGATCGTGCAAGGCCAGATGATTTTGACCGAAGTTTGAATCGTTTACCAACTGTCTCTCATGGAAATTGTATCCATAACGTTCACTGGGTTTTAAATTGTCTTTAGCGTGTATCATAAACTTCCCAATAGGGTTTAAAGTCACAGTAAAAGCAGAAATAACAATGAGTAAAATCGTATTCGCCATTTTTGTTGCGCATCCGGAAGTCACTGGTCACATGTGTCAATGGTGTGAGTCCACAGGCCACACAATCGTTCTGACACCCACCAGTCTTATATACTCCCCTGTGTGTTTAATATAATATTGGCTTTGGGAATGTGGGATGGTGTCAGAATGATTGTGTGGCCTTTGTGTGAATGGTTAATTGCACTTCACGATCTGACACGTCAATACCAATCTAAATATACGCCAATTAGTCAATTACTGCACTTCAGCTGACACTTCAGCAGCAATCAGAAATCAGGGCTTAATACCCTGGAGGTTTTGGGCGGGAATCCCTGATCCTGTTTGGATCACAACAAAGAAAAGAAAACATGGCGGACGAAGACACTCGCTAGAAAAAGCATCGTTGAGGTATCGTAAAAGATACAGCGGTAATTGGCTAATATATGGTATGTATGGATAGACAAAATGATAATGCATCTGCAGGGCTATGTTAAAATTCACGGAAATGAAGTTAGAAGGCCGAAATAAAGGGAAATACATGATGTGAGTTCATATGACGTCATGTATCCCAGGTTCCATATTAATATGTAAGATGAAATCCTCTCAGGGCCCCCAGGTAAAGTGACTTAACTGGAGCATGCAGATGTCACTGAGGGCTTCTGAATTTCTCATGAGCTTCTGAGCCTTGCCCAGCACTTTAAACAGGAATTCTAAGATGTTGAAGATGTAATATATGCAGGTAACACTTCAAAACATTGTCAAATATTGTGATGAACTCATGTCAGGCAGGTTAAATGTTTTCTCTAAATAATAGTGACGTGGGAAGCCTTACAAGCTGGCCCTGTTGATTTGACCAATTCTCATGTGAGGCACCTTCTATTATATGTGTATATAGACTAGATCTTAGCTCATTACCTCGATGGCAGCTGCCTGTGCTAAAAAGTAATTGAAAAAGAATATTTAATGGTTTGTACTATCTAAATTGAATAATAAATGCAGTAAGTGTATGCCAGAAGCAAAGAGTGTCAATGTTCCTATGTCACCTGTAAAGAGCGCTTGTGTCACGGCATTCGTTACTTTTTACCCTTGTATTGCCCCAAAAATGCCGCGAAAAGTGGGCCCCCCAGCACAGACCCTGGCCCCCCCTTGGCCCCCCCCGCTCCTGGATTTCTAGCTACGCCATTGGCCGCATGCAATTATTATGGGGATTATATAAATGACACATATTCAATACCATGAGGGAATGACAGTGAAATAGACATAAGAATTTCATCATAGTGAATAATTTGAATTTTACCAGCTTATAGGGCGCGACCATTAGATGTTGGCAGGGTGATTTTAAAAGGCTCCCATCTGTTCCGCTGAAGGTTTTTGCATGGTTTCGAAATCTGGTTGGGGATACCAACATTTTCAGTGGACCTTCATGAGCAAAATTCTAGCCGGACTTCCTTCAGATGAGAATTTAATTGGTGACCCTTTTTATCATGCAGTGTCTATGTTTGGCAAGTAAACACTAAAAACCACCCCCCCCCTCCTTCCGCACTTTATCATCTATTGGTTGCCCCTTATATGTTTTTACTGTACAATAAAAATAAGTTCCCCCCATACAAAAACTTGACTTTTTCAAAGACCTCTTTTTCTGATTTCTGAAAGAGTTGACCGGTTTGTGGGCCTGCACATTGAGCCCGGTGGCTGCGTATTTGTAGCTCGGTTGCTTCATTTATCTTATCTCTGAGTTTCAGCCAGCAGATCTTGAGTGCACTCTTATACCCACGGAGCCAAGCTCCAAGTGTTGACGTCATGTGTAAAAATAAATAGTAAATATATTACCATACATACACACCAGTAAGTACAAAAGGAGGCTTCGTGCACTTACCCCTCCAAAAAAGTTTAAATTTGGACTTGTCCATAAATTTATTTTGTACCAAAAGGCACTCAACCTCCCCTAAAATGACTTCTAATGTCACCTAAGAAACCAAGCAGTAAAAACACTACAAAAAAGTCCTCAGTTGCCTTCTAAATATGATTTAGAAACAAATGCTGATATGCATATTTTTGCTGAGAATTGATTATTAGAGCAAAATGAGCGGCAAAGATTTGAATCGATTTTGTGCACTTTGTTCTGATTGGCTGAGTGTGTTAAGCATGAATATCATTATGATGATTGCCCAGGCTGGTGCTGTTTGTCTAGGGTAGATTCTCTGGGTGAAGTGCAACAGGAGCAGTGGAGGACTCCAGGCCCTTCAAGAAGTACATCAACATGCTCCTGAATAGGGGAAGCTGGGGGGGGAAGCAGGAGGCTTCCGGCTGGAGAAAACCTGTCAGGAGGAAAAGATTATCGAGATATTACCAGGAATATATATTTTGATGTGGTTGAACAGTGGTTCAGCGGTTGAACCAAACAGCATTGACTTCAGGGAAAAGTGCCGTAAATGATTTACATTTGAGCAGTGGCGTAGCCAGAAATCCATGAGTGGGGGGGCCAAGGGGGGGCCAGGGTCTGAACTAGGGGGGCCAACCTTTCGCGCCGTTTTTGAAATTTTTGCGGCATTACATGGATACAAATTGACACAGATTTACAAGCCTTCTTCACAAATGACTTAGCAATGTTGACCATCTTATCTTATGTAACTGATAACAAAATGACCATACATCTCATACTTACACTAAAATAAGTTTTGACCTGTCAAAAAATAATGAAACAGATTCTATGGTTCCGATATTAAAGTATGGCAAAGACACCTCATCAATTACCATGAGTCACAAAGAGTATCTTTTACAGTGAAATTGTCTTCTTGTTTTTTTTTTTAACTGTCTTAGACTCTTAGCAAGTTTGAGTATATTCCTGCAGAGAATGCCCTCTTTTTTTATATATATTAGGTCTAAATCGAAAATTTATGAAAGTCCTTTTGATGGAAATCTACCCAACTCCTCAAATAGGCCTAAAAGGTAGTAGCAATTTGTGCAAATGACAGAAATAACAAAAATGTAGGGAAATTCCATGCACATATGAAAAATTTAGTAGTTTGTACAAATTACTCCGGTAAATCAGATTTGTTATTAAAATTACAAAACTTTCAAGGAGCATTATTTCTTTAACTGAGCAATGGTGACCGAAATATTTCGGCAAAACACCCTGATTTTAGATATTTCATGGAATCTCTAGACTCTAGATACATAGGCATACTGGAAGGGCGAGTAGACACCCTCCCCCCAAAAGTTTGGAAAACACTAAGATTCGGGCAAAAGGCAAAACGATTTGGGCAGATAATTAAATAAACATAGTTAACAATCAATAGTTTCAAAGAGATTTCTGTTGGAATATTTCCAAATCTAGATCCTGATATTCGTGCAAATATCGCTCATCCCTAAAAGGTTTGCCTGCGGTACACATTATATGATAAATTCAAATAAGTATATCACAACTTATCAAATGCCTCAGAACTTTTCAAAGGGGAACTATGACTCTTGAGAAAATTGAGTAAAAGTAAGCACCATTGAAGGCCACAACTTTAGATGGACGTGTTCCAGCGATTATTGCTGCTCCAATAATTTTTTCAAAAATTTTCAAATCTCAAATGGGGGGGCCAGTGGGGGGCCACTTATCCATTTGGGGGGGCCCTGGCCCCCCCAGGCCCCCCCATAGCTCCGCCACTGCATTTGAGCAGCTTTTGGGGAAAATTAGGGGGAAACTATAATCATGCAGTTCACAAATGGGTCACAAATGCCGTAGAGTTTAAAACCATATAGGGGATCCATCAGTCTGGTGAAAATGAGAACTGCATGCTGCTGCCACCTGGCACAAAAGTTGATTTTGTATGCTACATCATGGCTGTCCCAAGAAATAGTTCCAATTTCATTGCGCATTCACAAAATTTCTATTCAACATTGATGTATACCAGAGTCAGACTCGGCAATCACATTCTCTGAGGAAGTAGACAAGGCCATAAGCACACTCAGAAACAGCCAGACAACATTGTGTGTGTTCCTCTCATCGAAATGATGTGGACGCTCGCAGGAGCCCGCGGAACAGCACACTAATCACTAGGTGGCAACACAAGACAGCATATGTTCCGATCTGTGGCAATGCAAGAGCAGTCCACTTGTAGACAGAGTTGTTCCCCTGATTCGAGAGTCAATAATTAACAAAAGAAAAACAAAAGGCTGACTGTTCAATCTCTATTTTATTCGCTGAATGTAAAGGCAACAATAACATTTCAGAAACTTTCAACAAGACAGTGGCAACACTTAAAAAATTATTTAACTCAACGTCCTTTTGGCTGGACCTCTTACAACAAACAGAACATCTATATGCCTATGGCAACCCTCCACTGGGAGTTTTCTTGCTTCAACAAGACTAATCATGTGGCTGAACATTTTACATTTTACTACATATCATATATATGCTTTCTCTCTGCCGTATGGCCAATAAAAATAAAAGTAAGAAATACAAAAAATGGGAGAACCCACGATCGTATTTCTAATATATATCCTTTCAACTCATAGTGCAAGGTCAAACATCCATCTCCTTTCTGCCTTAAATCAAAGTAACTCCCGGTGAGTTTTCTCACAATTTCAACATTTTAGGGCCTATACATGTGGCTCGACATTTCACTGCAAATAAAACTTTATTGACACATGTATGGCTCATAGTCAAAGGGTTTAGTCATAATCTTAAGCATGTCAAGACGTTGTCTTGCACTTCAAACTGTTTCCTGCAAATTGAACATTCAAATGGCTTCTCTCCACTGTGTTTTCTCTTGCGGCTATCAACGTGTTCCTTCCGATCAAACTTTTTACCACAAATAGAACATGCATAAGGCTTCTCTTGACTGTACGCTCTCATGTGTCTATCCCGAGAGGATTTGCGATTGAACTTCTTTCCACAAACAGAACATGCACATGGCTTCTCCCCACTGTGTATAATTGAGTGTCTTTGAAGACCTATTTTTTGACTGAACACTTTACCACAAACAGAACATCCATACGGCTTCTCTCCACTGTGAGTTCTGATATGTCTATCGAGATTTCCTTTCTTGGTAAACATTTTACCACAAATAGAACATCCATACGGTTTCTCGCCACTATGTGTCCGCAGATGAGACTTAACGGTGCCTTGTTGACTGAACTTCTTACCACAAACAGAACATCCGAATGGCTTCTCTCCACTGTGTGTTCTCATATGAATTGTCAAGTTTCGTTTGTCTTGACATTTTCTGCCACAGACATCACATTTCACTTTATATCCAGACATCAAATTCCAGTTTTCTCTTTTGGTTTTCCTGTCAACACATTCTTCGTCTTGTTCACTTTCACATTCTGAATTAGTTCCATCATTTTGATGATCACTAAATTCTTCGTTGGTGAAAGGTTCTTCGCATAGCTCCCTTTCGTCATTTTGATCATCATTAGGATCTGGTTTGAGAATTAAGCCAGTGAAAGGTTCAGCATCAGAATGGGCTTTGACGGGGTCTTCTAATCCACTCTGATTCTCCATTAAACCAATTTGATCATTAGGTTCTGCTTTGGGTGTGAAGATAGTTGAATATTCAACATCAGTTTTGATGGTGTCTGCCGATCCACTCTGTGAAGTAGTCTGATGATCTGGTTCTGCTTTGGGTATTAAGCCACATTGACACTCACCATCATAATCAGTTTTAATTGGGTCTTCCGATCCACTTCGTAAGTCTGTCGCATCAATGTCATCATTTTGTTCTGCTTTGGGTATTAAGCTAAAGTAACATTCACCATCATAATCAGTTTTGATGGCATTTTCCAATCCACTCTGTAACTCCACAACATCGATCAGATCACTGGGTTCTACTTTTGTTATTAAGCCGGCAGAACATTTGACATCGTAATCAGTTTTGATGGGGTATTCTAATCCACTTCGTGACTCCATATCACCAATTTTATCATTCGTTTCAGTTTTGAGAATTAAGCCGACATCAGTATGGGTGCGGATGGAGTCTGCCAGTTTACTTTGAAACTCCACTTTATCAATTTGTTCAGATGCTTCTGCTTTCGGTAGCATGTGGCTTGTTGAACATTGACCATCATAAAGAGTGGAGGGCTCCTCTGAAGCACTGTAAGTCGTAGATTCGTTCTTCATAATGTGCTGTGTAAAAAAAAACAACAGTCGACTGAATGATTAGGACTTTTTAATCAGAATTTTAACATAACGGTAACCTAGCTACAAGACTGTACGTGAACTACTCTTTTTTTTGTGCGGCAAATAAAATCAACAGACCCCACTCCCAAGATCACCCCAGCACCAAGCTAAAATAATTCAATAACAGCACAGCTCGATCCAGCTTCCAGGTTATACCCTACATTTGAGGCTCTGGATGGGGTTATGAGGGCATGGAATTCAAAAGTAAAATAGCCAAGGGACGTGGGAGACACAAAACCCTGTCTAGAGCTGAGAGACAGGGAATTGAAAATTCAATTAGAAAATTGCAAAGGGACGGGGAATTCAAGTAAAATGCAGTGGCGTAACTGGGGTGTCTCGGATGGGGGGGCACCTGGGGGGGCACACAATTCTCTGGGGGGGCACCCACTATACTAATTGTATATTTTAGCCAGAGTTGGAAAGTTCATATGGGGGGGCACCTGGGGGGGCACAGGTCCAATATGGGGGGGCCTGTGCCCCCTCGTGCCCCCCCATAGGGACGCCACTGGTAAAATGGCCAAGGGACAGGGCCACAGGGGATGCAAAACCCCATCAGAGCCTCACATTTCAAATACTAATCACTTTCAGGTCTTCAAAAAAGCTTCAAACCAGAATAATTATTGCCTCACCTTGTACAACAGATTCTCTCACAACAACAATGGTGGCACATGTGTGGTTCTTCATTTTCTCAATAGAGGGCCTTGTAGTATATATAGGCTTTTTGTGCCACCTGGCAGAAATTTTCACAACTATCTCAGGCATTAAAAGTTTTCCATACAACGAAGTATATGCCGGCGTTGCCTGCTCCTCGGCCTCGGGAGTTGAAGCTCTTGGTGCCCTCAGCTTGCTTTGCGGGCTCATTGTCGTATTGATGGCCAAACTTGCAGTAGTCGCCCCACTATAGATTCCTCCCAGTGGGGCCCTCTCGAATGGGCTGCAGTGTGGTCTTGGCCCCACAAAGAAAATAAATGGGCGATAATAGAACTTTTTGTTACCGAAATTGGTCATGCTAGTGACTGGTATCAAAATGTTTCTTTATAATATTTTTTTTCTGATTTCTTGGTGCTATTGAGAATCGTGACCAAACTCGGTAACACAGTGACAAGCCCTACTTCCAGTCTATTGACCAATCAGAGAGTGGTATTCCAGCAGGAAGCAGTTCGGAAGACTAAATAAACCCAAAAAGGTGTTGCAACGACCGAAATGGAACCATTAACTTTTCATAGTGGGCCCGGGGTTTGTAGGGACTTTTTAACCTCCTCGAGGGCTTTCCTGTCTTTGGCCGTCGCTTTTAAATTCTCAGTGAAGAATTTTTGGCCAAAAAGAACCGTTGGTGCCTCTTGCCAACCATTTGACGTTGCCTCGCCCTCCTTGAGCAGGGGTCCTGCCTTCTTGGCCTCTTTCAAAAAAGCTTTCAAATCAATTTTTTAAACATTATTATTCCTACAACTTTGGAAATTTTTGCAGACTTAAATCATAAACGGGAAAGGAAAATGGGGAAACGTTCATTCAAATGGGGAAATGGAAAGACAGATAGATAGATATGGTAAGTGCAGCCCTATAAGCCCAATTCTGGCGCTCACAAGGGTTGATTGATGAGATGGGAGAGAGAGTGGGAGTCCTCAACATGTTGTAACCCATTTACCTCATGTGAAGGATTTTTTACTTGCCCAGCATAGACACCGATACAAGAGGCCGCCAATTTAACGTCTCTACCGAACGACATCCAGCTGGAATTTTGCTCATGAAGGTGCACTGAAAATTTTGGGTTCCCAACCGCAGGTTTGAGCCCATCAGGCAAAGACCTTCAGCGGAGCAGGCGGGCACCTAAGCCACTCAGACACCCAACTGAATAGCAAATAGGGGGACATTGAGAATGGTAAAAAATACTGGGGAAATGGACAACAAATGGAAAGTTCACTACAGCAGGACAACTTAAAAGGAAGAGACATATATAAATGAATTGAAGTAAATGATTTATAAATTTTTTTTTTTTTTGAGAATGACATGGTCTTTATTTTTTCAAATAACATTTACATACAAAAAATACTATGACATTGGAGGCCATCGAACCCACAAAGAGTTATGTGAGGGCTTACCAAATCAAAATGGATGAAACGAGGTGAGTGACAAGATCTTCAATTAAACTTTAGAAAGCATGCTCTCCAATCTCGTATTACATACTGAAAAATTCCTTTTTACCCTCGGCCATGAACATGGCCTGGGTATTGCAGAGGCCAGCGGTGTCCGTCTGTCTGTCCATCTAGCTGTCTGTCTAGCTGTCCGTCTGTCTGTCCACCATCCTTGTGTACAAGATAACTCGATTTGTATTGATCCTAGGATCACGAAAATGACAGTGATTGTGTATCATAGCAAGACCTCGAATGAGTTCTGACTTGAGTGACCTTGACCTACATCTGTGACCTTGGTGGCCATATTGTGAAAAACTTGTGTACAAGATAACTCCATTGATATTGATCCTAGCATCACGAAATTGACAGGGATTGTGTATCATGGCAAGATCTTGAATGACTCTTGACATGAGTGACCTTGACCTACTTCCGTGACCTTGGCGGCCATATTTGTGAAAAACTTATGTACAAGATAACTCCATTGATATTGATCCTAGGATCACTAAATTGACAGGGATCGTGTAAAAAAACAAGACTTTGAGTTCTAACATGAGGAAAATTGACAGGGATTGTGTATAATAGCAAGACCTTGAATGAGTTCTGACATGAGTGACCTTGACCTACTTCCATGACCTTGGTGGTCATATTTGTGAAAATCTCGTGTACAAGATAAATCCCATTTGTATTGACCCTAGGATCACGAAATTGACAGGGATCGTGTATCATAGCAAGACCTTG
This sequence comes from Platynereis dumerilii, assembly GCA_026936325.1. Taxonomy (NCBI): domain Eukaryota; kingdom Metazoa; phylum Annelida; class Polychaeta; order Phyllodocida; family Nereididae; genus Platynereis; species Platynereis dumerilii. The sequence goes on from JAPTHN010000021.1 coordinate 3,524,252, forward strand.
AATGACTTCTGACAGGAGTAACATTGACCTACGTCTAGCTGTGACCTTGGTGGCCATATTTGTTAAAAGCTTGCGTACAAGATAACTCCTCTTGCATTGACACTAGGTTCACCAAACTAATAGCAATTATGTATCACAGTAAGACCTTGAATGGCGTCTATGATGAGTGGACTTGACCTATATCTGTGACCTTGTCGGCCATATTTGTGGAAAGCCTATGCACTCGATAGTTAAACTATTATCGTCCCACACAACTCACAGGAGTTGTGTTTCGCAGCAAGACCTTGAATGAGTTCTGACTAACTTCTGACACTTATGACCTTCAACAATTTATTTTACCATTTAGCCTTATTTTTAAAGACTTCATGTTGCCCATACATGATAACTCAATTTGTTTTGAATAATAACAGTACCTATGGCCGAGGGTGGCACTTGCGTCAGCAGGTTTTTTTTTTTAATGAAAGTCACAGGGTACTGGAAGGAGAACCTCCAAACCGCGTTTCACACCTTAGGACACAACCACAAACTCAAATCCCCAGAAAACACAGTTTTTTATGAGAATCACAGGGTTCTGGAATAAATTCAAAACTGCTTTTCAGATGAACTTCAGTAAGTAGTAAATCTTTGAACCAAACAAAACACCACCCGAATCAAAACAAAACCAAAACTGAATCTTTCAGAGTTCACAGTCAGAAGAACAAAAGGCACAGAAAAAAAAAAAAACAACAACAAAACAATAGCACCACTACCAGGAAATAGGTGCAAGACAATGTTTAAGAAGTATAACTAATAGGGTTAGGTGGAGGGGTACCGTACTTTGACACTGACAGTGTTGCATACATAAGAATGAGGTGGAGGGGTACTTTGGTGAATAAGACATTGATAACCAAGTAGGTTAGCAGTTGTTCAAAGTCTATACAAACTGGCCATGGTTGGCATGGGAGGGTTAATTCTCCAGTTCTAATGCAACAGTCAATATCACAACAAAGGAAACAACAAAATGATAAGCTGAATTTTCAACCTCTATTTTATTCGCCAAATGTATTTTAAAAGGCAACAATAACATTTCAACTTTCATCAAGACAGCGCCAACAATTTACAAAGATATGTTTCGAACTCAACTTTTAACAACAAACAGAACATCTATAGGCATATATATAGCAACTCTCCATTGGGAGATTTATTGTTTCCTTCAAGACTAATCCTGTGGCTAAAATTTTACATTTTACCACATATCTATATAGGCCTAGGCCCTATATGCTTTCTCTCTAATGTAGGGCCAATTGAAAATTTTAAAAAACTTTTTTTTTTACCACAAATAGAACATGCGTGTGGTTTCTCTGTACTGTCCATTCTCATGAGTCCATCCGGAGTGTCTTTTCTATTAAACCATATGGCTTATCTCCATTGTGTCTGACATCTCACTAGATCTATATGATTTATACGATTAAACAGTTCACCACAGATAGTGAGTTAGTGAGTTTGTGTTTTGCGCCCCATCAGCTCCTGTATGGGCTATTTAGAGGCAAGTTCACCACAGATAGAACATGCATACATACTTCTCATCACTTTGAGCTTTCAAGTGTAAATTAAAATATCCTTGATCACCGAAGGTTTCATTACAAACAGAACACAGATAATGCTTCACTCCACTGTTCTCACCACTGTGTTCTCATGTGTCTTTGGACATTTCTATTTTCACTGGACTTTTTACCACAAACAGGCCATCCATACTTCTCCCCGCTGTGTGTAAGCATGTCAGCATGTGTGTTTGAAGACTCCTTTTTTGGCTGAAACATTTACCACAAGCGGAACATCCAAATGACTTCTCTCCACTGTGTGTTCTCATGTGTCTTGGGATATTTCTATTATCACTGAACTTTTTACCGCAAACCGAACATTCATATGGCTTCTCTCCACTGTGTGATAGCATGTGTCTTTGGAGTGTTCTTCTGTGGCCGAGCGCTTTACCACAGATGGAACATAGATATGGTTTCTCTCCAGTGTGTGTTCTTAAGTGCCTTTGAAGGCTACCTCTTTGACTGAACGTTTTCTCACACGTAGAACATCTGTATGGTTTCTCTTCAGAGTGTGTGCTCACGTGGCGATTAAGGTGTCCTTTGGAAGTGAACGTTTTACCACAATCAGAACATTGATACGGCTTCTCCCCACTGTGTGTTTGCCAATGACTTCGAAGACCTCCCTTGTCACTGAACATTTTAGCACAAACAGAACATCCAAATGGCTTCTCTCCACTGTGTGATCTTATATGTCTACGAAGACTTTCATTACGACTAAATAGTTTACCACAAACAGAACATTCATATGGTTTCTCTCCAGTGTGTGCGCTCATGTGTCTCTGAAGAGATCTTTTTTCACTAAACAGTTTATCACAAGTAGAACACCCATACAACTTCTCCCCACTGTGTGCTCTCATGTGTATATTAAGAACTCCCTTTAAGCTGAACAGTTTACCACAGACAGAACATTCATACAGATTCTCTCCAGTATGTGTCCTCAAGTGTATATTAAGTTTTCCTTTCTCACGGAACAGTTTACCACAAACAGAACATCCATATGGCTTCTCGTCACTATGTAAAAGCATGTGTCTTTGAAGACTTTTTTTGAGACCGAACATTTTGCCACAAGTAGAACATCCATACGGCTTCTCTCCACTGTGAATTCTCATGTGTCTATCAAGATTTCCTTTCTTGGTGAATTTTTTCCCACAAACAGAACATCCAAATGGCTTCTCTCCACTGTGTGTTCTCATATGAATCGTCAAGTTTCCTTTGTCTTGACATTTTCTGCCACAAACCTCACATTTCAGTTCATATCCAGACATAAGATTCTGATTTTCTCTTTCGATGTTCCTCTCAACACATTCTTCGTCTGGCTCACTTTCATCCTTTTGATCATCGTTGGGATCTGCTTTGGGAAGTAAGTCATTGAAAGGATCAGCATCAGAATGGGCTTTGGCTGGGTCTTCTAATCCACTCTTCTCCATTAAACTAACATCATTTGCTTCTGCTTTGGGTATTAGGGTAGTCGAATATTCACCATCATAAGAAGTTTTGATGGCGTCTTCCAATCCACTTCGTAAAGTTGTTCGCTCACATAGTTCTGTTTTTGGTATTAAGTTAGAGTAATATTTGTCATCATAATCAGTTTTAATTGGGTCTTCCAATCCACTTAGTAGCTCAAAAGCATCAATGTCATCATTTTGTTCTTCTTTGGGTATTAAGCTGAAGTAACATTCGCCATCTAAATCAGTTTTGATGGCGTTTTCCAGTCCGCTTTGTAATGCCACAACACCAATTTCATCACAGTCACCCTCATAATGAGTTTGGATGGGGTATTCTAATCCACTTTGTGACTCCAGTTCATCAATTTTATCATTCGGTTCAGTTTTGAGAATTAAGCCGACATCAGTATGAGTTTGGATGGAGTCTTCCAGTTTACTCTGTAACTCCATTTTACCAATTTGATCAGTTGCTTCCGCTTTTGGTACTGGGATTGTAACACATTCACCATCATAAAGAGCATCGGCGCGCTCCTCTGATCCATTGTAAGTCGTAGATTCATTCCTCATAATGTGCTGTGAACAAAAACAGAGACTGAATGATTAGGACTTTTTATCACAGTTTTAACATTATGATCGATACCCTGGCTACAGGGCAGTACAGTGGGAACAACTTTTGTGTGCTGAAGAAACTTTCTCGTCAAAGGCATAAAAACTAGGGGGTGGGGGGGGCGGTGCATAGGTGACCCTCTAAAGTGATTGAGTGTTTTACGACCCATCAGCTTCTGTCACTTTAAAAATCTTAGAAACCTTTAAATCTACATTGAATTAGGGCAAAGATTTGAAAAATTCCGACAGGGAGCCATTGAAAAGATTGCCACTTTTATGCCTACGTTTCACTTTCTACAGGTGTGCGAAGTGGCAATCAAAAAATCAACAGCCACCCTCTTCCAAGATCAACTGGTCCCCATTTACGTGTGATTTATGCCTACAGCAGTACAGCTGTTTGTTGAAAGTTTGTGTATCACAAGGTGACAACATAGCGCCCCTACCACACTGGATGTGTCAGTCAACAGTCGTTCTCGCAGTCATGGGCGTAATTTGATGGGGGACGGGGGGTACATGTCCCCCCACATTTTTTACCCCGTGGGACATAATATGAAATGTCTAAAAGACATGTCCCAGCTTTATGCTTGGGCAGGCTACCACACCATACAAAACTTTAAAATTCATGTAAAAAACCCCCTTTGACTTTGTTTATTCGCGGATTTGACGGCAGATTCTGACCGCATCAGCGCGTGTCCCCCCCACATTTGCCGCAAAAATTACGCCCCTGCTCGCAGTGTATGGGTATTGCAGCATTCCGCTTTCACTGCTTTCCCATACACATGATGCATTATAGGGGAAATGTACCTATATTACACCACCTAACTTTATTGCTCCACTTCTCACACAAAGTTATACCCAAGAGATTACTTATTGGACCAATACATGAGGAGGGCCAAGATCTCAGTGTGTACCCACTACCCATATCTAGATAACAACATTGCTACATTCTGTGTAAAATGCAAAAACGTAAATTGCAAAAACAAGATTTTGTCTAGCTAGGTGCTTTAAATTGGACCCGTGGACCTTTTATTGACCACAGTCCTGATTACTGCAATAGGGACCGAGTCTTGAACCGGCAAAATAATTTTTTATCCTTTTTTTCAATATTTCAAAAAGTATGGATTATCCATCAATCAGACCATTAAAAGGCACAACTAGACCATATAGGCCACATGTGTACCAAATTTCATCCGGCGGACGGACAACATTTCACCTAAGTGATTACAATACCTTCTTCGAACTTTGTTCACTGAAGGTAAAAACACTGTCAGTCCATGCCTTGGCAGGCAGATGGGCAGATTGCCGGGCAGCGGTCAAATACAGATAATTGCAGGCCACGACTCTGCCACTATTGCATTTGTATATATTTGGTACACACCAATTCCATGGTGTAATTGGAATCTTCAAACACAAAGGGAGTAATTCGTTGAAGGTTTGCTGCTACGCCGACTATGTTTAAAATTGTTAATATATATATGAAAATTTTGCTGACTTGTGCCCGAAATTGGAGAGAAAATAGGTAAATGGAAAAAAAAATCTGACATTCAACCAAAGAAAACATACTTAAAATAGGCAATCATAAACATGTGCATTGTTCTAATAACGATACGACATCAATACAAAAACTTCAGATATACAATTGACTCATAATGGAAAAAATCAAAACAAAAACTGCCAATCATAAATGCTAATTAACATTCACAAGATTTCACAACACAAACAGTAATTCTGATTGTTAAGTTTTTCAGCGATGCGAAGTACAAGCTCTTCCTGAAAAGATTTTGCCAAAACTTATGACCACTTGCTAGGGCACCCCTCCTGACGAATCTCATTCTTGAAGTGTTACACCTTTTTTTTCATTGAACTGTTAAATTTTTCAATAATGTAACAGAGCATCCATTTATGTTCATCAAAACTCCCCTTACTGCTGAACATTTTACCACACACAGAACATCAACATGGCTATTCTCCACTTCAGGTTTGTATGTCTCTGTCAAGACTTCGTTTTACCCTCAATGTGGCTCCACAACTAGAACATGCATAAGACTTCATTTCACTGTGGATTTTCATGTGTCTACTGTCTTGCAAAACTTTGAACATGATACACAAACATAACACCTATACGGCTTCACTCTAATGTGACTACTTGAAGAGCTTTGAAGTTATTGTGCGCATCTAAGTGTCCCTTTTGAATGAACATTTTACCACACATAGAACACCCAATTGGCTTCACTCCGGTGTGTATCGACATGTAGCCCTACAAATTGTTTATCACTGAACATCTTACAAAAAAACAGAAGACTCATATATGAGTTCCCTTCAAAGGGGATATGCATGTGTATTCAATGCCATTGAGACTTTTTTAAAGACTAAAGGCGGCATCGCAGACAGAATTTCCATATTATTATATCTATATACATATATAAAATTCACCTCCCCATAATCCCTTTGTAACGGGTCTTCTCAGCTATGGCTTGACTGACAGTCAATATATTTTACAAGTGGGTCCTGTTATGTACCAACTGTGTTCTAAATGCATCAGATGTATCTTAACTTACGAATTGTTAATTATCCTGGCCTAAAACAGATATATCTCCCCCCCCTCCAATACAGCAGCAGCCACTCACGGCGAGTGGTTTCACTTTTATTATGAACTTCAAATACTCTAGAAGGAAGGAATGAATGACGGTAGGAATGAAGGTAGGAATTAGGCCTGATGCATGAAGGAAGGGATGAAAAAAATGAATAAAGGAATGCAGTAATTAAGGTGGGAATAAGGGGGAAAAGGAAGGAAGGAGGAAGGCAAGAAAGAAGATAGATATAGATCCTACATGGATGGATTGATAGATATACAGATAAATCTCCGTCTATTGATGGATCAACAGGTCCTTATAGATAGACACACAGGAGATTGCTAGATACTTTGATCGTCTATCTCCAAGTACCTAAAGTGCTTGCACATTATTTTTCATTCTATCTCCATTTCATGACTTCTGCTTATCACTCAACAATGTATAAATTATGGTATCGTTTTCAAACCCAACTACATGGAAATGGTTTTCTTGATAACACAATAATTCTTGAGTAAACTGTCTACTAAACATTCATTTCAGGACAATAAACATAATTTTAAAAATTTCTGTCATATTAGCAACGTCATGAAAACAAAAGAGAACAATGATTGTATGAGACCGGGCAAATAATATATAGGATAGTAGGATTATGGAGAAAAGAACAAAGAAGCAAAGAGGACGCATATGATTTGCCTTTTGCATTAGGCTTTTATGCACTATATAGAGTGATAAGGACATAAGAACTTCACCCAATCTGGCACAGCAAAATTGAAACTGCTGTCCAAGCCTATAGGTCCACATGCATGGAAGGAGCGGGGCTGGGAGATTCAGAAGCAACTTTTTTTACATTTGTCATGAACAATTATTAGAGAAATCATGTTGACATATTCATGAGTCTCCTGATTGCGTAAAATAAACAATACAGTATCTCCACCCGCGCTGCCCGTCTATAGACGGGTACTATGCTAGTCAATATATATATGGCTTAACACCACTGTGAGTCTGTATAACTATGTACATCTAGGTACCAGTGGCGTAGCTATGGTGGGGCCTGGGGGGCAAGGCCCACCCAAATGGATGAGTGACCCCCCCCCCCACTGGCCCCCCCCCCCATTTCAGATTTGAGAAATTTTAAAAATTATTTGAGCAGAACACGTCTGTCTTTTTGACAGCGCTCACTTATACCTGATTCTCACCAGAATGGCAGTTGCCCTTTAAAAAGTTCTAAGGCATTCAACAATTTTTTATATTCTTTGAACATATCTTGAAATAGGCGTATCTGCAGCCAAACATTTTAGGGTGGCCTTGCGACATTTGCTCTAATTTTCAAGGTCCATTTAATACTATTTCATGATCAAAAGAAATCTTGTGGAAACCATTGGTTTTTAAAAAATTTTTAATAATCTACCTAAATTGTTTGCCTTTTTGCCTCGAATCATTCCGTGCACAACAAATTCACCTTGTGTAGGCATATCTGCTAAAATGCAGGGCCACGCACTCTGCTCAGGGGGGCCACGGGTCTGCTCAGGATAGCCACAACTCTGCTCAGGCAGTGATGGCATCAGTAGAAGAGTTTTCACAAAACATCGTCCAAACGAGGGTAAATTAAATTTTAATAACATATCATATTAGCTCCATCGAGTGAGTAACTATTATGACTTTTCATCTGATATATCTGTTTTTGCCAATCTCAAACAATAAACTTGCAATAATCAACGCAATATCACTGTTGTGACTGACATAAATTTTTACTTCATGTTTTTCATCTCCTTTCTGGTTATTCTGAGCAAAACCAATGACAAAATCATCATAATTTTTGCCCTTGAGCACATAGACATGTACCTAAGTCAATTTTTACACATTAATTGCTTTATTTTGGTAGATTTTTTAGATTTTCTGTAAAGTGCTCCACCAGTGTAATGTCGCAGGTGCAGCGAAAGTGGCCACTACAAATATGCAGTGAAACATTGTTGTTATTTTGCAGTAGCAATTAGGTACTACCATGGAAATACCTTAGACAACTGTCTCTGTATTATAACCTTTCAGGCCCAGATACAGACTAACGATTAATAGAAGGAAGAGGCCACGTTTGAGCCTGCCAAATGTTGAAAGATACGCCAAATTCAGTGATGCAGAATTTAGTGAAGTAGCAGATGACCAGAAAAATGACCAAACACTATAAAACGGTATGAATTAAGTGGATGGAGCATCCCCATACTTCATCTCTGTTGTAGGTGACAACAAACCTCAATGTCTTGCAGTAGTTAGAACTGCGTTTTAGTGGTGGTCATTCTGTGCATCTACACGTGGCCACAGTATTTTGAAAGAAAGTGATATTTTCTGCCTTAGCAACAAATATTTGATTCGAAAACATGAAATACTGCATTACAATGATAGATATGGGCTCCCTGTATACATTTACTGTACAATTGAAGTATTGATATATGTCAAATATCTGCTGAGTACAGCATTTGAACATGACACAAACAAACCAAAACATGATGCAAACAAATGGTAACACACATTTCGGGAATTATAGATAAAGTCATGATATTTGGATTGCATAGGTTGTTTCTCATGGAAGTTGCCTACTCAATAAGCTCATTTAAAGTGTTTTAGTTTATCTAAAAACCTTGTTTTAGACCAAAATAGACACGTACCTCCTCAATCCTACTCAGACCTTCCCTCCAAATTCCCTGAGCAGACCCGTGGCCCTCCTGAGCAGAGTGTGTGGCCCTGCATTTTAGCAGATATGCCTGCACAGGGTGAAATTGAACGGCAGAATCAACATTCTGCACTTTGTCCAACTGGTTTTATGGAAAGTCATTTCTCTCTAAAAAGTAATTGTGAAAGAATACTTAGTGGTTTTTGTACCATATCTAAATTAAACAGTAATTGCAGTAAGTGTTCGCCGGAAGAAAAGATCGTCATTGTTCCTATGTCAATTGTAAAGAGGAATTGTGTCGCGGTACTTATTTTCACCAGTACAGCCTGAAAAATGCCGCAAAAGGTGGGGCAAAATGCCACAAGAGGTGGGCCCCCCTGGCTCCGACCCTGGCCCCCCCCCTTGGCTGCCCCCCCCCACTCCAGGTTTTCTAGCTACACCACTGCTAGGTGCTCCTTTCGACTTAAAGGTAGTAAGTCCGCCGATTCTATGTAAAATTCAACTTGTAGTTATAGATCATAAATTGATAGATTTTAAGTATACTATACACTTCCAATCAACAGAATTGCGTGTTTTCCATAATTAAGTTGAGTTTAATTGATTGTAAAGCCTTAAATTACTTAAGGAGAGCCCTGCATTGCTCAAAATGTAAACAAAACATTGCTTTTTCACGGCATGAAAAACTATTTGTTTACATTTTTCAAGGAAATAAACTTCATATACCGTAAGTGGGGCAGTCTTCGTCACGTTAAGCGATAATACAGTGCACGAGCCGTGAATGACGTCACAACGTCGTCCCCCTAGTGGAAAATCGTAGAACTACCCAAAAAAGAGATTTTTGCCAGAGGGCAGCACGATCCAGTGCCTGGCCACTGAGTTACAAGGGAAACACCAATCTTTGCTTTGGAGGGTATTTTCGACATAGGGAGGGTAATTTCGACATAGCAAGTGAATTTGAGGTTATTTGGTGTGGTTACATGAGTTAAAAGTGCTGAAACTTGCAGCAGATGAAGTTATTTTGCAGAGAATAATTTTCCCACCAGGTGGAGACAGCTTACAGTGAATTCCCATCCACAACACAGCCCCCTTGACCATCTAATCAACCTATACTGTAGGAGACAGAATAAATATTTTAAAATACTTCAACTGCAACTTGCAAAACATGAGGCTGTTACACTTGAAAAGGAGACATTTTGATTCAGCACTTTCAGTTATTCAACCATGACATAGTTGATGATGATCCAAATAATTTTTGGTCTGGATCCCGAACAGCTGAAGGCCTGGGAAACTTCCTATGCCTATGTAGAAATTACACCTTTGACCATTTGCTAATTATCGCCCATGCTATGCTATGCATAGGGCGATTATGCTTTAGTGCTGAAATCTACTGAAGGGGTGAAACAACCAATGCTGTGGCCTCAACCAGCCCACTCTGGAAGTTCTTATCATATGCATAACACATTGATACCATTGTAGATGTGCACAACGGTTGGTATTTTCAGTTTAATTCAATATTAGAAAATTTACTATTATCAGTTTTAGAGGCTATCAAGGTCCAGAAAGCCTGCATTGTGGTGGCCATTTTCCCTTCCACAGGGTGAGTTTTAGTACACAGAATGGCCACTGCAAGCAGCAACTCATTCACATACATTACACAAGAGGGCAGCACCTGCAAGTCCTTTGCCAGTTCCTCCCTTTGCACCACATTCTATTTCTGGGAAACTCAGCAATTCCTGCATCTCAGTATAGTTCATGCATCTTTCCAACTAATTATACAGGTAGCACGGGCTTATATTGTATCTATTTCATATTATTCTATTCTCTTCCCTCCAATCTACGGGCAACTTACTATATATTATATAAATCTGTTTTATATTTATGTAAATAAAATACTGGTTGTAATATACACTCATGTAAACAAAAGATAGACATATAGATAGATAGATAGATAGATAGATAGATAGATAGATGCATGGATAGACGGATTGGCAGACAGACAGGATAGATGGATGGGATATACAGTAGGATAGGATAGATGGATAGTATAAACGGATAGGATAAACAGACAGGATAGATAGATAGATAGATGGAGGAATGGATTGACAGATGGATTGATGGATATATGGGTTGACAGACGGACAGGATAAACGGATGGGATAAACAGATAGGATAAACGGATAGGATAAACAGATGGGATAAACAGGTAGGATAAATGGGATAAACGGATAGGATATACGGATGGGATAAACGGATAGGATAAACGGATGGGATAAACGAACGGGATAAACGGATAGGATAAACGGATAGGATAAATAGAAACTTAGATAGATGAATGAATGGATTGACGGATGGATTGAATGATAGATAGACGGATGGATAGACAGATTGATAGACAGAAAGGATAGATGGATAGGATAGATGGCTGGGATAAACAGACAGGATAGATGGATAGTATAAACGGATAGGATAAACAGACAGGATAGATAGATAGATAGATGGAGGAATGGATTGACGGATGGCTTAATGGATAGATGGGTTGACAGACGGATAGGATAGACGGATAGGATAAACAGATAGGATAAACAGGTAGGATAAACAGGTAGGATAAATGGGATAAACAGATAGGATAAACGGATTGGATAAACGGCTGGGATAAACAAATGGGATAAACGGATAGGATAAATGGATAGGATACATGGATAGGATAAACGGATAGGATAAACGGGATAAATGGGATAACGGATAGGATAACGGGTAGGATAAACGGGTAGGATAAACGGATAGGATAAACGGATATGCTAAACGGATAGGATAAACGGATAGGATAACAGATAGGATAAACGGATAGGATAAACAGATAGGATAAATGGATAGGATAAACAGATAGGATAAACAGATAGGATAAACAGGATAAATGGGATGAACCAATGCTTATGGGGTACTGGATAAATGGATAGGATAAACAGATAGAATAACGGATAGGATTAATGGATAGGATAAACGGGATAAACAGGATAACGGATAGCATAAACCGATAGGATAAACGGATGGGATAAATGGATAGGATAAACGGATGGGATAAACGGATAGGATAAACGGATAGGATGAATGGATAGGATAAACAGATAGGATAAACGGATAGCATATATGGGTAGGATAAACGGATAGGATAAATGGGATAAATGGGATAAACGAGATAACGGGTAGGATAAATGGATATGTTAAACGGATAGGGTCAACGGATAGGGTAATGGATAGTATAAATGGATAGGATAAACGGATAGGATAAACTAATAGGATAAACTAATAGGATAAACAAATAGGATAAACAAATAGGATAAATAGATAAGATAAACAGGATAAATGGGATGAACCAGTGCTTATGGGGTACTGGATAAACGGATAGGATAAACGGATAGGATAAACAGATAGGATAAATAGATAGGATAAATGGATAGGATAAACGGGATAAACAGGATAACGGGTAGGATACACGGACAGGATAAACGGATAGGATAAACAGATATGATAAACGGAGAGGATAAATGGATAGGATAAACGAACGGGATAAACTGGCTAACGGATAGGATAAACATAGGATAAAACATGCGGGGCATGGGCGATGCTGTGCCATTATATGTGCTTGTTTATTTATTGGGTAGGCAGATTTACTTTATTGCTTATCTATGAAGTTCCCAGTAGTATTACGAAGCACTTTTGAATTAACACAATAACTGAAATTTTTCACTTTCTTTTCAGGAAATTTATTGAGAGCAACCTTCAAACAACGATTGACTGCCAACTTTTATTGGAATTTATATAGGCCTATGTAATCTGTCTTCCATTATTAGTAATGCAGGAGTCAGATGCAATTAAAATTTTGTGTCCAGTGTGGGGCCAACATAAATTTTCTGCTGTACAAAAGGTTCCAAGAGGCGGGTTATTTTGGGTTTTTTCCCTGTTGACTTCCCAAGTCAAGTGCTGATAATGCAGAAGAGATTGAATAAACATATATACTGCAAAGTCTTCTAGACCTTGATATCCAGGGTCCAAGACCAAAAAAAAAGTGATAGGCAATCCAGCACGCTACCACTAGACAAACCCTACCCCCCCCCTCCCAACTCCTGCCAAGTCCCGTACCTCCTGGTAACTCCCAGTAAATCCCACAACTCCTGGTAACCCCTATCAACTCCTATAACTCCCACTAACTCCTTCTAACTCCCATAACTCCTGGTAATTCCTGCTAACTTCCACAACTCCCGGTAACTCATTTCAACTCCCGTGACTCCCGGAACTCCCTGAATTCCTAAATGGAGGCTCCTTTTGGGAGTTACATGCTTAAATGGAGCCTACCAATTAAATTTTATAAATTATGAACAGAGAAATTCAGTGTAGCCTATATGCCGTTAATACAATGTAAGCATGTATCTTTTGCCTTGACTCCAGTTGAGGCCTGGGCTTAAAAATGTGCAGCTGATGTAGAAGAACAATTGAATTTCAATCATATTAAATATTTTACTCTCATCCTGATCAAATACCACAATACTCCATAGGGTGCTTCTATGCATAAAGAGGGGTCTCAGAGAGGGCTCTGTGAGAAAACCTTTGTTTAGCTGTGTCGCAAAATCAGATGATATTGTTGTTATCTCATTGTATGCAACTCAATGCCCCCCAAAGGTTTCAGAGCAGTAAACCCTAATACAGGGCCGGCTCCAGCCAATTATACGCCCTAGGCAGCATCATGCCGATGCACCCCCCCCCCCTTCTAGCCCGCCCAGGGTGCAGAACAAGGAGGTTGTACAGAGAAAGGAAAAGGTGCAGAGCTGGGGGGGGGGTACTTCGTGGACTTTTGCATAGGGATGCGCCCCGGCGATTTTGAAAACCAGTTCTAACCATTCTAATCCGGAAACCAACAGCAAAATCTCAAACCATTTTTTTAGTAAAAATATCCACGACCAATTTAATCTTTATGATTTTTTTACCATTGTCATCGTCTTTTCAAGCTGATACAAACAGTACCAAACATGTTTGAGTTGCAGAAACGGGAACCAAATAAATCAGAATTCCTATCAAGAAAATTTTCATTAAAAAATTGAGGCGATTTTTAAAAGCAAATTCAGCTTGTTCATCAAATTTGGCCCCATCTGCATTTTATTACTGCAAAACGCGTCCTGTTCCGCACCTGCCATCCGCATTTTATTACGAAATCCCTTGACCCAGTCCGCAAATTTGCCTGGTCCGCATTTTACTAGGCCCACAATCTGATGATGATTCAACACAGTCTGAAGTTCCAGATTTGGCCTCTTGCTTCCTGTCTGGAGGCCTGTGCTCAACTATATAGAGGCTGATGGCGCCAAATAGAATCACTAAGAATATATCAGCGCAGGGCTGAAGCATTGCCTCAAAAAACCAACACCATTTTAATCCTAGGAGCCCAAAAAACCTGAACCATCCAGCGTACCCCCCCCTCCCCCGGGGCACAGAGCAAGGAGCAAGGATGTTTGCACAGAGAAACGAGGGCGCACAGAGCAAGGAGGGGCGCAGAGCAAGCAGGTTGCAAAGAGCAGCGAGGGGGTACAGAGAAGGAGGTTGCACAGAGCAAGGAGGGGGTGCAGAACAAGGAGGGGGCACAGAGCAAGGAGGGGGTACAGAGCAAGAAGGGGGCGCAGAACAAGGAGGGGGCACAAAGTAAGGAGGGGCGCAATTAGAGACGAAAAAAAAAAGAATAAAAATAGATTAATACATAAAATATCCAGGAAAGTTAAGTTTTAATCAAAAATGACATCATGGTACTTCTGAACACAACTGTATGACTTTTTGCAAATATTCAAGTCTTATTAATTTTCTTGAATAAATACTGTACATATCGTTTCTCTCGGCTTTCATGTCAGTGTTAAGAAAGACATTAAAGTGAGTGGGGCTATGTGTATGTCTCCTTGCTCTGCGCCCCCTCCTTGCTCTGCGCCCCCTCCTTGCTCTGCGCCCCCTCCTTGCTCTGCGCCCCCTCCTTGCTCTGCGCCCCCTCCTTGCTCTGCGCCCTAGGCGACCGCCTAATTGGCCTAATGGTAGAGCCGGCCCTGCCCTAATATATATATGTGACTTGCAACAGTTTTAATTCACATAAATGCAAGTGAAAGAATCTGGAAACCGGTGTTGTCTGTAATTTTGTTGCAAGACACAAGCCATGATTTGGTCTGAAAGTGGTCTAAATTGCCAATTGATGACAACACACACTGGAGAGAAACCATATGCATGTTCCATTTGTGGTATGCTCATAGATTTTTTTTATGCATAATTAATTTAATTATAATGTATAGTACATACTATTGTATGCCATGCCGTCTTTATCCGCAAATTTATAAAGATATAAAGATATTCACTAGCAAAAATGCACTAAATGGCTAACTGAAAACACATACTGGAGAAAACCCTGATGGCTGTTCAATTTGTGGTAGAATGTTCATATAGGCTGAGAATATACATATATTGTTTTGTAACAAAAGTTCATTAAAAAGTTAAGATATGGATCAACACCTGAAACTAAAGGCCAGCAGACAAAAGCCTTCTAGATGTTCTTTTTGCAGTACTTGTACTTCCACGGCAAGAATAATTTCGATAAACATGTTTAGAGTTGCAGCAAAAGGGTTGATGTCCAATCACTTGCTACAAACTGAAGAACTTGTGGATGGAAATGTGGTGATGTTCTGTAGAAATCATCTTGGAAGATAATGATGAAATTTACAATTTAAAAAATTGTTTTCGTATATCCATGTGACTGATGTGAGAGGGCAGTTATGGAGAGAAAACTCACAGAAAACAGTGTCATACAGTATCATCGGCATGCTGTCATTACATTTTTTTTTTAGACAAGCCTATGTTGAAACAAGAAGTGGCACCCCTGCGTTGGGGGGGGGTTGAATCTGTACCCCCCCCAGGTGCCCCGGGTTCCCATGTCAAGCCAGTTCTTGACTTTTGAAATATACAGTTAGTAAAGTGGATGCCCCTCCAGAAATGTATATGCTCCCCCAGGTGCCCCCCCCCCCACTTAGTAAAGCCACTGGAAACAAGTGGTGTAGGCCTATCTAGGAAGTGTTAAGCAGCAGGGGGGAGGCGGTCCAACAGGGGCCCAGGGCTAGGCAATAGGTGTACACATTTGGTTGCATGCCTAGAAGTCTGCAAAAAAAAGGAGGCACTTGAATTTTAATTTATATATTCATGCAACTCTTAATATGTATGGTCATAAAATTTGGTGGTTGCAGAAATGTGGCAAATTGTACTTCACAACCAGCCCCCATGGCTTCTTCCTGGAGCAAAAATCCAACACTAGGGGCACTGCAATAGATCAGTGGGTCTGCAGCAAGACCTGCCAGGTGCTGCCACCTGGAACTGTGGGCAGAACTCCAATAAAACTGTTGTTTATAGTCAAAGAAGCTTTGCTATGTCGAAAATACACTCCATTCTGTTTTTTTGGGGGGTATTTTCGACCCCCAGCCTTATCAGAACAGTGCAATGTGTAATGGCACAAAAATTAGCCTGGTACATAGACAAGGCCAGCAGACGAAGTTTGGGGCCCATTTTCAGTGCCCACTTCCTGTTCCAGTTGACTGGTCACTCAACAAAAACAACAAGTCAGACTAATTTTGGAGTTAAAAACGACGTTTTGGGACATTATTAAGTTGTTTCTGGTGCTAAAATATGGGATTTGAAGCATGTCAGCCCCACTGCTGGGGCCCAGATGATGTCTGACAGTGCGTGAGTAATGCCTCATGAATATTAATGACTTTCGGTGCCAAAACGATCGTGAATGGCCATGTAAACAAGCAAAAACTATTAGGCATGACGAAAACCGGTATCACGTTATACAGAACCCGGGCGAATCTGAGCGAACCAGAGCGAACCCGGCCCAAAATAATAAATTAAATAAAGTTTAAGTCCTTCTTTGCGTTTTGTATGTATGCATTAAGCATATTTTGGTACTTTTAAACAATATTTGTTGATATTGTAGCTATTTTATAGCCGCAGTTACGTTATAACTAGTTTCACGCAACACAAATCTAGCGAACCTGAGTCCAATTATAAGACCCAGTCAGCTGTCTGGTGGCCTGGCTGGGTGACGTCTGTTGCTGGGAGCAGTCATTATGCAATGTGGTCACAGTGCACTGCAGGTTGTCTGCTAAATATAATTATAATCCCCCGCCGCGAGCGGGGGATTATATTGATATTGTTCGTTTTATTATTATTCTTATTCTTATTCTTATTCTTATTCAGCTCAGGAAAACTGCGATTACTTCAAAACTATTAGAGATATTGGTTTACAAGTGAAGGGTAATATGCAACTCCATTGCGCGCTACTGCTTACGAAATTTCATGATCAAATTTCATGACACTTATGAGTTATGAGCAAAATATAAAAAAAATTTCCGGCGCAGGTTTCTGAGAAACTACGCATAACTGGGACCTGCTGATTTTTTCTAAGATACCTTGACAAAGTCTCCAGTGCAGAAAGGCGTCTCGTGGAGATTTCATGAATACATTTCAAGATATGATTTTTTGAAAATTGGACATCCTGAAAATTGACTGAAATTTTTCTGAAAAACAGGGAAGGAATGCTTGTAGAAAGCTGAAAATGGGTATACTTACAGACCTACTCTAGTGTACCAACTTCACAACGTTACGGACCGCTCGGACAAACGGTCTCGGAGCTACGGACGTCCAAAAACCCAATTTTCAAGTGCTCATATCTCGGTCCCTATTTAAGCTACAGCAAAGTATCACATATCACAAGAAAGGTCTGTTTCTTAGCTTTCCAATGATGTATAGCATAATAGTATCAGACGCTCGACGTAGAATCGCGTCGGACATTGAAAATTTCATGTCACTTTTTGCGCCTAAAAAACCTTTTCGGCTCAAAAAGTCGATGAAATTCTTCATGCACGTCCATGAATATTTTATGTGGGATACCCATATCAGCCCTCCATATTATCCCCAAAGATCAATTACCTACATCAAATAGTTTTTCCTGGAGAATTTTTTGAATTTCAAAATTGAAATGTACATTGCTCCGCTTCTGGTTATTCGAATTTCATGAAATTAATACCAAAAGATGCGTAAAATTATGGCCTTTACTGTCCTCCAAGGAAAAACACCTCTTCTGAATAGCCAATTTCAAATAAATGATTTTATATATTCAATTATAACTCATGAACTATTGTTTCAGATCACTTAAAACTGAATGTACATGTTGCTAATTTTTTGCCCTTTTTTGTGGTATAAGGGCATCCTCATATCTCCAATACTTTGCTGGTAAAATCAAGCTAAAAAAATTATTCACAGATGCATGTAAGTCATATACTGTCTCACTGCCACCTTTCCCAGCAGCTGACCTTGTGCCTGCCACGACATTTCATAGGCATATGCACCAGCAAGATTACTACATTCATACATGGTATGAAGAATTCATCATGACGGATATGAACTGGAAGGACGGAGTAAGCAGGGCAGGGGAGATAAGGGGGGCGCGGGGGATTATCCGATATTGCCGTACGGCAATATCAGTTATACTAGTTATAATCCCCCGCTCGCGCAGCGGCGGGGGATTATATTGATATTCTTCGATTACCTTTTATTATTATTATTGAGCTCAGGAAAACTGCGATTACTTCAAAACTATTACAGATACTACGTTACAAGTAAAGGGTAATATGCGACTCCATTGCGCGCTACTTTACACGGAATTTCATGATCAAATTTCTTGACACTTATGAGTTATGAGGAAAATATGAAAAAAATTTCCGGCGCAGGTTTCTGAGAACCTAAGCATAACTGAGACCTGTTGATTTTTTCTAAGATACCTTGACAAAGTCTCCAGTGCGGAAAGGCGTCTTGAGGAGATTTCTTGAACACACTTCAAGATATGAATTTTTGAAAATTCAACATCCCGAAAATTTACTGAAAATTTTTTGAAAAACAGGGAAGGAATGCTTGTAGAAAGCTGAAAATGGGTATACTTACAGACCTACCCTAGTGTACCAACTTCACAAAGTTACGGACCGCTCGCACAAACGGTCTTGCCGCTACGGACGTCCAAAAACCCAATTTTCAAGTGCTCATATCTCGGTCCCTATTTAAGCTACAACAAAGTGTCACATATCACAAGAAAGGTCTGTTTCTCAGCTTTCCAATGGTGTATAGCATGATGGTGTACGACGAACGGTGTAGAATCGCGTGTAGCATTGAAAATTTCATGTCACTTTTTCGGGTCATCGAAGCGTCTTATGTTAAAACATAAGAAAGTCTTTACGGATCATTATGAAATTTGGTTGCCTAAACATCATTTGGAAGGGGAGAGTAAGCAGGGCCGGGGAGCTATGGGGGCCGCGGGGGATTATCCGATATTGCCGTACGGCAATATCAGTTATACTAGTTATTATTAAGAACTTCCCGTAGGGAAGTTCTTATTGATATTGTACGTATTCTTATTATTATTATTATTTTTCTTCCCACTTTTGGCCATTTCTTAAATGTTGCATAACTGACAAACTATTAAATATATCCCCATGAAACTACAACTGCATAGTCACAACAGGAAACTTCTTCAATGGTGGGAATTACTCATGGGAATTACAGACGACATGGGAATTACAGTGATTTTCTATGAAAAATTTCTGCGTTCGGTTTTGAAAAAACTGTTGGTTTGTTTTGCATGAAATTTTTTTCTCATATACTGCAAAGAAATGCGCAGTGCAGAAAGGAGCCTAGTGGTAAACGGCTTGATAGGTCTTGAGATAAAAAATTTCGAATTCAAGGCAAAGCGAAATTTCCAGGGTTCATGTCATGAAAAACCATGATGCAATTATCAGATTTTCATGATCTTCAGGAAATGAGTAGTACTACTTGGGTACACTGTCTATGCAAAAGTATGGGACCCCAGGTCCAATACTTTTGGTGCCACAAGGCCTCAAAAGTGCAACTTTTGAAGGTCTGTAACTCCCTTAATATTGAACCAAGAAGGAAAAGAAAACCATTTTTGGAAAGCTCAGAATGTCAGCTTACCAATCGTATATAGCATTATGCCCTTGGATGTCCAAGGGAAAATTTCGCTTAAGAGTGAAAATTTCATGTCACTTTTTGACCCGATCAAAACACATTAGGGTACAAAAACCTATGAAGATCTTAATGGATGTTCATGGATATTTTTTCGTTCATGCCCAGCCTAGATCTCTATAATGTGTCCAAAGGAAATTTACCTGCAACAAATACTTTTTCCTGGAGAATTTTTTTAAATTTCAAAAGAGAAATGCCAATTACTCATTTCCTAATCATTCAAATTTCACCAAAAAAACATTAAAGGATGTCTAAAATCACGTTATTCATTTAATTTAATGTGACCATGCTTGTCAGAGAAAAAGCCAATTTTACAGGAATTTTTTAGTTCAAAACCTATTTTGCCCAAAAAAATTATGAAGCTCTTCATGGATGTTCATGAATATTTTTTTGGTGGTACCCATTGTGGCCCTGCATAACGTGTCAAAAGGAAATTTTTCTCCTTCAAATACTTTTTCCTTGAGAATTGTTTTCATTTCAAAATTCAAATGTAGATTGCTCAGCTTCTACTCATCCAAATGTCATGAAAATAACACCAAAAAATGCGTTAAATTATGACCTTTTATGAGCTCCAAGGGCATATATCTCTCGCTAATAGCCAATTTTACATATCACATTTTACATTTTCAATTATAACTCATTAAGTATTAATTAAAATCAATTAAAACTAATTTCACATTTTGCTAATTTTTTCCTCTATTTTTCCATGTAAGCACATGTTCCTACCATGAATTTTTTTTTACTTTTTAAACTCTTCCAATAATGTTTCAAATCACTTAAAATTGATATGATATGTTGCTTATTTGTTGCCCTATTGTTTGCAAATAAGCACATATTTTTTCCATTAAATTTATAATTAAATTATAACTTGTGAAATACTGCTGCAAATCACTTAAAACTAATTTGACATGTTGCTGACTCCTTGCCCTCTGTTTGTATGTAAGCACATCTTCCTAGCTCTTATGGTTTGTCCATAACAAATTATTAGGGTTAGGGTTTCATCAAAGTATTGCTTTCCGGGTGTTACCATAGCCCAAAAAAGGCCTGGCTGCATGCCAAGCGATATATGAGTATGTGTGCCTGTTGGTGCAATTCCATGGACTACTGCAGGCAAGGTCAAAGCAGCAGTGATGTTTCGCTCCAGGACAACCTAAACACACTATTAAGCAATGGCAAGGAAAGGAACGCAAGGAACTACAATAGCAGGGCAGGGAAGGGATTGGAAGGAAGGGAAGGGATAGGAAGGGAAGGGAAGTTCTTCCTTTAAATTGCTGTGCAATTTAGTATACTAGTTCTTATTCTTATTCTTATTATTATTCAGCTCAGGAAAACTGCGATTACTTCAAAACTATTAGAGATATTGGTTTACAAGTGAAGGGTAATATGCAACTCCATTGCGCGCTACTGCTTACGAAATTTCATGATCAAATTTCATGACACTTATGAGTTATGAGCAAAATATAAAAAAAATTTCCGGCGCAGGTTTCTGGGCAACTACGCATAACTGGGACCTGCTGATTTTTTCTAAGATACCTTGACAAAGTCTCCAGTGCAGAAAGGCGTCTCGTGGAGATTTCATGAATACATTTCAAGATATGATTTTTTGAAAATTGGACATCCCGAAAATTGACTGAAATTTTTCTGAAAAACAGGGAAGGAATGCTTGTAGAAAGCTGAAAATGGGTATACTTACAGACCTACTCTAGAATACCTACTTCACAAAGTTACGGACCGCTCGGACCAACGGTCTCGGAGCTACGGACGTCCAAAAACCCAATTTTCAAGTGCTCATATCTCGGTCCCTATTTCAGCTACAGCAAAGTATCACATATCACAAGAAAGGTCTGTTTCTTAGCTTTCCAATGATGTATAGCATAATAGTGTCAGACGCTCGACGTAGAATCGCGTCGGACATTGAAAATTTCATGTCACTTTTTGCGCCTAAAAAACCTTTTCGGCTCAAAAAGTCGATGAAATTCTTCATGCACGTCCATGAATATTTTATGTGGGATACCCATATCAGCCCTCCATATTATCCCTAAAGATCAATTACCTACATCAAATAGTTTTTCCTGGAGAATTTTTTGAATTTCAAAATTGAAATGTACATTGCTCCGCTTCTGGTTATTCGAATTTCATGAAATTAATACCAAAAGATGCGTAAAATTATGGCCTTTACTGTCCTCCAAGGAAAAACACCTCTTCTGAATAGCCAATTTCAAATAAATGATTTTATATATTCAATTATAACTCATGAACTATTGTTTCAGATCACTTAAAACTGAATGTACATGTTGCTAATTTTTTGCCCTTTTTTGTGGTATAAGGGCATCCTCATATCTCCAATACTTTGCTGGTAAAATAAAGCTAAAAAAATTATTCACAGATGCATGTAAGTCATATACTGTCTCACTGCCACCTTTCCCAGCAGCTGACCTTGTGCCTGCCACGACATTTCATAGGCATATGCACCAGCAAGATTACTACATTCATACATGGTATGAAGAATTCATCATGACGGATATGAACTGGAAGGACGGAGTAAGCAGGGCAGGGGAGATAAGGGGGGGCGCGGGGGATTATCCGATATTGCCGTACGGCAATATCAGTTATACTAGTTATTATTATTATTCTTATTATTCTTATTCTTATTATTATTCAGCTCAGAAAAACTGTGATTACTTCAAAAGTATTACAGATACTGTCTTGCAAGTCAAGGGTAATATGCGACTCCATTGCGTGCTACTTTTCACGAAATTTCATGATCAAATTTCATGACGCTTATGAGTTATGAGGAAAATATAAAAAAAATTTCCGGCGCAGGTTTCTCAGAACCTAAGCAAAACTGGGACCTGTTGATTTTTTCTAAGATACCTTGACTAAGTCTTCAGTGCAGAAAGGCGTCTTGTGGAGATTTCATGAATACACTTCAAGATATGATTTTTTGAAAATTGGACATCCCGAAAATTGACTGAAATTTTTTTGAAAAACAGGGAAGGAATGCTCGTAGAAAGCTGAAAGTGGGTACACTTACAGACCTACCCTAGTGTACCAACTTCACAAAGTTACGGACCCCTCGCACAAACGGTCTCGGCGCTACGGACGTCCAAAAATGCAATTTTCAAGTGAACATATCTCGGTCCCTAATTGAGCTACAACAAAGTGTTACATATCACAAGAAAGGTCTGTTTGTCAGCTTTCCAATGGTGTATAGCATTATAGTCTCAGACGCGCGGCGTAGAATCGCGTCAGACATTGAAAATTTTCTGTCACTTTTTGCGTCCCTCGAAACGTTTTAGGCTGAAAAAGCAATGAAGTCCTTTGTGAATGTTGATGAATATTTTTTTACTTATTCCCTTGCTATGCCTCCATACTGTCCTCAAAGGAAATTTGCCAGCATCAAACGGTTTTTCCAAGAGAATTTTTTGAAATTCAAAATTGAAATGCACATTGCACAGCTTCTACTCATTCAAATTTCATGAAATTAATACCAAAAGATGCGTAAAATTATGGACTTCACTGTCCTCCAAGGGCATTTAC
This sequence comes from Platynereis dumerilii, assembly GCA_026936325.1. Classification (NCBI taxonomy): domain Eukaryota; kingdom Metazoa; phylum Annelida; class Polychaeta; order Phyllodocida; family Nereididae; genus Platynereis; species Platynereis dumerilii. Next base: position 3,547,764 of record JAPTHN010000021.1, read on the forward strand.
CTTGTCCTCATAGCCATTTTAACAGAAATGATTTTATATATTCAATTATAACTTGTGAATTATTGTTTTAAATAACTTAAAACTCAATGTACATGTTGCTAATTTTTTGGCCTATTTTGTGCTATAAGGACATCCTCCTATCTCCAATACTTTGCTGGTAAACTAAAGCTAAAAAATCCTTTACAGATGCATGTTAGTCAGCACTCGGGTATATTCTGTCTCACTGCCACCTTTCCCAACAGCTGACCTACTTCAACATTTGCAGCTAACCGCTCTGTACTGTCAAGGCAGCGTCTCTAGCATCAACGAAAACATGCACTGTGTGATAATCACATTGGAATGATATAAGTGGCACATTGAAAGGGCATCATGCGTAAGGGTTTTATGATAGGGTTTTATCCTGCATTTGTGCATTCAACTTATTAAGGCATTCAGCCACTACAGTAATGATGTTATGTTCACTCTTGGAATAGAACTTCATTCCCTACAAAGCGGGCCAGGGTAATACACAAAAATAATGGACATGAATTGGCAGAGAAGAATATGCAGGGCTCGGGTCATACGGGGCCCGCGGGGGATTATCCGATATTGCCGTACGGCAATATCAGTTATACTAGTTTTTATGCCAATTCCTTAATAATCTTCATGGGCCATGTTAAATAACTCTGGTTTTCACTTACTCAGTCTGACCTGGCTGGAAATTGGCTAAGTGGATGGCCAGAGAAATTAAAAAATCTTGGTCTATATCCTCCTGAGATATTAAGATCTTGATTAGTTGATATATCTTGTGAAATTAAATTCTTGAGAAGTTTGATTATTCTTGTGATTGGGCCTATGTCTTTTTACCAAAAAAAAAGAAGAAAAAAGTAGAAATTTGCTAAAAGGGAAGTAAAGTTAAAAAGTTTATACAATATGAGCATGTCTCAAAAATAGGCCTAGAAATCTTACACAGGGACTGTAATTTAATCATTATTTCAACTGAGTAGCTATGAAATAAAACTGATATCCCACCCTTTAGACTTTCCATTCTTCCAAAATTTAAAGAAACAAGACTTTTTCCACTTTTTGGAGAAATGCTCATATATATATTGAAAATCAAATCAAACTATCAAAAAATGTTTATTAATTAACTTACTTAAATAGTGACTCTGCAATCATTCCAAATTTCCAATTAGCCCTCAACATTTGGCAATTTAATTAGCTTAGTATGGTGAAACAGGAATTAAGTGCAATTATAGCTCCTGATGGCAATTTGGTTCTTGATGATAGAAGAGTTGTCACGCACTGTGATGCACATGAGAGAAGTAATTGACTTTGCTTCTATTTGAACCTTTGATTAAAATTGATTGCCATTCAGATAACTCCAGGGATCCGAATCATGAGAAATGCTTCAAAACAAGGCCAGCTGATAAAAAGAAATCCTCTAAATAAGTTTTCCAACTTTTAAAAGTAAAATCCATGGCTTTTATAAGTATTACATGTTTTCATAGTTTCTCTTTTCAGCCACTGAAGTTGCAGATTGTACAGTGCATTAAAAACTTTCATCAATTTCATGATTGGTTTCCTTTTATTATTTCATTTAACCAAAGATTGTCTCTCCAATCATGGTGCCATCCAGAAAAGATTTCCTGAAAATAATAAAGGTCCATGTAATTAATATGAGTCCATCATTTGCAACTATGATATCAACATTTATTTAAATATAAACCTATTTCAAAAATTGGCAGGAAAAATGTATTTCATTAAACCATGGATAATCAAAGGCAGTGTAATATCTACAATGAAGGCCTAATTGCCCCTTTGTCCTCAATTGCTTTGAACAATCAAACCTCATTCAGTTATTGTGCTTCTGTTTACCTAACCATTGTATTTGGTATAATAGGGGGTAAAATGGCAATTACCTGTTTATGGTAAGTATGTCTTTGTTAAAACAATTAAAATAAGCCACAACTTGATACAACAGCAAGACAAGGTAAGTTGCATTGAAGAAATAGGTGTGAAAATGTGAATTGCTGGCTGTTCTTGAGCTTTGTGGTCGAAACTTTCGATATGTATATATATGTTTTAAATAAGTTTAATATACCATAACAATCAGTGTTTGAAAATAGTATAGAACGGACAATGACATGAAGATAACAGCAATATGTTGATTGGTTGGATTGCACTGCCCTCATGAACTGGACCTGTCAAAATGCACATTTCGGAAAATGGACATTTTGGAGGTTAAACCTTAGAGAATAAGAAATAGATGGGAAACTCCATTAAGTCATGAAACATTTATTAGAAAGCCAAGAATTTATAAGTGAAACACTCAATAAGCCACTTCTAAAACTAATTTTACTTTTTTATCCAAAGTTATGTTGAATTATTAAAGTAAACTATTTTCATATCAAATCCATTGCTTCTTTAGGTCTTAAGTCGTGAATTGAGCTGATTACTTCTCTTATTTCAAAGCAATTTTAAAAATGGTCATTAGGGCCCTGCCGAAACGCAGTGTGTAGCTTTGAAGTACAGGAGTTTCTGATCTATTTCTTATTAATCTAAGGTTTTCTGTTAGGATAAACTCTCCTCTTTCCAACAAGGTTGATATCAGCAAAATCGAACTAAAAGTTATCATGATACAGCATTTCAAAGTTGAAAAAACAAGTGGAGGCGATTTCAGAAAAATGCCTAAATGTGCAAGTATTAGGCCTATATATTTTAAGTCCACAAAAATATATGAAATAGGCTAAGTCTGTAAATCTTCATGAAATAGACCAAGTGAATTTCTGGATTAAAAAAAAAACAAAACAGAGAACCCCACTGGCCCAGCTTTTCAGTAAGTAGTAGGCCTACTATTAAAGTATATTTTTTTTAGCAAATGCAAATAAATATCATTAACTTATATACATTCAATATGGAATGTAGGCCTATCAAATTTCAATATATCTTTGATTTCATCCCTCATAAATTTGTTAGCAATATAATATATAGAACCAGTTTCTGTTCTTGTTTTTAACCTGTATATCAATTGCTATTTCTTGTAACTGACTTTTTGGTCAAATGTGACCTATGTTTGAGTCAATAAAAACCTATATGTCTTCAATATTAGTGCAGTCTAGGCCTACACAAAACCACAGCCAAAAAACATACCTAGTCAATTACTGACTGCTCCCCACCTGTCAAATGCAACCCAGTGGGGCCACTGTCAGCCCACTGGACAGGCAGGTACACAGTGAGTGAATCCAGGTTCTAGCGCAAACAAAATCCATCGCACGAACCCGACCATTTAAAGGCCTTTTAAGTCCACTTTTGTGGATGAAAGGAACAGGAAAACTTCTGACAAGTGTTTATGAAGATATTGGAACCATTTGGAATACTATTTTTACAGTTTATTACTATATTTTCGGCCGGGTTCGCCACGGTTCGCCAGGATTCGCCCAGGTTCGCTATAACGTAATACCCACGAAAACTGCCGGTAGGTCGTTATAGAGAAACCGAGCGAAAACAAGCGAAAACAGGCGAAACCATTGTTCAAATAACAATTAAGTTTATATTTCCTAAGTCATAACAATCTCAACTTGAGGCAGATGTTGAATAGAATTGTTTTTGTTGTGATTTGCACCACCATACTCCATTCAAAGGCATTGTCATTGTCATTTGTTTATGTTATCCAATCAAGATGAAAGAGAAACCATTTGTCAACATTCACGCAAAGCGACGCACTTCATTCAATAGGCTATCTATAGGCATGATCACAAGTATACAGGGCTATCAAGTATCTAATACATAATTGTTTAAATATTAATTTAATACTATGGATTGTTTGTACATAGGCTATATCTTGAGACTTCACTTCTCTAATAACAAGTATAACAAAAGCAATAAGCAGATTTATTATGACAGAAAACAAAGCAAAGCAAACATTGTTTGTTTTCCAACACTGGCAACAGCAGTTTTAATACACCAAGAGAATCTTAAAAATATGTTTATTTCTGTTTAAAAAAAAAGTTAATTATACTATATGTAGTCACTTATCTATCTGCCTATCAACCTATCAATCGATCTATCTAGCTCAAAGCTGATGCTGCATATCTTAAAGGGCCCCCTCAGAGAGCACGCACCTATCTATCTGTCTATCTGACTGTCTATCTACCTGTCTATCTACCTGTCTATCTACTTGTCTATCTATCTATCTATCTATCTATCTATCTATCTATCTATCTATCTATCTATCTATCCATCCAGATTTATCTATTTGGTAGAAAACACAAGTAAGTTGTTGCACATATATATTATAAAGTTAATGCAATACAGAACTTGATACTTGACTTGTCATAATTATGTTATGAACAAAATAATTTCCTTTTGCGCATTGAGTTATGTTTATATTTCTAAGGTATTTTGATTTGATGAATGTTTACAAAAAGCTAATATTATTTCCAGACAATTTGTTGGTCTGATATTGGACAAGTTTGAATAGATAGATCTCTGTGCAAACTTGACAAGCCCTCTGTTTTTCCAATGGCACCCTCTGGAAGCAGTGGCATTTGTTTGAAGTCAATTCATATGAGCGAAGCAAACGGCTGCCGAAGGCAGCCGTGAGCGTAGCTCACTTAGCACAGCAAGCAGACAATGATCAGTTGACAGCACAGTGTACCAAGAAACATTGATGGTCGACAATTAATGTGGGTCAAATAGGTCCAGCAACTGAGCAATCTGTTGGTTTCGAATCCAATTCAATTAAAAAACATATCTCTTTTGTTCCTCAATATATTGTTACAATATTCCAATTGTTTTGTAGCATACATTATTCCAGTGTTTGATAATTGTTTACGGCAGATGAGCGCCTGCGCGCTGTCCTCAGAACTAGGTCAGACAATTTTTGGCAGAGCCCTCCAGAGGGCACCACGTATAGAGTGCTGACTACAGTCCCCCTGGTGGCAGAATCACCAACACTATTGACTGGCTTCAGGAGTGCAGATTGGGCAGTCATGCAGTGCTAATGGCAATAAATAGATGGGACAGAGCCACCAAAAAAAAAAATTTGGAAAAAAAAAAAAAAATTTCCGAAAAAAAAAAAAAAATTTCCGAAGAAAAAAAAAAATTTCCCAAAAAATAAAAATTTCCGAAGAAAAAAAAAATTTCCCAAAAAATAAAAATTTCCGAAAAAGAAAAAATTTTCCGAAAAAAAAAAAAATTTTTCCTAAAAAGCAACTTAAGTGCAACTGGACACATACAATACAAGATGGTCACTTTGGTCAAGCTGTGAACTTTAACTGCAATCAGCCATCAATGGCACTTATTGGGTCCCAAGCTGTTACTTTCTTTTAAGTTTTATTTGTACATATTGAATATCTAGAGTGAAAACTTAAAAATCTGAATCTCAACATAATCGCTTCGCGAATCACATGGCCGTGCCATTATCATATTAATTATGCCAACCAATAAATAATTTGATTAATTATTGGTGATTATTACAAAGTTACTGAGCACAATAGCATTGTAAATTAACCATGACATTAAAAGGGTTTTGTTAATTAACATAATTGACCACAACAAATGAGCCTGGATGAAGATGGCCAGCCCTCATTATTACAGTTATGTAATCACATAAATTATAACCTGGCATATGACACTGCTCTGGAGGGAGGGGAGAGAGGGCCCTTTAAGAGATGCCAGTAAGATCTAATTTCCTTCAAAACGGCAGCTGCAGCTGCTGTTTTTCGGCAGCACATCGGCAGCTGCTTATACAGAACAGCAGCTACCAAAAGAAGAGCAGCTGCTTTGTAAACAGCAGCTTTTACACTTCAACTGTTCAAACCAGCGGCTGCCAAAACACCACAGCCTGCTGATTTCCAAAAACCTTTGGATACCATGCCAGCTGCTGTTTCTGACATGCTGAGCACAGCATGGAGGACCAAACGTCTTCCCATAATGCACCGCGCACAATCGTGACGTCACACTCTGATGACGTCATCTGCAGTAATCGGGTCAGTGGCTCATTTGGGCTCGTAGTGTCAACATGATGACATTTTGTGTCTGCTGTCAGGATAACGTGTTCAGCATCAACATTTGTGACTGTGTATGACAACAAACATTGATGTAGGCCTACTTATCTCTTTACTGTGGAAATTTAGGTGTCTTGTTTCGGGTTTCTGATGATAGTAAAACCATCAGAGGAGTAGCCACGTTTCCTGGGCTAATGACTGCTAGGACACCAGTCTCGTGATATATTACGTCATATTTTTTGTAAAAAAGTGATCTGTCACATTCTGGTTGTCTTTTTGATTTTTTGATTAATGGACAATCATGTTGATGGGGGTGTAAACAGTCAAGGAAATTACCGTCTGGTCAAGACGATCAATGTCCTCAACCCGACATGACACTCACCCTACATAATTATATATATATATTTAATGGCATATTTGCCTCATTCAAGAGTGCTACTGTAATATGGGTGAATTAGGACAGAATTGGTCGTTTTTTCAAAAATCAGTATGGAAATCAAAATTTGGCTTCTGAGCACAAGGTCTAAGTAGGGGAAGCGGGGGTCAGAAGTCACAAAATTCAGAAAAAGTCCCAGAACAGAGGAGCTGTTTGTTAGATCTGAATGACCTTTGGCACAATTATGCAGTATTTAGTTGACTATAGTTGTATCACATGATAGCTGCTGTGCTGTAAATAGGCTTTAGTCAGTTCACAATTATTTAAGGCAAAGTCCGATGTGACTTTTCACCCCATGTCAGGGTCAAGAAGTCACAACCATGGGGTAACAAGTCACATGCAATTGTTGTGAACATACAACACTATATGAGGTAATAATTATGCAGACCTAGACTTGATAGTCATCCTTGTGCATGAAATTTATAGTGAGCCTTCCAAAGCTATCGGCATGCAATGACAATGCACCATCAGCAAAGTCGGCGTCAGAAATTACCCGAAGTTGCGAAATGAAATTTTGCTGCAATGCTCTCTCATCAGTATTATTGACGATGGATGATGATTAGATTGTAAGGTAAAAGCTTCGCGTGTGGAATATTTTACTTTCCTTAGCACAGAATACTGACTTGTAAAATATCATAGTGCTGGGGTGAAATGTCACAGTGTGACATTTCACCCCTCAGCTGTTTTTTAAATTCAACACATGATCTTGGCAACTTGGTGACCAAATGGCCAAAAATGGGTTCACAGCATGAAAGACAATTATCCAAAAGACCTTGAAACACCAGCACAACTGCCTAAGTCACAGTGACCAGACATTAATAGAGAAAGTTCAGAATCAATAAAACCTGTTTGGGACACCAAAAATGCATGAGGTGGATAAAAACCCACTTTGAAAAATGGGTATAATTTTCATATTCCCTGCAGAGCTTCTTCTCATAAAAGTGTCCCAAATTACGATTTAAGCTTAAGAATTAGGTCACTGCAAGTTGGTCAAAAAGGCCTGTGACTTTTTACCCCTGTGACTTTTCACCCTCTCTTCCCCTACCCCTTGGAGCTTGATATATTATCTTAAATTCCAATGCTCAAGGTCCAAAAAACCACTGTCCAAATTCACCCCATACTTTGGGGGTGAATCAGGACACTCCATTATATCCACAATTAATATTCCCTACCTTCTTTGAGTGATTGCTACTTGTGAATAAACATCAGAAAACGTGTTCAACATGCCAAAAAAATATTTTGACGAAACTTTGAAATCAATTTCATATATATATGCAGATTTTGAAAAAATGTGATAAATGACAGAAATCCTTGAAAAATGCATAGCAGTTTTCTTCAAATTTTCCTGGAAAGTGATAAATATGGACTTAACCCCGGGGACTTAATCCACTATAAATGATGCCAAGTTCAGTAATATTCATCAAAAAGCCACGCCAGTCAGGCCTGTAGTCAGAAATTTTTGTGGGGGGTGCTTTTAGGGAAAAGTGGACTCTTCTTTGCGAGCACCGAAGGTGCGAAGCCAAGCTAGGGGGGTCTGGGGGCATGGCCCCCCCCCCCAGGAAAATGTTGGAGAAAGTAATGACAATGGTGCATTCTGAGCCTTTCTGATTATGGTAAGGATGATCAATTTTATCCTTGGGCCAAACTTCATTTGCACCAATTCACACGAGAATCCCTCAATGGGATTTATTATTTTCGATCCACAAATTGAGGTCTACTGTTATGCATGGATTCAGAAATAAAATGTGCAGAATCATTAAAATATATTTTAACATTATGAAGGCTGTTACTAATGAGTTATTCGGAAGGAGGCACAATGAGGCATTGGGTCTTTGGACACCCAAAATAGCAAGCCAATGACACCCAGATGGCTGGAGAAGAATCCTGAACAATGTGGAGTACTAATTCCACCATAAAATGCAAGACATGATCCGGGACCAACATATAGCATGTTCTGTCTCTATAACTCCTTCTCTCCAGCTCTTGCCTCCGGATAGCTCCTTCTGTTGTTTACTTCCTCGCTATTTCTGCAGCCAGCTTATAACTTATTCCACTCTTCATTCTCCCCTCTTAATTGTCTACTCTCTAGCTTCTGTCACCTCTTCCCTCTCTGCACTAGCTTATCAGCGTTTTCTGCCATGCTCCAGCTCTTGTATCCTTCCGATAATATAATATTATAGTTATTTGCTCCTTGGATTGCTCTAGCCTGCTAAACCTCTTCTGCCTTATAAATCTGCCGCTTTCCACTATGCTTCCTCCATCTCTGCCTCCTCCCACTCTGCTTTCTCCCATTCTCTGACTCCTCCCCGAGCTCATGTCTCTTTTTTAGGGCAGCTATTATATTGGCTTCTTGGATTGTGCTTGTCTTCTTCCTCCTCTCTCCTCGCTCTGCCTCTTCACTTTATGGCTTCTCCCTCTCTGCCTCCTCCTTCTCTGCCTAGTATATATCTGAGTAACTGCCACAGGTTTACTTCTCTGCTTAGTCCATCTTGGTCTCCTCCCTCTTTTTTATCTCCAATTGTGGCTCCTCCCCAATTCTCTTTTCTTTTCTAAGGCGTATACATATCTCTTTTTGGATTGCTCTTGTCTCCTCTCTCTGTCTCATCTGTCCCTGCTTTCTCCCACTCTGACTCTTTGCAGCTCTTGTCTCCTTGCTAAAACATGTACAATGTAACTCTTACAGTCTGTCACTTTGATATAGAAAATATTAGACCAGTTCACCGTGAAAAATGCACTTTGTGACTCATGACAGCCGATGAAGTGTCATCTTCTCTACTTTCAACATGGGATACGTACAGGCTGTTTGATTAGCCATGATCAAGGGAAGGCCATTTGACTTGTCGTAACTGATTTTAGAGTGAAAATCAGATGCATAATCCTTTCGTTTGGCTGTCATCAACAAGCGGGATTAGTCTCCTTAAATCAAATTAACATTGGAAGGTTCGGACAAATCATCAGCATGATGACACACGAAGTGCCATTTTCACAGTGCAGCAGTCCACTCTGTTCTATCAAAGTGACAGACTGTAATGGCTCTTGCCTCCCTCTCCGAGTTTAAGTCCAATATACATGTAAGTGACAAACAGTTCCAGAGTGTAACAAGCACTTTCTTTGGTCAGTGATTTAATGCCAAGCGCGTCTGGGAGCGGTATAAAGCCTACATACAGGTGACATCATGACAATTTTAAAGACACTGGAACTACACATCTTAACATTGGATTTCAATCCCTCTATGCTTTCACTTTCTGCCTCTTCCCTCCAGTGCATTTAAAATTCTTCCTGCAGGAAGCTGCAAAATTCTGCAGTTCTGCAATTTTGGTCCTCTGTCACTGCAGCATTTCTGAAATGTTTCTGCAGCAAAATCTGTAATTCTGTAGGAGTTATGCAGCTTGGGAGGTTTTATGCAATTCTGCAGCTAGCTGTAGGAAGCAGAAGAATTTCTCAAATTCTGCAGGAAGCCTGTAGAATTCATCAATTCTGCAGCTGCCTGCAGAATTCTGCAATTTCTTAAAAAAAGCTGCAGGAAGCTGCAGAATTTTGCAGTTCTACAGCTCCCTGTAGGATTTTTGAAGCTCTGTTACTTCATTCAGCTTGTTGCAATGCATCTGCAAAATTCAGACCTCTTTGACAGGGTCTTGCCGCTACCCAGGAAACGTTTGTTTGGGGGACGTAGTGGGTCGGATGGGGGGGGTCAGGGGTTTTGGTGGTCGTCCGGCCCAGCAGCATTTCTGAAAAAGTTCTGCAGCAGAATATGTAATCCTGTAGGAGTTATGCAGCTTGGGAGGTTTTATGCACTTATGCAGCTAGCTGCAGAATTCTGCAGGCAGCTACAGAATTTGTGAAATTCTGCAGCTTCCTGCAGAATTCTGCAGCTAGCTGCATAAGTGCATAAAACCTCCCAAGCTGCATGACTCCCCCAGAAATGCAGATTCTGCAGCAGAATTTTTCCAGAAACACTGCTGAAACAGACGAGCACCAAAACCCCTGACCCCCCTTGGTACGTCAAAACCTTGTCAAAGAGGTTTGAACTTTACAGATGCATTGCAACAAGCTGGATGAAGTAACAGAGCTTCAAAAATACAGAGAACTGCAGAACTGCAGAATTCTGCAGCTTCCTGCATATTTTTAAGAAACTGCAGAATTCTGTAGGCAGCTGCAGAACTGGTGAAATTCTGCAGGCAGCTGCAGAATTTGCTTGATACTATGCACATGTTTAATTGGTAGTTGTATTAAAGATTCTTCAACCATGATATTAAATCTCCACTTGTCATATTGGCTGAGAATTTTGGGGACAAAAACATGAATAAACTGCATACATGTTCTGATTTTTTTGACCACCTGTGAAATGGAGGCAAAAGCACCGAGGTGGCTGAGACAATGCATTATAACACCTGGGCAACATCAAAAACATGTTACCTAGTTGCCAGTCTCTAGGTTGTACACTGATTGAGTTAAATGCATCAAATTTCTGGACTCATATTTTTCATGAATATGTTTCAGAGAAACCATTTAAGATATCACTTTATTATTACTTGGCATTTGCATTTCCAGACAAGAACCTTCCATTCTGGTAAATTTTCAAGGCATTCTGAGTCGGTCGAGTAGGAAAATTTTCTGAAATTTGATGAAATGACACGGAATTACCCAACTACACCTGTACACTTATACCGGGAATCCCAATGGGGTTTTAGAATTTTCTTGCGCCATGGTAGAGATAGGCTTTTTGATGATTCAGCGCTAATTTAGTAGTTTAGTCATAGGCCGTCTGAGAGTGGTGGCGCTGCAGTCGAGGCTTGGGCTGCAGTCCCCAAAACCTCCAGAATACCTTTGTTGACAATGTCAACACAACTGTGTACATAAGTGTATACCTTTGGCTTGAGTAAACAGTTGGGGACCCAGACCACTACCTCCCCTCCTGACGTCAAGAAGTTTATATTTGCTTTGCTTAAAGGGCCGCCTTTCTGCCATTACTCCTTGAATGGTGTTTATATTTTCTTTCAAATGTTTACCAGGTCTCTTTGCTCATTGTATCCACATATCATCAGAGGTCTTCATATATTGTGAAGGTATGAAACCTATTTGCTGCACGGATAATGGAGAACATAGTGATGATGAGGAAGATGCCACGGACAATGGTGATTTTTCTGTTAGGAATGCTACAGCTCTGAGAGATTATAGAAAAGGTGAAATTCTATTCTATATGCAGTGTACGCTCTTAAGCATAATAATTTTAATTAGTTTAATTCAATTATGTCTAGAGCGGGGAAATCAGACTCTGTGGACTGGAACTTTGGGGTCAGCGATTGGTTTTGCATGTCCATCCCCAAGCTTTCCAGTTTTAAAGACAAAAGTGAAGCGTGTTAGAAGACAAGATGTTGTCTGAAAAAAAAAATACTCAATGGACACTTACACAAACCGATTTTTGCTACAAAAAAAAAAAAATATTTTTATTTCATGTATGTAAAGTATTACATCATACAATTAGTCCATATTTCATGGTGTAATATTCCACTATTGCACCACTTTATTTCGCAACCTATTGGTGATGTAATTTGCGCGTGTTTCAACATGTTATTTCACAACTCATGATGTCATTAAGATTTGGCAAGAAGCTTATGTCATACACTCACTCTACAATGGCCAGCAGGAGCGAGAGGATTGCACAGGTATTGTGTAATGCAATAATAGCTCATATAAAAGCCACTATACCACCCCACTTTACCCATACCCATATGATATTGGATTTGTACAGAACATTCAACAACACCTTCGTAAAGTTTATTTCTGCAAGCGAGAAAAAGATGTCAGCGTCATTCATACCACCACTCAGCAAGAAGAAGAAGATGGACCCCAAACTCGGAAGGATTTTCACCCTGTCAGATAGGGCTGAAGCCAGATGCATTTACCCTAGCGACACAAAGGAAGGCTACCTGATTTTTGTGAGGTAAGAATTTTGACAATTATTTATTCTTCAAGACCTTTTTATCCCCAATGTTTCGTATATCTGTGTATATTTATTTGTAAGCTCATCACTTAATTTCTGTTATTGGTGTATTTTCAGAAAAGTCGTTTATCCTACCAAATTTGAACGCAAGATATATCTCTCGAAAAGGTCTTTGGAAAGAATGTACAATAACATTAAGAAGTTCAGCCAAGAGATGACTTCTAATGAACAACTTGGGGATGGCATCGATCTGACTACCTTTCAGCAGGCAAAGGTGGTGCAATTTGAAGTGAATGATGAAAAGTATTTCAGTATTTGCTCTACTAAGAAAAACAGCGGGAAGGGAGAGATTGACCCAGCCAAGACCATGAACATGTCCAGGGAAGAATTTACCGAGTTGATGACGGCTTTACCAACAATTCATGAACTTTTGACAGCAGTGGACCATGACAACGAAGACGACCAGACCCCAGAAGGCGATATATACGAAGGTGAGGATGGAAACATTCAGGCTTTTGGTCTCTTTATTGTCGATGAATCTGGCGACGATGACGTGCCTGATGAGCTAGTCAATGCTTTTTGCACTGAGAGTCAGGCAAATTGCAGACAGATGCAAGATTCGGCCCCTGATGATGATGACGAAGAAGGACATAATGCACCAATTCTCATTGTAAAACCTGTGGAAATCGCTCGACCTCCTAGGGCAGCAGTCCTAGCCAAAGTTGTAGCCCAAGAGATACGTGCCTGTGCCATCCTCAAGAAAAAGAAGCTGTCTCCAGAAATCTATGAGCAGTGTGATAGGGCCCGCATTATTGCTCTGTACCAATTGGCCATGAGAGCTTTGCAATATGTAATACCTTATCGTGGTAGAGAATTGCTTGACATGTTCACTTATATGAATTGTGTGCAGAATCTTTTCACCAAAGCTGGTGTGCTTCAACCCAATGTAGTCAAGTGTCCATTACAGGACAATCTTTTGCTCACGGCCTATGAGGAGGCTCTTACTTACTTTCCTACCTCGCTAAAGTCAAAATTTAATTGATATTGTTAATCACTATCAGCAAGAAGCAATCACTCACATACTTTTCTTCCTATCTTTTTTTTTTCTTTACATGAAAAAAAATTTATAAAGGAGGAAGTCGGGGAGTTTCAGACATATTGGGTGCCCTTGCCTGCAATGGACATGATGGTACATTTCCTGATGACCACCAAAATCAGCTAGGTGCTTTAAGATGTCAGATATGTAATCCTGCAGACTATTTGAATTGGTAGGGGTAAATTAAAATGTTATATAACTTTTATTTCACCTTAATCATTTCAAATCAAAACATTTCTGCTGTACTGAATCTTTTAATTCAAATGTTTTTTTTTTTTTGCAAAAAGAAGAAAATATAATTTTATACTATTTTTATTTAAAAGAATTGTATCTCATTTTGTTTAAATACGATTTTTGGTAATGTTTTTTATAAATGTCTCAGGGATTTTGTGTGTAAAAAAAGAAAGAATTGTTCTTAATTATTTGTGTGTAAGTAGAAACAAAAATATTGTGGAAGAAAATGTTTGCTGTGTGATAATCAGATTTTTGTTTGATCATTTTATAATTCGACTTTTTGGATTGCTTTTGTGATAAATCAGATTTTTGTTTTTGATCATTTTATAATTCGACTTTTGGATTGCTTTTGTGATAAATCAGATTTTTTTGATCATTTTTGTTTAATTCGACTTTTGTAAATGTACTTTTTTGGATTTTTATTATTTTTTTTTTTTGAAATAAAAGAGTACTTTGTTTTTTGGAACGAACAATTTTGTTTTGCTTTTGCCTTTTTTTAAAGTTAGCATAGAAAAAAGAAATATTCTCTCACGCCTACAAGAAATGTCAACATTGTAAGAATCCTTATTTCAACAAAAAAAGCACATCTGTAGTACAATTTTGTTTGCTTTTGCTTCGAGAGTTCCAAGTCAGACACTAGCAAAAATATATATTGAGATATAAATTCGCTGACACAAAGAAGAAATGCATGCATTGTAAGAATCAGATTTTTCAACAATAACAATCAGATAGACAGCTTTTGACTTTTATCTTGAAACTGTTTGCATTGGTTGGAGAAAAGATAGATAGATAGATAGATAGATAGAAAGATGGGTCCTTCACCTCATTCTTCACCTCATTCTCCACCTGGTGGTGCTTGTTGTAATTAGCATAGCTGGTGCATAAAAGCTTCAATCACTTTCACGTTTTATTTTTTGGTTCTGATTGTCATCCTGAGTGCCATTCTGACCCCTGTTAGTTGGTTGGTTGGTTGGTTGGTTTTGGTTGGCTGGTTTTTGGTCGGGTGGGCTACTCAATCTTGATGTTTCTTGAATTTTGTAACTGACAAAAACAAAATATCTTTTTCTTGTGATGATAATAATAATAATAGTCCAAAAAGAAATGAAAAATCAAATCAGATATTTTCTTTTAAATTTAAAAAAGTACTTTATATAACATTGTGATATATTTATATACAAGCATATGAAATATAAATTGAAAAAAAATATTAAACTTATTATTATATGATTGATATATACAAACATAGGAAATATATACAAACATGGGAAATATATATACAAAACATAGGAAATTATACAATTGAGGTGAAAATATTATTTATATATATACATTAAAAATATTGTCTCTGGGGGTGTTCTTTTCGTGTTCTTCTTTCAGTCCTGGTCCGTTTTATCCGTTGTATCCGTTAATCGTATCCGTTAATCGTATCCGTTGTTTTCTTTGTGGTGTTGGAAAGGGGTGGGCATTTCAACCTGGTGGCGCCGGTTTGTCCTCCTCCGGGTCTGGGATGTTCCAGTCTTCCGGATCCTCCTGGTAATCGACTACCAGGTATCCATCGTACTGGATACTGAAATCAGCATCATCCTCCAGACCACTGAAAAAGAGAAATAAAAGAGAAAAGAGTCAATATCTTGTTTTTTAGAGTTCATACATGTCTACTGCACATGGGATTCCCTTTTTGTTTTAAAAACTAACTGACCGACCACCTATATATATGTCAATAAAAGAATTATTACTCGATGTTTTTCAATTAAAAAATCTTTCTAAGCTTATATGTATATTATTTTCTAACATCCAGTAACCAAAAAAAAAAAATCAAGAAAAATGAAAATTAACGCACCCTTTTTTGTTTCTCTGGCTAAGCTCTTGTTTCTGTCTTTTTTTTGGTATTTTTTGTTTCAGAAGCCATAAGGGACAGTGTCAAAAGAGCCATCTCTAAGCAGCTGGCGCTTACTGTAGGTGACTCTAAACTTCTTCTTGACATCTCTACCGTAAAGCTCAAACTTGTATCTATCCCTGTGGATTTTATCAGGGTATTTGGCTATCAACTCCGATGACAGTGAATCGGGTAGGGGAAATTCTTCCGGCGCAGCATAGTGCAATACCAGTGCCTTGATGCTGTCGAAATTGACAATTTGATCAATCTCGTAGTTGATTGTGATGCCCTTGACTTTCACCACCGTCTCACCGCACCTTGTCCTGTAAGCGTAGGATTTTGGGCCCGAGCTGACAAACTCCACCATCGTGTCCCCTGCTTTCAACTCCCTTGTCCACTGGCCGAGATGTTCCCCGTAAGGCGGATGCAGTTCACCAGGACTCCCGTTGCATGTGTAGATGATACTATCCGTATCTATGTACACCGCTCTTCTTCCAAGCCGGGCCAATTGTCGATATAACTTTATCCTACCGTAGGCCGTCGTAAAAGAGGCTACAAAGGTGTTTACGTAGTCCGATTCCGGTACGCAGTCCGAGCGGTGGTGAAATTCCACTTGACAGCATTCGGGGGATAGGCAGTGGAAGTCGTCCATCACCAATGTCGGGTCTGTCAGTACACTGTAGAATTCTTCTGCGGTGTGGACCAGCTTGTCCCTCTTCCGGTGTAAAACTTCTGCGAACTTCCCCCACAGCGCATTTGCGCACTACGGTCCCAGGACACAATCCGGAGGCAAGGCAAAATCCGGAAGGCAAAAAAGGGAGATGAAAAAAAAAAAAATTTATATAGCATTAGTACGTTTTTTTTTTGGTAAGAGAAACATGAGAAAAAATTGAGATAAATACTGTGCAATACTCACGAGCTTGCTTATCTTGCGAGCCCCGGGGTTGTAGGCTATCCGTGAGGCATCCAAGGTAATTCCCTCCGCTCTCCTGTAGTCCTCGATGTAGGCGTCTTTCTCTTCCTGCGACATGTCCGCCTTGGGCCAGCCCGAAGCCTCCTGCTTCCCCTTCAAGAAGAGGTCTACGTAGCCGGAGAATATGTCGGAGGATCTCTGCTCAAAATGGTAGACCTCGTAAATCTCGACGACTTTGTACCCCATCTCGACTGCAAGGTCCAATTCCACAGAGCACCACGTTCCTTTGAGGTCCCTCCTATCATACATGCACTTGCATTTACTTTTGCTGTTGTTCTCGCAGCAGGTTGCACATAGGGGGAATAACAATTTCTTGCTATTATCGCCCGCCCCACCGATCCTCATTGGGAGTACAGGGTGGTAGAGCTTGCGAGGGGCTCTCATCCTGCAATAGATGATTCCGAAGTACTGGGAGATGTCCGTAGTTTGGGGGGCAATGATCACCCGCGGAATGCCCACCGGCAGGGTCTCGTATTTTAAAGCTGCGGGATAGAGACTAGTCACATCGCCGTACTCCATACTGGTCCACTCCGAATCGGCCTCCTCGCAGTTCACGTAGAGCTTGATGGCGTTTGTCCTGCCGCCGTACAAGGCCTCTCTGGGATCCAGCCTGGGCCGGACCGGATTCTCTTTGAGAAAGGCCTGCATACGCTTGTCCCTGGACAATTCCTCCCTGAATTGACACTCCCACTTTGACACTATGGTACACCCCGGGATGGCCTCCCTGATTGCCGCCTCCCTCCTGGCATCCTGCGCGTGCACCTCTGACATGGATTGCCCGGTGTACGGATGCTTGTAATTGCTTCGACCGCTCAGACTGTCCTGCACCCAGTCAGGAGCCTCCTTGGGAAAGCAAAGTTGACATGCATGCATAACGCAACCTTTCACCTCGTAGATGATCTTCTCCTTGTCCTCCAGCTCGCAATACCCATCCACTTTTAGATAGCCGCGTCCTGACCTGGGAGTGACCACCCTGAATTCGCCACCTTCGCTCAGAGCATGCCTAATGTTTCTCCCAGTGCGGAAGGCTTCGTACTGCAAAAATTCTATGGCCACTTGACTGTAGGTGTCCTGTCCTCCGAATCCTCCTCCAGCCATTCTGGCCAGAGGCGACCTCAGGAAGGTGGAAATCTCCACCTTGGTAGACTGCTCTGTCCCCCCTCCTCCCCCCCTGCCCCCCTCGGAGTCTACACCACTGCTGGCTAGCTCGCCGGACATATCTGTTTGGCAGGTGGACATATCTATAGGGGAGCCATCCTCAAGGTCTGTCATGCTCGTCCACCTGTCGTCCACCAGGGTGGCCTCCACCTGACGACCGTCCTGCAGCGTGCATCGGTGGGTTTCTGCAAGGAATTTGTATCTGAAGACTGCCATGCAGACTGCTGCCATGGTGTTGTACTGGAGTGGGTCGACTGCCAATATCTCTGTCTTAAAATCTCCACCATCCCCAACGTCTGTGATGATCTCTTTCTTTGTCATGTCTATGATTTGTTTTCTGAAGGCCATGCAACTCTCCTCGAGAATGCAGCAGTCAGTCTGACAGTATGAGATGATTTCCTCCATGAAGTCAAAGCTTTTGCCCGACTGCTCGGAGTGCCAGGTGAGAAAGGCTTCTCTATCTTTCCTCTTCATTTGATCGCAGGCATAGAAGTGGGGGGCCGGTGTTGTCGAGGAATACGTATAGTTCTCGGGGCAGTTGAAACGGAATGGAAAAGTCCCCTTCTTGATATCCTTCAGGGAGAACACCTCAGGCATGGCGGACAGAGGCATGGGCAGGAAGCTGAGAGAATCTATGAGCCTTATGTTCAGCCTGCCTCCCAGCTTCACCGAAATGACCTTGCTTCCCCGGTAGATCACAAACGGGGAGCATTCCCCGAGACTGCATACATAGCTGAGCAAAAAATACCCGTCATAGCCGGAAAAATTATGGAAAATCAAAGTATAGCCTCGGTGTAGATCGTTGAAAAAGAATTTACAGAATTTCAGTGCCACATCCTCTCCGAAAATCTCAACTCTACGGCTCCCGCAGCCTGGCCTCTTCATGCAGACCTCCCTGCCCTCCTGGCCCTTGCTCTTGCCCCGGTTGGCATGGGGCGAACAGAGCTCGCAGGCCGTCCCGCACTGGCTGCATGTAGGGGCCTCCCTGAAGGAGCTTCCCTCGCACTTTCCACAGCTCCACTGAGCTATCAGCAGGTTGGGCACATGGACTCTTCCCGACACGATACTCTCAAAGTCTGCATAAATCAGAAGCGGACTAATTTTGTGAGGCCTTTTCGATCTAATGCTACAGAAGTGGCTCTCCTCCAACGACACCTCCATCTCGCAGACTCGGCAGACCCGCATGTCGCAGCGATGCGGCGGGTCCACCTTTCTGTCATAGAGCCTGGTGCACTCCAGACACTTGGTCAACTCCTGACATGTGGCGCTGTTCTTGTGGCGGTCCAGACAGGCTTCAGACCTGGTCATTCTGTTACAGTCCGGACAGAGCCCGGCCTCGGCCGACAAGTAGACGCAGGGCTCGTGCTCGCACAGATTGCAGTGCCCAAAGCATGAGTGCTTCCTCCGGTCCCTGGACGGTCTGAGGCAGTGGGGACAGAAGAAGCCGAAACGATGGAAGCCAGAGATCTTGGTGATGGGCTGGAAGTGGCCGACACCGCCGCCGTATTCCACGTCTGAAGTTTCTTTGCACGGTTTGACGTAGAGCAGGAACAGAGTCCTGGTGGTCGACTGTCCCTGCTGACCGGTAGTAATGGCGCCGGCAGCAGCAGCAGCAGTAGTACCCCCGGCCTCCCCCCCCCTCCCGACGTATATTACCCTATTGTGAGCATTCGAGCCGAAAACTACTATGCGTACTCCCAGAGCCGCCTCGAATCTGGGTATGTCCGTAAGGCTGACTCCCCGTCCGTCGGTCTCCCTCTCCCGAGTGGCCGTCCGGCCCCGCCCCCCACCTCTTCTCGGCTGTAGCCTCAGACCGGCCAGCCTTTGCAACCTCTTTGCCTCTTTCAGCTGAGAGTCTCCGCGCGAGTCCGCGACGTCTTGGTAAGCTTTGGCGGCCCGCTGACTCTCCGGTGAGTCCCTCCCGTGCTTCGCCTTGGCCTCTTCCAGATCGGCCCTTGCCATGGTCACGGCCAGGGATCTCGCGAAGCACAGGCCGTCTCCAAAGGGCACCTTTGCAGTCGATCTGTTGCGGGCGACGTCGTCCGTGGATTTGTCCTCACCCAGGAAGAGGTAGTATCCGCGGCTACCTCTCCCGCGACCTAGAAAATTCCTGGCAAGGGCTATGTGAATTTGTAGGCCCTCTTCCAGGAGCAGTTCGTCGTCTGATTGAGTGACCTTCTCCACCAGGTCCAGGATCTCCTCCGCCACCAAATCCTCCAGCGGCTGCAGAGTGAGTATCTGCGGTATGTGGAAGGAGGGTGACATCACTGTCACCCTGACCAGGTCAGTCGGACCGTATCTCGTCCTGACCCTGGCCACTACGGAGGCCACGGCCTCGTTGAGGTCTTCCATCGTGTCGACCAGGCGTTGCCCCAAATATTTTTCGTCAAAAGTCAAACGATATATACTCTCCTCGACGGTGCCCTGGGCAAAGGAGGTCCTGAGGTTGCGGGTGAGGCCCACATTTCTAGTCCTCCAGTACTCCAGGCTGTAGTCCGCCGTGCGCAAGTTCAACCCCTCTCGGTCCCCCCCACCCTCCTCAGGCTCATCCCGATTGTTGTTGTTGTTGTTGTTGTGGTCAATTGCTGTGGGTCCGTCTACGGTTGCTGCCGCGGGTCTGACTGCTGCTGCCGCGGGTCTGACTGCGGTTGCTGCGGGTCTGACTGCAGTTGCTTTGGGGGCCCCTCCAACCCCCCTCCCCTTTGACCGTCTGGTCGACGGTCTGGCCGCCGTCGGTCTTGCCGCCGGGTCTGGCCGCCCGTCGGGGGGGTCTCTCTCTTCTTCTCTTCTTCTTGTTCTATCTTTCTCCTCCTCCTTGTCGTCTCTCTTGCGCTTCTTCAGGCTCCTGCCTCTGCCGCCCGGAGAAGGCGCGCGCGCGCCGCCCCGGGAAGGGCCCCCCGCGGGGCCCCGGCTGGACCGCCCGGCCGCCGCCCCTGGATTCTCTGGCCCGCGGCCGGCTGCAGGTGGTCCTTGGCCGCTGCTAATACTTGTTCTCGTTCCGGCTGCCACGTCTTCGGCCACAATGTTGGACCTGTCCCGGTGGATCCGTCGGAGTCTGGACCTCTGCCTGAGTCTGCGAAGCCTCCGGAGCTCCCTCAGCTCGGCGAGCCTGAGCGTCCTGCGGCTCCGTCTGCCCCCACCAACAGACCCCCCGACCCCGACCCGCTTCTTGGGGCCGAGGCCGTAGTTTGAGGATCTTCGGAATTCCTCCAGGATCAGCATCAGGTCGGCATCTCTGTCCGGATTCCGGACCTCCCCCTGGACCCGGGTGGGGTTGGGCAGGACCGGAGAGGTCGGTCTTTCTGGTGGTGGCGACTCCGCTGGTGGTGCTGGTTGTTGTGTTGGCTGCTCCCTGTAATGTTTTGTTGGTGGTTGGTTTTTTTTGGTGGAGGGGAAAAAAAAAACAGTCAAAATGTTTTAATTTATAATTTGCATTATATAATATTTTAAATTTTTTTTTTTGGTCATTCCTCTTTTATATACATTTATAGATAGACTGGATATATATATAATATATATATATGTGTTTGTGATCTATCTATCTATCTATCTACCTATCTATCTATCTATCTATCTATCTATCTATCTATCTATCTATCTATCTATCTATCTATCTATCTATCTATCTATCTATCTATCTATCTATCTATGTATCTATATATCTATCTATTTATCTATCCATGTCTGGAGAGGGCCCCACATGTTTTATTTTTCAAAAATTTGTGCTTAGATGTAAATAAATCAAAAATTTTTTAATGCAATAAAAAATTATAATTACTCGAAGTGTGGATCATAATCCTCATCATCCTCCAGGTCTAATGGGCAGGCTGCTCCTACGTCAGAGTAGCAGGGGTGGTCACCTTTGAGCCTCAGCCACTCCTGGGGTGTGGGGAAAGGAAAATGAATCATTGCTTGTGGCAAGGGTCCAAAAAAAAATGAAAGACACCAAAAAGAATACAAAATTACTCACTTCGAAGCCTTCCTTAGTCGGCCACTTGTATTGCCAAGGATCTTCTCCACCAACAGCACCATTTTCTTCAACGTCGGCCTGTCAACAAAAAAAAATAATTATGAGGTTTTATTTATGGACAAAAAAAAAATATTTTCATTGCACAAACAAACAAGACCATACAAAATAGCTTTTTTTTTTTTCTCCCACTCACATCATAGCCATCTCGGCTGCAGCCAGGTTGGGGGGTCTCAGGTCGCGGAGTGTCCGGTCTACGTCTCTTGCGGGACTGAGACTGAGGCATTTTGAAGACTGTTTCCTCGCAGACATCCGGGGATGGGAGCTTCAGAACAACAGCCGGTTTTTTCCATTTCGGGAAGAAATCCGGATAGTCATCCTGCTTCATAGCCACAGCTCGCAGACTTCTAGCCCGGTCTTCCCCGACAACATCTTCAGGTGGGTTGTGGTGGATGGCTGGCTCCTCTGCTTCCCCACTCGCCCATTCCTGTCGGTTGTGGGAAAAAATAAAAGTTGCATTATTTTTTAGCATTTCATGCAATTTTTTTTTTTAAATATTATGTTTATGAAGAGATGTTACTCACGGCCATAAAAAGCTCTCTGGCCAGTTCGTCTTCATCACTGTCTACTACTAGTAGGTCGGTGTCCAGCCTGAGGTCATCCAGCAGGCTATACTGTTGTAAGAAAGAAAAAAAACAAAATAACAGCAATAAGTCCAAAAAGTCTATGATTTTCTATTGGTTTTTGGAACGGCTTACACCTTTGCAATATGATCTATATATTAAAATAATGAAAATTATTATAATACTAACTGATCCTTGAAGAGACTCCTCTTCATCAGTCAAATCTGGAGATGGACACCCCTCTTGACCCCATCTGTCAAAATTGTCCATTTCGTCAAAATCAATCCGGTTGTCATCCTGTATTGGTGTGGTGGAAAAAAAAAACAGTAAAATTTATATTTCTAATTTGTTAAGGCTTTTAATTTTTTGGGGGGGATCCATTGGGAGAACTGGCAAAAAAAAAATAAATAAAACAAATATATACTTACATTAGTGGCCAACTCCCTTTCCAGCAGCTCCATCTCTACTCCAGGGGTTGGGTTTGACCTAGTCCTCCTGCTTCGGTGCCCTCGTCGTCTCCTTATTGGCCTCATCTCCGGTCCGTCCTCCAACTCCTGTTCCTGAAGGCTCAATTGAGCCATTACCTGCATAATAAAAAGGATCTTATGTAAGATGGAATGAATGAGCAAATTCATATATATTTCATATATATTTAATATATATTATTATTTTAATATGTCACTTTATTTTATTTTTTTGAAAATATAAGGTCTACTATGTCTTATAAGAAACTCACATGGACAAGAAAGGTGCTGAAGGTAGCATTCCTCCTTCTGAACATCTTTATTTTTTTCTTCTCTGATAATTTATACTTATTCTGAAAAATAAAAAAAGTGATAGGCATAAGAAGAGACAGAGAAAGATATAAAGACAGATAGAGAGAGAGGGCGCCCATTACTTGGGGAGAGGAACAGACAGCATCGCCCCCTACATTTTAATATGTACACTGCAACAGCAGAGCCAAAAAATAGCACTTTCTCCACTTGACACGAGAGGGACATGCTGCAGATTACTTTGTAGCCCCAGCCCACAGCAATAGCGCCACCTACACTTTTTCATAACAGTTTGGCAAAAAATAGGACGTTCAGGTGGGGACAAGAGTCATACATTATGTAGGCTCCTCCCCCCTTCCTTCAAACCCCTCCTTCTACTATCCAACAAGAAAGGTTCCCCCCCCCAAAACATAGCAAAACTTCTGTCTAAAAACCACCAATACACCATTAGCAATACATCAGCAGGTCTTGTGGTGAATGAACAGGTGGTATTTTTCTTTCTTTTTTTTTTTGGAGGAACGACTACGATGGATGAAGGTGGTCAGGAAGGCGATGATTATGACACTTTACATAGAGGGAACAATTCAGAGTTGCTCAAGGAAAATGCTTTTCGTTTCTGTACACCGTCCTCCATAGCCATTGTTGGTCCAACTTGT
Source organism: Platynereis dumerilii (assembly GCA_026936325.1). Taxonomy (NCBI): domain Eukaryota; kingdom Metazoa; phylum Annelida; class Polychaeta; order Phyllodocida; family Nereididae; genus Platynereis; species Platynereis dumerilii. Next base: position 3,571,490 of record JAPTHN010000021.1, read on the forward strand.
TCAGGTAATTATAAGATATCACAGCAGACGAGGAAAGAATTTAAAAAAAAAGCCATTTAAATGAAGCCTAACAGCATTCTTTTCTTATTTATTTTTTTTCATCATTCAGGCAAGACTTATTTCACTTTGAGATTGATAAAACATTCAGCTCAGATGTTTCAAAAGCCACCGAAAAAGATAATCTATTGTTATGGCATATATCAGTCAGCAGTGAAACAATTGGAGACAGACTATCCAAATTTGGTGCTCACCCACAAAGGACTTCCAGGGGAAGAATTTATAGACTCGGAATTCTCTGGCATGGATGGAGGCTTAATTATAATTGATGACTTAATCCAAGAAGTTGGTGCCTCAAAGGAAATGGCCAATTTGTTCTGCATGGGAGTTCATCATAAGGTATGTCTATAAAAAAAAAATTTTTTTTCCTCCAATTTTTTTCTTCGTTTCTTCTCCAAATGTAGCATCTCTTTCTTTGCTTTTCATTCACCCCAAAAAAAAAACTATTTCTACCTGTTGCAGGGTCTGACTGTGGTGATGCTATTTCAAAATCTGTTCCATCAATCAAAATACATGAGGACGATAAGTTTGAACACACAATATCACGTGCTAATGAAGAGTTTTAGAGATCGTCAGCAGGTATTGACATTGGCAAGACAGATGTTTGGAGATCAAAGTGGACGGATGATTGAAAGTTACTCAGACGCAATATCTAGGCAAGAAAGGGGCTACTTAGTCGTCAGCAATTTTCCTACAATTCAGGAAGACGAGAGGCTTGCTACAGATATATTTCCTGGAGAAGACTGCATACTATATATGCCTCTGTGAAATTTTTATTTGAGTCAATAAAAATAATCTCAATCTGACTGAGGTAAATGTCTCTTGAGATATTTTAATTTATTTATTTTTGTAATGAATAAAAAAAATAATAAAGAGTCAGAAATTCTATATTGAAAAAATTTTAATAGTACCTTTGTTTTGTTCTTGTTGTTATACATGTAAACAGCTACTTGATACATTATTTGACATTCAACAGCTACTTGATACATTTTAATTGACATTTCATACACTTTTTTTTTGACATATAATTGACATTCATGCATGTTGAGCTATATATATATATAATATATAAAAATAACAATAAGTAATGACATATATAAAAAAAACTTCCTTTTTATTTTATTTTATATATAAATTTACTTGAAATACGCAGTAGATTCAGAGCGTCATGCTTGGACAAACCAGAAGTTCTGAGTGCAACAAAATATAAGCATGCCCAGCCACAGTTAGTATTGAAATGCTTCTGACATTTTACAATATTTGTTATGCAATTATTGGAAATGATGAATTTTAAAATGTGACTGTCCAAATTACATATACTTGCATTGGGATCGAAAAGTTCATAATGATTCGAATGCTTCAATAGAACTATATAATGCCCTTGACGGGCTTGATCAGTATTTGAAATGTTGCACAGTACTATGAAGAATTTAAAATTAGAAACTTTCCTTTCTCTGGATCGAGATGCTGTCAATAGCCTGTCAATCCTTTCCAGCCTACACAATAGGTGCGATGGCATGACTGTTACAAAACGCCTTAAAATTCTACTGTCCATACAAATCTTTGCCTCGACACTTTTGGGCCTCATTCTTCTATCTGTCTCTCTCTAGAGCTCAGTTCACCTGGCCAGAAATACATTGCGTGCATAATCGACTTCCACGAAGGAGCCAGTGTAAGCGATGACTCCCATGATTATAGTTTCCGGTAGGGGTGAAGAGAATCTTAATTCCAAACGAGTCGAGCCCTCTGATTTCAGAGGGAAGAAACTCCCCATGAAACTTTGAGGCTGTAAATTCAAGTGGACGAAAAAGTTCCCATTAGCATAATCCTTAGCAGTAATTCCATTTGTGACTTCCATACCTCTGCCTAGAGTCTGAGGGTTCGTGCGCATTATCGTTGAATACGCCTCTGAAAAATCATCCTGTTCGAAATTTGTGGAAATTATTCCTCCTGGGGCAGTTTCTCCGTTGATCGTAAGAGCCAAACGTGTCAACCCATAATGGGCAAAAAGATATGGATTAGATTTGAATGAGGAAGTCTGAGCCCCACTAGCCATGAAAAAAATAACCATTCTCTGTGGTATCGAGTTTGAGAACAAATTTTCACAAAAGAAATTGGTCACGCCAGAAGTTATGCTGTATCTGTGAAATGTCTCCTTAATGTAGAAATAGCGCAGCAGTGAATTTTCGCTCAATAGTTCTTGCGTAGCTAGCAAAGCATTCGGGCTGGGGTGCACGTGTGCCATTATCAGAGTGTAATCCAAAATTTCAATTCTGTAATCAGGCGTGGGCTCTTCGGCTGTCAGCAGTCTGAAGGCATTAGACGTATTTGTGAGAATTAGGGTCAAGCTGATACCGTTGGCGAGATACTTTTGCATATTGAAAAAATCCACGTCAATAAATCCACTCAGTGTGACGACTTTACTGTTCTTGCATCTTTCGTAACGTTCAGTAAGTCCCTTATTTGTCCCAACAAAAGTGGGGTTGACATCGTCATGACAGCCAGCAGTGTCCTTGGCGTACATCTGAGAATACAGAGACGTATTTTTGACACTTTCACTTGTGTTAAGCAGAGTGTTTACAACTGCTTTGAATGCATAGCCCGAAATGTTTGTCACTGTCTGACCTCCCAATTGTAGCTCACATGTGTCGAAAAGGGAGTGAAGAGTAAAATTCACAGGCCCTACAAATCCATTGGGGGCAGACTCCCCAGGTGAAGAGCTCCCTGGTTTGGCGGCTGGTCGGTCCTGGCCTGCTCCTGCTGCCCCGCGACCTGCCGAGGATCCTGCTCCTGCATCCCTTTTTTCCCTTCCTTCGGGAGCTTCGTCTTCTCGAATAAGCTTGTTGTCCCCATATACTATACGAAATTTGACCTCAAGAGAGGTCTGGGGCAAATAAAGGTATGTCGATCCGTTGTTTGGCACATGGAAACGAACAGAACTCTCGGCAGAATAGGAATTAATAGGTTTATATTTCAAAAACCTTATAGTTTTAATTCCGAGATTAACAGATGGCTGAGACCAGGCATCAAGGGCCGAGTCAAAACTCAGGGCACTTGTTGATAGGACTTTATCGTCCGTCATATTTCCTAGGCCTGCTTCTTGTTATCTTTATATTTGGTGAAAATTGTCTTGGTTTTGTTTGTCAATCTCTTGGCAGCTTTTGCTGCCCCTGCTTTGCCTTGGCCGTTTTTTTTCTGAGCCTGTAGTGCTATATTCTCCTCTTGCAGTCGTTTGGTCAGGATAGCAGAAGCTTGCTTGGTTGTCTGTGCGACTTCAGAAACTACTTGAACTTTTTTTGCGTCATCGACTCCCTCACCTTTGATGTCTTCTTTTAAAATAATCACTGAATGCGTAGGATTGGCATGCCATTGACTTGTCCTCGTAGTCTGCTTTTTAAAATACTCGGTCCAAGGCTTGCTGTCTGTGAGAGTATTCACAAACTTGTACATCATAAAATCAAAGTCCACTGGTGCTTATTTTGTCCTTCTTTCATTAGGCTTCCTTCATTCGAAAAGTACACCTTGTAACTCCACTTATGTTCAAATCGCTTGCAAGTCTTGCAGAGCTACAGCACTTGTCTGCCAATCGAACAGATACGGTGATACTGTTCATGTAATCCTGTCTAATTGGCAAGTAGAGTACGTTGGGGAAACGTAAAATTGGAGTGCTCTTGAGTAAGTATTCCCTCAGAGACACTTGTCGCAGGACTGGATGCTTGTGAGAGCCCACTTCGCAATCCCTACAAACATCAACCATGATGTGTAGCATGGCGTCACGGTTGGCTAGCTTTCTGACGTCCTTACTGACTTCGAATGAGATTTCAACCAATCCCAGCATGTGGGTGGGAGTTGGGAACATCTGAGAGAGTTGACAGGTGAATTCATGGCCTGAGTTTGCTGGATACAATTTTATAGAATCTTCACTGGTGAGGTAGAACAACTTATCATTCATCGTATGGTGTGTGGGGAAAGACAATTATAAAAAAAGCAGTCTTTCTATAGGCCTATTATTCACTTAGAATTATTCCTCTTCTTGACAAGAGATTTGATGTCACTAGTCCTCTCCCAAGAATCGTATTGCTTTCCCCATGATTGCCATCGAATCAAGCTCTCTTCTACACCATTCTTCAGTCTAGTTTTCAGAATTTTCTCAATCTTAAAGGACTTTTTAGGATCGTGATCGATTCCTCTCAACTCGAAGGAGTAAAATAATCCCTTGACATCATTGCCTAAATAATCCTTAAGGTAGTAGACAGCTTGTCCTTGGACTACCTTCCTATCTCGAATGAAAAAGATCTCTCCAGAATAAACTTGATCGTAATCTCTTGAAAATACACTTTTCAAATATGATATGCGACATGCACTGCCCACTTCGAATTGGAAGCTCTTCTCCTTCAACCTCTTTCTACGGTGGGGGCCCCTGGTGTGGGCCGCTTGAAATCCCTTCCTGTACTCTTTGGGTGGGAAGAACTGTCTGTCCCACACTTCTTGGGCATTCTCGGGGGTCACTTCGGCAGGGGTCATCGAAATAGACGAATGAAAAGTATTATTGTAACTGGTCACAATATCCTGCAATCTGTCTATGTAGCGATAGGTTGAATTGAAATAAAAGAATTTAAACAGCCGACGTTTTAATGTTAAAATAAACCTCTCAGCGAAATTCGACTTTACGCTCGAGGTTGCAAAGTAAAAGTTGATTGATTTACTTTTCATGTAATCTGAGACGAGTTTATTGTCGTACTCACGTCCGGAGTCCGACCTGATACTAAGCTCATTTAATTTTCCTTGGGGTAAGATTTCTTTGAATCCATTGAGGACGTCAACAGCGCTCTTACTCTTAAGAGGCGCCACTCGAGCGTAACGACTAAACACGTCTATGCAGATAAGCAAGAAGGCAGTTTGATCATTTGCATCTTTAAAGCGCTTTTGACTTAAATCGAGTAAATCGGTATCGTACATGGATCCGATTTTAGCTGTGACAACTTTGAGTCGAGGCTTCTTCTGCATTATCCTCCCAGGATTCATGGTTATAGTGTCCTGCCCCCTAGACCATTTTTGTATTTGAGAGAATGTTATTTTGTGCGGATTTCCAATTCGCTCCAATTGCTGAAAAAGTTTGGTAGGACTGCTGAAACTGGCTGCTTTTCTAGGGTCGTAAAACTGTCTAGAAAGATATCCATCAATATCTTTCAACTTCTTATGTCTCTTCCTAGCCATGGTAATGAGCTTGTCTTAAAATAGTTGTATCCAACTGTTATCGTCCTGTTTCTTGTCCTTTTTCCTGTCCTGTTTCTTGTCCTGTTTCTTGTCAGTCTTCAATTTCTTGACGGCTCGTTTTGGTTCCTTTTGGAGCTTCTTCTTTGATCCTTGCTCTGTTGCCTTGAATCCATCCTCATCAGCCTGTGTCTTCTCCGACTTAATCTGTGGGTGACCTTTTTTTCTCTTATGTCTTGCAGCTTTTGACTTGGCTAAATAAGTCTCCCAAGCTCGTCCGAGGATTTGTCCAAAATCTTCATCTCCTTCTGTATCGGAATCCTCACTTGATTCCTGATCGTCGCTCAACTGATTGTCTTTAAAAGTTCTCAAATCTTCAAGAGCCTCTCTCAAAGCTTGATTGCCTATGAGAGCGGGGGGTACATCGGAAATGTCCAACTTCTGGTAGAGGAGCTTCTTGTCCAGGGGCGAGGGTAACCCTTCTTTTTGTAGGTAGAGGAGCAGCTGACTGTCTTTGGCATTGCTGGGGTTAAGGCGCAAAATGTAACTCAGTGCAACAGAATTCTTGAACTCCTGTCTGTCAGGGAATAGTTCATGTAGAGCATTAAATAAAGTATGCTCATTATCATCACCATCTTTAAGGCTACCTCTAGAGCCTTCATCAGCAGTGTCATCCTTACTTTGCTGGTTCTGAGCCTTAATGGAATCCATCTTCTCATAAGGGATAACATAAACCTTTCGTCCAAATTTCAATGTAGGTCTATGTAGTGACATCATTCAAAAAAGCAAAGCAAATATACAGTCTCAATATTAAAAATATTCCGTGAAGTTTTTTGGCTATTTTCCAGATGTTTCTTCGGCCTCTTGCATAAGACTGTCATCGTCTGATGTAACATCCATGATTTCACAATTTTCTTCTTTTGACAGACAACTGTCTGGTGTACTAGGGCGTGTCGACTGTTGTTGACTCAGTGCATTGAGACCCACTTTCAATGCGCAGACCACTGCTGTGTGATTGCGTTTTAAAATGTCGTTATCAACACGCTTGCCTGCCAGAACTATTTTTTTCAATTTTGCCTCATGCTTGAGTAATTTTTCAGTTTCACTATGGCATGAAGGTTCGAGATTACAATAGACTATGTTTGTTAGAATTTCCACAATAGCCAACCTCTGTAATCTTGAAAGTTTACCCAGAATAGACCTGCGTTGCTTCATAGTCAATTGCACTGATATCAACATATTTAAAAATCCATTGACTGAATCGAAGCGTTCCACATCAGCCATAACTACATAAGTTAAAAAAACAAATCCAGCTGGATCCAAGAATAAGAAAGTTGCATGGACAAAAGCCAACATGAGAATGAATAAGATATTTCTTCTGACTCACATATTTACATTGGCGCACTCAAGCAAAACTAAAGTGTAGGGCCCCACCACTTAGTTGTGGCCCACTTACTTGTACCCCCTTACTAACACAAGCAAAGAATCTTGCGGTGTAAAATAAATACAGATCACTGCTAAAGAAAACAAGTGGATGATTTCAATGTTTTTTCAACAATACTGATTTCACTTGTAATAACTGTTCATTGCCCCCCACCCCACCCTTCAAGTAAGCCATCAAGAGGCAAAAAAAAGTTTATAAATGGATTACATTTTTGTGTCCCCATTGCACAACATGTCAGGAGTGGAAAATTTAAGAATAGAATGACATGTAAATTTATAGAATTTTGTCCTATTTTATAAAATGTACCAAAACATTTGACAATTTTCTATCATTTAAGTCACAACTCAAAGCTTTCCCTTCCAGCCAAAAAATATATATATATAATTGACAACATGATGTATAAGATCAAAAAAGTATATATCCTGCTACTGCTGCCTGCTGCTGCTGCTGCTGCTGCTCCCTGCTGATGCTGCTGTGAGAGGGGGTTGGGGGGGGGGGGGTCTTACTGAGGAGCCCTTACTGAGGAGCCCTTACTGGTGGCTCGCAACAAAAAAGAGCGCGAAAACTTTTAAGAGTAAAAATGTCCCCCCCAAAGATCAAAAATCTAATAGGACATTTAGGTATTAGAAAGGTGCTTAATAGCCATTGCATAGTTAAAAGATAATCATGAAACAGTTACAGTGCTCCCCAACTCTCCCCACTTAGCCAAAGTATTGATATAAGATCCACTCTTTGAGAAGGTTCAGAAAAAGAAATTTACTTTTGGGCGCCAAAATAAAAAGTGGTGCGACTGGTCCTAAAAATGTGGCACTAAGCAAGGATTTGGTTATAACTATCAGAAATTATCTCCCCTCCTCCATTTCTTCTAAATTTACTTTCTGACATGGATCTATTGAGAGTAATTATGGTCCACAATTGGAAAGAAAAGCTCATTTCTCCTAAATTTCTCCTAAATTTCTTTTTCTGAACCAGTCATTTCAACTTTTTTCAATCAATGTAATATTGTACTAGCATACCTTTCTTCATAAGAATGAAATCATTTAAACTCTGTTGTTTTTTTTTTAGATCAATAGATATGATTTCAAATATAGTCTGTCTCACAGGAATTCTATTAATTGTAAAGAGAATGCTACAAGATGCAGATTCAATTCTTATGTGTGTATGTTGGCACAAAATTACAACATTGTATGAGAAAAAATTTGACATTACCTTAAAGATTGACTTTTGTATGTGGTGCTTCTTGTTCTTTCTTCTCTCTTAACTTCTTCTCCTTGTCAGCATCAATGATGGAATGGATTTTCTGGGAAGTGTAGCTCTATCTAAATCGAATTGAATTGCGCGCTCTGTCTGCTTAAAAAAGTTAGTCAAATAATTCTACACCAATTGGAATGGAAGCCAATGTTGCGGAACTGCAGAAAACTGCAGCTCTGACGTAGAAGTTCTTAAAACCTGCTTTTTGGAGCTAATTTTTATTTTCAAACAAAAGCATTCAAATGGATGAGTAAGGAAAATTTCAACATTTCAAAATTATTGCGAAAACATTTGAATAATGCTCTCTTTTTTTTTTAATACTGTATATCATCCATTTAAAAGTATATTTAATAGACTAAATGGTCAAGGTATAATTTAATAATAAATTGTAGCCATCCCTTTTGTATCAGTACCTGTGGTGGGGGGAAGTAAAAAGTTCCTCTCTCTAATATAATCAATTGACCTTCGTGAAGGGCACAGAACTGTGCTTAGAGGGCTCCACTCACTTTATCTATCTATAACAATAAGGTATAATCTAAATCTCAATTGATCGGTCAGCAGCCAAAAACAATATATAGAAAAACATAAGGATTCCTGATTGGGGCCAACAGTACCATCCCACCCCCCCCCGCGCCTTAATATCTTTAACAATGCTTTGGTGTATCTGTTGGAATTGGCGCGAAAATTGGTCTCTTGCCCATTGACCTACTTAAGTAATTAGCTCAAGAAAATGACAATGGAGTCTTCTCTTTGCGCATTGTTGATTTTCATGTCAATGTTAGGCATTACTGCAGGATTAACATGTGGCAAACTAGGGAATTGTGACTGTGTCAACATCGGGCGAAGTGCCCGGGCAACTTGTTTAATCGAGAAAGGGCAAGGGTGGCCCTTTTTTCCCCCGATGTCAGAAGTAGGATCGGATTGACAATCAGCGTGGACATTACCATTGACAATGTGGAGAGCTCGAAATTTATTGATTCTATGGATCAGGTGGTTGGATATAAGCATGCGATATTGCTGACTGGGAAAAATGGATGTAAGTTGATGGATGAAGTCCGTGCCACTGCTCGTGAATACGGCGTGAAGTTCACATGTGAAAAGGTAAGTTAATTCAGTGATTTTTTTTTTTTTTAACATATGAAAATGTCTATTGAGATCGTAGAAATCTGTTGATGGGAATGAGGCTGTGCGCCCCCCCCCCCTTTCTATCCGAGATGAAGCAGGCTAAATCTGTCATCTTGTAGGCGTGTCCCTGTATATACTGACACTTAAAACTATGTAATGATTGGTATCGCGCTCTTGTTGGTATGCAGCTAAATATCATTTTCTGTCAATCTTGTGCTAATCACAACAGATACAAAATTAGACAATCTATTATTGCACGTTCAAATTGTTTCCCAGAGTGGGGAGGGGGGGCTTGGTGAGGAAGTCATCTAGCAATATAATTAATGTTTGAGATTATAATATATGAATAAAATCTCCATTTATTTATAGAATGAAGAGGTAGTCATCAGGGTTATGGAAACCACACTGAAAGTGCAAGTTCAAGGCCTGGCCCCAACAGACGTTCCAGTAAGGCAAGAGAAAGTGGAATCGAGCTCCAAAGAAGAACCCTGGACCAAGGAGAAAGAAGAGGCCTCCACCTTTGACGAACATGAGCCCACCACCTTTGGGGAAGACAAGGCCTCCACCTTGCAGAAAGAAGAGCCCACCACCACCTTGGAGAAAAAGGACGCCTCGACCTTAGGAGAAAAAGAGCCAAGGACCTTTGAGAAGGTAGAAGGCCACACCAATGCCGAGAAGGAGGAATCCCACCCCAATGCTGAGAAGGAAGAAAAACATCACATCAATGATGACTTTGTCACGGTTGAGGTAATTTGTTTATCCTGTACATTTCTTTATTGAAAACATATGTTGACGAGAAAAATGTGAACTGTAATACAAATGTCTGTTTAAGCTGACAGTGGGTTATTTTTCTTGTTGTTCTGTATTTTTCAGCCTGAAATGAATTCAGTCTTCAATTCCTCTGGCTTCTTCTCCCTCGCTGTGAGTGCACCTTTGAAATACAGCATTTTGATTGGAAGCCCAATTGTCTCGATTATCATAATGATTATTGTAATTTGCTGCTTGTGTAAATTATGTAAGAAATGCTGTAAATTCTGTAAGAAATGCCCCTGCTGCAAAAACAATTTAAATACATCAAATACTACAGAAAGTGAAATTATACATTATGAGATGAGTCCTGCCATGCGAAAGGATGTGTAAATTAATATACATATTATGTTATATAAAAGATATTATTATTTGTAACTATTAACATTTTTCTATATATTTTTTTTGGTGTGCTTATTTTCAGATAAATGTATTTTTTATGTTAGGACCATGTTATTTCCTCTACATATTATGTACAGATCGAGATAAGAAAATTGTCAGAAAAAAAAGGAAATTAGAAAAAGACATAGATGAGACCAATATAATAGCAAGAAGATTAAGAATCAGAGATAAACAAATATAAATAATTATATATTTTTATATACTTGAGCATTCCAAAGAAAGATCTTTTTTTTTTTTTGTAATTGTTTAACTCAAAACACCTTTGTACATATGTTATTATAGTTTGTTTTCTAGAAATATAAAGTCATGTGTGCCTCTTATGGCAAATATAAAGTCATGTGTGCCTCTTATGGCAAATATATATTCTTTTACAAGGGAGAAATAGTCGGGTCCCACAAGATTGTGGGGGGGGGCTTATGCGTAATAAAGAAATTTATATTCTTGAAGATTACAAATTTTTTTAAATATTTTGCTAACAGTAACCTATTCAGTATTTCATAAGTATTTGATAAGTATTTCTTTTGATGTGTATAAAGAGAAAACATATTTGTAGATATGTTATTATGGTTTGTTTACAAGATTGTAAGGTTGAATGCATCTCATCTTATGGGATGATATTAATATAATTATAGTTTATAGCATTTATACAGTTGTATGGGGTAATATATATATACCCATTTACATGTTGAATTAGTTGGATTCAAGATTGTGGTTTGTAGATAAAGAAATGTATATTCTTGAAGAATACAAAATAAATGTTGATTTTTTTTGCTAATTATTTTCCCTTACTTATTTTGCTTATCTTTATACCATAGTAAAAGGTGTAGTGTCTTTCTCATAACAGTGAGCCCTATTGGTTAAGGGCAGGTAAAATTGAAAAATCTTTTCTTTACTTCCATTGGGGCTTTTTAGAATTTCTTACATAATTTCATATTGAGTAATTTATCACGTCTGGGTATTCGTTCTTGAAGCTACAATATGTCACGACTACGAGAGCTTGTACAAATAAGCCTTTGTTTACTGAAGGCAGTTGCATACACTTATGTACACAGTTGTGTTGACATTGTCAACAAAGGTATTCTGGAGGTTTTGGGGACTGCAGCCCAAGCCTCGACTGCAGCGCCACCACTCAGAGACGGCCTATGACTAAACTACTAAATTAGCGCTGAATCATCAAAAAGCCTATCTCTACCATGGCGCAAGAAAATTCTAAAACCCCATTGGGATTCCCGGTATAAGTGTACAGGTGTAGTTACACAATATGCTTTTTGTCACACTCTCAGGAGTACTTGAAGTGTAATCTATCAACCCTTGGGAGTGCAATCCAGCACACTTTAAAAAGAGTTAGATATATATAAAGTTTTATTCGACATCTGAATATCAAGAAGATACATGCGTCAGTAAAAAAAAGAATAGATATAACAATAAAAGAAATCGACAACTATTCTACATCTACAGACAATTAATACAATAAAAAGTCGAATCTTAGGCAGTTTATAATAATGGCTCATGAAGTTAAAAATCATGTCTAATGTTGCAGCATGTTGCAAGAAAATGTCACAAGGAATTGTTCATGGGCATTATGGTTATAACAAAAGCAGGCAAGCATGAACAGCGGGAACAGTGAAGTGAATGTTTAAAGCATGGGAAACCAGCGATGGGTCTTACCGTAGACGATGAGGAGTTGAATCTGAAGCGCTCCGAGGCGGTCGTCCGGAAGTAGGCCCCGCGCATGCGCAGTGCGCTGCAGGTCGCCGCGCCCCTGGCGGCGATTTACCACATCCTCCCCTCTGGCGAATTTGGGACCCAGTCTTCAGTCGAGGGAAGATCCATCCACGCCGGAACTTCGGAGATACAGCTACGCAGGAACCTCGGAGATCCAGCCACACAGGAACTTCGGAGATCCAGCCACACAGGAACTTCGGCGTCGCCTACTTCAGGGTCATCCAGAGGTACAGGGAAGGTGTTCACTAATATGTGCCGGGGACCGTGGAGCCGCCAGGTCCCGACCGTCACGACCGGCAAGCGGCCCTGAGGTCAAGTAACCCGGACAACCCAACGGCCCAGCCAACTAGTCTAGCGACGGCTCTGCGGGCCACCCGAGGCCATCGGGCCCCGACCGTCACGACTGATAACCAGCCTCGAGGTCAAGTAGCCCGAACGGATCAGGAAGCCAACAGAGTCGCCATCCCAGCCGAAAACTGAATGTGCCAGAAAGTGAGGGACACCCGGCCGCCGAGGGCCAACTACGAAGACAAAAGTTGATCGCAGGAAAAGCAACCCATCTTGGGTACACAGACCCTAAACAAGTAGTGACACGGACAATAATGGGGGGGGGTGATAGTAGCTCCTCCAACGCGATAAACCACCCCACAGTGAGGACCAACAAAAAGAAAAGGCAACAGCCAACTGGCAACAGCGCTCTAGGAGCGTCGTGCACTGACATGCAAACACGCGCCAACCATGCGCGTGACACATAACTGAAATAACCTTAGATTCGAGAAAAAACAGGATACAGCAACACCTTAAGGTGAACAAAAGTGCATAAACTATCGGAGATTCAAAAATAAAACAATCAGACCATTTCAGCGGACAACTGTCCGTAAACAATACCATAGCTCCCGAAACATTGCGTGAAAAACGCGGTAATAAAGCATCGCCTTAAAAACTTGTTATTAACTAGCGACAAAACGGGTTAATCAAACAACTTAACCACTAAGGCTGACGGAAAGCGATCAACCGTAACAACTTATAATCTACCAACAGCAGGGGGGGTGGTGATCGGGCGTGAGCATACCACAGGCAATTTCCATCAATTTCTCACATCATCACACCGAGACCTAACTGAATCCTCACCCCAACCTGACCACCGTGCCCCGTGCCCTGGAGCCACTGGGCAGACCACCTACTGGGTTGCTGCAAACAAAAGAACAGCTAGGAGCATCCGAGGGCAACGGGACAGACAAAATTCATCACACGAGGTTAACTGGTATTAATAATTTTACGAGGGTAACTGGTATTACTAACTTTCCAATTTAGGTTTCAACTCCATCCCTTATTAGTGGTACCATATATCAAGATAGCCTGCATCACCTTATATACACATTGCAGGAACGTACAATTCTCATTATCCTTATATTTACAGGGGCAGGGAGAATGCCCGAGCGGCATTGTGGAGAGCCATATCCACAATGACGGTCGGATAGATGCCCCGCAATCGCCCAAACCATTGGGCGACCAGAATTAGGTCGAACAAGGGAGTGGAAGGCCCTTGGGACAGACCTTGGATGGAGACGAACGGCCGACGCTTCAAATAAGGCGCATCCGTCTCCAACAGGAATCGATCAAGTCCAACCAGACGGGCGGCTCGCTCATGCTGCCGGCCCAGGTTCCCACTTAGCGTCAGCGAACGGTGACTGAAGCTGAAATAGACATTGGGAAACTGGGTCATCCAGGCGGACAGATCCGCGGCGGTTCCCAGGAAACAGTGAATTTGGATCACGGTGGCGGCCGGAACGAACCGGGCCAAGACACTGAGACAGTCGGGAAGGGAACCCACACCTCGGCAATGAATGACAATGGGCAGGTGTGCGGGTCGTAATCGGAGCTGACGCGCGAGAGCGGCATGCTGCCAGGTAGGTTGGACTCGAGCATAGGAATAATCCAAACCGATCTCCCCTAAAGCTACGCATCGGGGGGAGCACAACCTGGATACAAGCTCATCTTCAAGATGTGAAATGGGATCTGCCGATCTTTGGCAATCACTAGGATGCACCCCAAAGGCACAGAACACACGTGGATCATAGGGCATCCGGTCCCAGCGCTCCCAAAGGGATGGGAACGCGAACACAGCAATGACATGACGGTATTCATACGTAATACCGGCGATTTGCATGTGCTCCGGTTGGAGTGCCTGCCGATCCAGGTGAATATGTGCATCATGCACGCCTTGAACTGACAAGGGCAGGTCCCCGGCCGGGTAACGGCCCGGGGACAGAATGGCTCGGGCGGCATCCCGAGAGATGTTGGAGAGGACCGTCGCCAGGGCGATGGGTTCCAGCAGACGCGAGATGGACCCGACCGAACTCCCTGACGAGGTCTCCACTCCGTTGAGTGTGTCCCACACTCGGTGAAGAGCCTGCCGTGCAGGAGTGACGATGACGGGCTGCTCAAAAGCAAGCCATCCCCGCTCATACAGGCAGGACAGGAGATACTCGAAGGAGTCGCAGCCGAGGTCATCCTGAATGATGCTCAGCATGCCTCGGGTGCGACGGCTCCACTCTATTAGTTGGAAATCCTCGGAGGAGGTTTGACAATCCTGGTGCCCACCACTCCCTGGGGCGTCCCGGGGCATCTCACAAACCCAACAAGCCTTGTCGGGAACTAACCACCAGGGCAGATGGTGGGCCAGGATATGCTCCGGCAAAAGGGGAGCTGTGGTTCCACACACCGGACAACAAGGGTACACACTGCCATCACCTGGGCCGCCAGGTACTGGGGCCACAGGAGATGGAGGGGCCATAGCTGCCCGGTGGGTGGTTACACTGGAGGACCCCCCTGTTACATTGGGGGTTCGGGGTAATGGCACAATCAAGGAGCGCTTACCATGTTGTTGCAGGGCCGCCGCCCTGGCCTTGCGGGCCATGGAGTTCTTGTGGCGCACCCTGCGCCGGTAATTCCTGTGGGTTGCGAATACCGGATCCACCTCTAGGGGGGGCATCTCGGAGAAGTCCGTCTGGGACGGGGACGCCGGTACCGGGGGAGGGGCCACAGCAGGGGGTGGAGGGACGACATCCACCGGCTCCAGGGGCGGCAGGTCATCCTCAACGTCGGACATGTCCGACGGGACGTGGAGCTCTAGGACGAACGACGAGTCCAGGGAACTGACCGCCGGGCTCGGCGATCGACTTCTGGGGGCCTCAGCCGGGGGGTCACGTCGATCCTCAACATCCTCATCTTCCTCCGGGGACGGCGGGGGCATCACCGGTGCCGGGGGAGGACACCAGGGGTCCTCGGTCTGCGTCCCGGCGGTCACGCTGGTCCTCACTACCTGTTCCGCCGCCGTCTGCGCCACCAGCAGAATATCCTGGGCATCGAGGATGGTCGCTGGCCGAGTCAGGGCCTCTGAGCGAAAACGACCCCCCTCGACCCACATGAACGTTTCCGTCAGGAGGCCAGTAGTGGGGTCAACATGCCGCCCGTGAAAAACGCGGCAAGTAACAGAAGCAACCAATAGATACTGAAATGAAGATGCAAGGCTGAAAGGCCGCCAAAATGTTTGGGGCCCTGACAACCAGGCATCCACAAAACAATAAATATCGCAGACAATCACTATCCACAGACAACAATAAATATCCACAGACACAATACCAACCTGGGAATAGCATTGGGAAACACGTGCGTTTTTGGTTTTTGGTCAGTGCTATTTTTGGTCATGATCTACTACGTGACCTGGGAGCCGGTTACAATTTTTGGTGGTGTGACACCTCAGTAACTAGGTGTCATTACTTCAGGAATATTGTTTTGTGATATTAGTGTGACATATTGTTGTCGGATCAGGCCAGTTTCATGAACTCGGCGATTTTCCGACTGAATTTACTGTATTTTCTTGGGTTGTCTCCACCTAATTGTGGTGGTATTACTTTACAAATATTGTTGTCAGATCAGCTGGCCTTCTGCTAAGACGGTCCTTAGATGTGACCAGTGGCGTAGTGACGGAAAAAGTAATGTGGTTCAACGAAAGTCTGTTCCTGACAGAGATACTGTACGGGAGGGCTACTCCCCGAGACTATCAAGATCTAGCCAAGGTGCCGGCCTTCGTTGACTACCTCTGGCTCTTCGCGTGGCTCACCAAAAGATCCTCAGGCCACCAAGGAAGGGAGTACTAAGAGGGAGTGAGTGAGTGAGTGAGTTTGTGTTTTACGCCCCATCAGCACCAGTGTGGGCTATTTAGAGGGAGTACTTGACCGCGTGTTAATGGCGGCTGGGCCTTGCTGATTCTGTCAGTGCTATTTTTAGCAATTTTAGAGGGAACCTTCAGCCGAAGATGAAAAAGAGCTGGTCACCGATTTTCGGACTCAAAGTGTTTACGACGGCCATGGCTCATGACGGCCATGGCTCATGACGGCTCTGGCCTCCCCCCCCGCAAAACTCAC
The DNA here is from genome assembly GCA_026936325.1 of Platynereis dumerilii. Lineage (NCBI taxonomy): Eukaryota > Metazoa > Annelida > Polychaeta > Phyllodocida > Nereididae > Platynereis > Platynereis dumerilii. Next base: position 3,587,945 of record JAPTHN010000021.1, read on the forward strand.
AGGAGCCACTCAAGTGCTTGATGGCCGACTCGTCAACTCAGGCCTAATCGCTGTTCCCTCCAGGGTGTGCAGGAGCCACTCGACACAACAACCATACCATGATACGGCACCGTCCCACCCATGGGCCCATGAGCCCATCTGACACAACTAATCGCACCGGCTACTCATCAACGGGCACAATTGGGGGTAAAGTTCCTCCATGAAAGAATCACACCGGATAGGAATGGTGGGCTGAGTTACCCTAACCCTAAAGTCATACTGGCAACAGGTGGTGAGTATTGACAAGACCAAGACCAGCAGCCGCCTGAGATTTAATGGAGGATGAAACGCACCACTCCACCAAACCCCGACCCTTAACTAGACAAGATAACCGCCGACCGGATGTCTGCGGTCGCTTCAGGAAAACGGCTACTTGAGGCTGCGAAAAATAACTTCAGGTTGTTTCCAGGTATTGTGTCAAGTGTCAGCTTATGGCATTCCATAATTTTCTTGTACCCAATTTTGTGTATTGTCAGGTCAGCTGGCAATTTTGTATATGTTATTTTGTAACCCAGTGATTTACTTTGATACAACAAACAAAAAAAAATAAAAAACATCCTGACATGGGTATACATGTTCATATAGATTTCTTACTTGTCAGAACATATTTACTTCGCGCGAAGAGAAGCGATGCAACGACGAATGACAACACATGTATTTGGACTCTAGATTTCGGTATATATTTGCCAGAATATATTTACTTCATTGCAAGGAATACAATTTCCTTCAATCTCACCCAACATGTCCCCCAGGGCGATACCCCTTCTCTAACAGCCTTTCGGGTACATGTATGTGTATGTCTAAAGGAATAAATTTCCTTCAGGCGAAGACGACGACGCTGGATAGACTATGTGAATTTGGTATATAAAAAGCTTCTGTCACTCTGCAGGACATGTAAGCCATAGGTCACATAACAGTGGGGTTGTACCGTGCCTTAAAGGCCCACGGTGTCCCATCTCCTGGACTGCGAACATGGTGTTATTCGCCAACCCGGGCCAACTGTCGATACTTCCGGCCAGGGTCATTGAGGAGCGTCCCACCGCGGCTCGGCGTTGTCCCGTCACTCATATTCAAGAATAGCTACATCATGCTGCTAAAGATGGTCGTTTTAGTCACGACATGTCTGTAGGCACGGATGCGTACAAACACTTGAAAGCTCACAATATACAGGGACTCTTGAACCATCACCACAACCCCAGGATATGGAAATAACCCAACGCAATACAACTGTTATGGACTCTTGACAACCTACATTGTGTTGACGGCGCTGGCCTCAGTGAGTGATGGCCGCCCAGTTGACCCTCCGATCCCTTGGTTGCCCGCGGTGTCCGTCCCCGGTGGCCTGTGGCGGCCTGTGCACAGACAGTGCGGGGGCTGTCCTATTGTTTCTAAGTTGGGGTTTTCCATGGTTTTTTGTACATATGATGGTGGATTCTTTTTCATTAGCTTGGTGACCAACCCAAGGCTCGAGGCTCGCACCGTCAACAGTGTAACCTGGACAAGGCAGCCGTCAGAACCCTGGAAGGCCACTGCAAGCTGAACATAAGTCCTAACCCCACATCCCAGCAACTGTGAGCTCTCAAATAGGATCTGACATTACCACCGAATCGGAGTTAATTACCGCGACTTCTGCCAATGTCCAAGCTGCGTGACACCGGTAACCGGAACCCTACATAGGAAAATAACGACGGGTGAAATAAAACATCATTGGACGGATATAGGCAGTGCGCCCTCAAGAATTTGGATCGGGACGTAAGCCAGTCTATAAGAGCTAGTACATTGCTGGTACACCTTTAATGATATTTCATTGGTGTCGAGTTCCGCTTTGGCAGGCCAAATTACAAGTTGTACTTGTACCACATGGGCCCCAATTCCCAAGAACATCCCAACCACCCAATTAACCCAGAGCACAGAGGTGATCAGAACGGCCGTCAATGACTGAGGCCCGAACTTAATCACGTCTGTTGAGCAGCGATAGAAACAAAAGGTGACAAGCCGGCCGTCAACTAGTGAGGCCCGAATTATCAGCTTTCGGAAAGAATCCGGGTACCGGATCCGGACGGGCTGAGAGGAATGACCCATTGAACTCTATGGGCTATTCCACATGCCCCCGCTGCACGATGTAGTCATTTAACCAGGCGGGACGCCGTCGCCGGCGTCCCCGCGCACTAGATGGCAAGGTGGGGGAGGCGGCTACTGCTTCGGCTTCCAAGGACTCCGGGTCACCGCGAGGGAAAACGGGACTGTCAGGCAACCTCCCAGAATCTGTCACGGGAGACATGTCCACGGACGCGGGGTCAGAATCCCCCGGCCAGGTCTGTACTTCAGGGATGGTATCGGCAGTGGAATCGTCTTGGCCAACCTGGTCACCAGCCGCTTCCAGACCGTCTTCATCGAAGAGATGCGACAAATCCCGAAGGTCCTCTGGATCCTCAATTTCCTCCTCCTCGGCCTCCGGCTGCTCCAGACGACGCCTCTCCCGTCGAGCCCACAGTGGCACATGGGTGGCGGGGCATCGACGAAGGCGGTCATGGTGAACCACTTTACGCTTCCTGCGGGAACTGACGACAACGAACAGGCAATCTGAGACTTTACGGACCACTAACATGGGCCCGAGGTATACCGGCTGCAGCTTGCGAGTTTGCCCCTTCTTACTGCCTCCATTAAGCACATACACCAGGTCCCCAACGTCATAGTCGGTCAAATGAATCCGCCGGTCGTAGAATCTTTTGCGGTCCTGGAGAGCTGTCCCTAACTTCCTCCTGGCACAGGTATGCACGTCTTGCAGCTTGTCCCGCAGGTCCCGGACATGTTCCACTGGATTCTCCGGGGTTGCCGCACCCGGAACACTGGCGAGGAGGTCCACTGGCAGCGTGACCTCACGGCCCAGCATCATCATGTTGGCCGTGAAGCCAGTGGATCTATTCACCGTGGCCCGTAATGCCATACCAACAAAAGGCAAATATTGGTCCCAAAGTCCCTGTTTTCCATCGATGTGAATCCGCAGCTTGGCCAGAATCTCCCGGTTCATCCGCTCAACTTGACCGTTGGCACTGGGCCGGTAAGGAGTAGTCGGGTTTTCGCCATTTGTAGCAACTGACACATCTCTTGGAAGAGCCGGCTTTCGAAGTTAGCTCCTTGATCGGTGAACACATCCAGGGCACACCCTAAGCGGCATACGAATTCTTCGACAAAGGCCCGAGCCACCCTCTCGGCCGTTTGTTCTGGCAGAGCCTTGACTTCCACCCACTTGGTGTACTGGTCAATCATTACAAGGATATACTTGTTGCCCTGGGCCGTCTCTGCTAGAGGCCCCAGAATGTCTACATGCACACGTTCCATTGGTTCTCCGGCCACATACTTGGTCATTGGGAAGCGAGCATGACGGTTGGCTTTCTTGTGCCGATTGCAGCGGTCGCACTGGCCAATATGAAGTCGCAAATCCAACCTCATGCCAACCCAGAAGTACTGTCTCAGGAGCACATGGTAGGTCTTCTCAGGTCCCGGATGTCCGGTGCACACATTATCATGAGCGGTCTGCATCACCTGCGGTCGATGTTGCCTCGGAACCACAAGAAGAGGACGGCTGGTCCCAGGAGTAGGTCCTATCCACTGGTAATACAAAACCTCATCAATCACACTCAGGGAGTCCTTCAATCGCCAGAGATGCTTTACCATGGCGCTCTGTCCAAACAACGTTGCATCATCGGGTGGCTCCCCTGGAGCCATTGCAGCAGCACTGAAATTTCAGGATCTTGGGCCTGCGCCTCAGCCCAAGGGATGGGTGGCATTGAAGCCAGTTCATCATCAGGCACTTCCTCCTCGCTCCGGATGACTTTCACGGCAAGGGTCAAGGGAATGACATCATCGACGGTGGCCTCGAACCGCTCCCACCGGTCGTGCATTCGTTGGCAATAGTCACATCCTCCACAGGGCAGGTGTCGTACCTCAACATCAGCTTCATAATAGGGACATTCCGGAGCCACCGAACGGCTCAGACCGTCGGCATTCCCATGCTGTTTACCGGGTCGGTGAGTCAGTTCGAAATCAAACTGTGCAATGGCCTCCAGCCATCGTGCTAATTGGCCCTCCAGGTTCTTGAAACGCATCAGCCAGGTCAGGCTATTATGGTCTGTCCGGACGAGGAAGGATCTCCCGAGAAGGTAGAACCGGAATTGGTTCAGAAAAACCACCAATGACAGCAACTCTTTTCGGGTGGTACAGTATCGCCGCTGAGCAGCGGAGAGAGCCTGACTGGCATAAGCAATAGTCCGTTCCTGCCCGTCCTGCACTTGGGACAGCTCCGCTCCCACGGCCACAGAGCTAGCGTCGACATCGAGGATAAAGGTGCCCGTGGAATTGGGGTAGGCCAACACCGGTGCCGTGACCATCGCTTGTTGTAACCGGTCCATAGCTCGCTGATGCACGTCGGTCCAGTTCACTTTCCCACCAGAGGGCGTAGTCTTGACCAGGAAGTAGAGTGGGCTGCATATCTCTGCCATCTGAGGGATAAATTCCCGGTGATAGTTCACGAATCCCAGGAAAGCCTCCAGTTCCGTGCGAGTGGACGGCTTGGCCATTCCAGGACACTCTGCACCTTAGCATCGGAGATACTGATGCCACTCCTCCCAACCTTCCTCCCCAGGAAGTCGACTTCTGTGGTGAAGAGTTCACACTTACGGGGCTTGAACTTCAGATTGTGAACTTGAAATCTCCTGAAGACCTCCTCCAGAGTCTGTAGATGTAGGTCGAAGGACTTTCCAAGCACTATCAGGTCGTCTAGATATACCAAAACGTCCTGCCATAACATATTCCGCAGGACGAACGTCATGATACGCTGATACGTCGCCGGCGAGTTGCAAAGTCCCATGGCTAATCTCACGTGTTCATATAGTCCGTACTTGGTGATGAAAGCGGTTTTGTGGCGGTCGTCCGGGTGGATTAAGACCTGCCAATAGCCGCTTGCCATATCGAGGGTACTGAAGAAGACGTTGTCGGCAAGGGCATCCAGGCACTCTTCAATCAGAGGCAACGGAAAACTGTCCTTTCTGGTGACCTTGTTCAAGCCGCGATAGTCCAAACAATACCTATACTTTCCATCCTTCTTCTTCACTATCACCGGGGCCGCCGCCCATTCCGAAGACGACGGCTGGATGATCCCACTATCCAACATACTCTGCAGGTGACGCTCCTCCTGATCCTGGAAGCCCAACGGAGTTCTCCGGAGCCCATGACGAACCGGTGCCGCGTCCCCAGTATCGATGCGATGCATTATTCCCGCAAACTCGCCTAAATCAAAATCGTGCTGAGCGAAAGCTGACTGGTAATTCACCAGTAACTCCCGCAATTTCTCCCGTTCCCCTCCCCCTCTAAATTCACCAAGCTCCTCTCAAAGAGGGCATTCAATTCACCAGCCAGTGGGACTGGTTGGGAGGTATCAGGGACGGCGGTCTCGCGGGCAAAGTGTCAATAATGGGGGCAGCGCGATCATGGGGCTCTTTGCGGGGGTCAGACACAAGGTCGACCGCCTGCGCAACAGCCACCACACAACCAACTGGCACATGATTACTCTTCACGGTTAAGTTCGCTGCTAGGACTACAGGGCGACTATAAGAGTCCAACAACACTGGCGGAAAAACAATGCCCCCCACTGAGGGTATGGGCTCAATCATCACCAACCCACCCTCAGGAAAGCATTCAGGAATGTCACAAACCAATTGGGAATAGTGAAGACCAGGAATAGTGGTCTTCTCATTGACCACCACCGGAGCCACTGTCCTCCTGGCACCGGTAATGGAAGTGATATATTCCGCCACAATAATGGAGTCCCCAATCTGAAGATAACCTTGGCTAAAATTTAGCTGAGCCTCCACATCGTGAAGGAAATCTAACCCGAGTATCAAGGGGTCGCGAAAATCACCTACAATCACATCCCAATAGTACACAGCGTTTCCAACGGCTATTGGAACGGCATGGGCCAGATGAGCCGACATGCCCATGGCCTTCCCAACCCCTGAACAGTAATACAATTTGGTTTTGAAACCTCAAGATTAGCTTGTCTACACAAATCATTGTTAATAACCGTGGCCTGTGATCCCGTATCGATGATAGCAGAGACCCGCACATTCCCACCACAGCAGGAATGGTCATGGTCAGACCATGTGAAGCTGGAGAAGGTCTCTGAGCAGTCACGGACGACCCTCCCACTTGGTATAGGTTGCGGGAAGGAGAAAGTGTCGGAATCTGCGATCGCTGGGAAGTCACGGTGATCTCGTCCTCTGGAGGACGAGGTAAGTTCCGGTCGGACATGAACGGGTCGACAGCATGACCGCCTACTGTCGCCCGCCCCCGTTTGGGGAATTACGTTCCGGACAATCAGCCCGGAAATGACCGGCTTATCACAAAGATAGCACCGATCATGCAAAGGTGATCGCCGATTCGGCGATCGGATTAGGTGACCCATTACGGCTACCTGAATTACGATTACCAGAGAACCGGGGAGACAAGTCACGGGGGAAGCACTGGATGGCTATGGATGCGGTACGAGGGGGACGTCGAGGAGGAGGGCTGACTGGACTGGTGGACATATGTCGGACCCCAATGCCCATTTCTTCTTCATGAAACGTCACATGACGCCCACGGGTCGCCGATGATCGCCCAAGGAGTTTATTCAACGCCGTTTCCTCCTTGACTGCAACCAAGGCATCCCCAACGGTCGTCGGTCGCAATCTGGCGGCATCTCGTGCTGCATTGCCATCTCGGACTCCTTTCAGGAAAGCTTCAGTGGCGAACTTATTTCGATGCTCTTCGTCGATTCCCTCGTACGCAATTGCGGCAGACTTCTGCACCCGATCGGCGAAATCTTCCAATTTCTCGTCGGTCCGCTGACGGATATCATATATCTCGCCGCGGATCACATCTGGGCGATCAGGAGTTCCAAATCTCTTCTTGAACTGTCTTTTTAACAACTGGTAATCACCTGTGGTCCCATCGGGTAACGTCATAATGTACTCCACTGCTTTACCAGACAAACAGGCCTTGAACTGTTCCAACTGTTCCGCCTCATTCCAGTTATACCGGCCAGCCATACCCTCGAGCTGGTATAGGAAGGGCTCATACTTGCCATCTGCACCGTTGAATTCAGGAAGACGTGGTCGGGGTAATTCAGCACCACGACGGGGCGGATCAGTGCCACGGCGACTAGCGGAGCGATGAGCGCCATACACCTGAAGAGGAACGTCAAAATCATCCTCTTGGTGAGCCCGAGTGGGTGGTGGCCAATACGGGGATGAATGACGCACCGAAGATGGATCCTGTGAGGGTCTTCCCGTACCCTCCCGGATATAATCGGTCGGTTGACTAGAAGCAGATTCTTTGGAACCGTTAGGTCTCTCACCTCCTCTATCCTGCTCCTTACGCAACTGGGCAACTGTTTCGCTGACCACCTCTCGGATACTCTCTCGGAAATCTGACAGAGACGGGGCATCTCCTTGAGGGATAGGGCGAATAAGGTTGGCCTGTACTCGAGCCGGGAACAGGTCCGGCTGCTGCTCAGGCCGCGCCCAAGAACCTGAGTATACCTCATCTCGGGGCGGAATGGATGATCCGGAAGTAGCGTAGGAGTACACTGGCTCCGGCGCCACAGGTTCAGGTGGGTGGCGCCGAGGTCGCAACTGGGAATATGTGGATGTGGTTCCCTGCGCGGGCTTCAATTCTCCCACCGAAGTCGAACTCCTTGCTTGCTCCAACCGTCGTGGAACATAAGGAATGGTCTTCACTGGCCGGGATCGAGGACTGATCCCAGAGACACGAGGGTCCGATCGGTGTTCGGCGGAGGGGCGGGACTTCACTTCCTGGTACTGAGGAACAGAATGGCGCACCGTTGGCTCCCTAACAGCAGAACCAGCACATCCATCGGATGGCGGGATGTCTACGGGCACTGAGGTGGCGAGGGAACGCCGTTCGGTCTTCACGGTACTTCGACTGGACCGAGAACCACCCCAACCGGATGGTTGGACGGTTGAAGTTAACTGAGGTCCCGGGTCCCGTCGCGGACCACTAGCATTGGAAAGAACCCGCACCGGCTCATCAGGTAAACTAGACGGAGGCCTCAATGGATGGGCTAAGGGAACCACCACCCTGGGAGTAGATCGAAGATCGGCAGACGTGTCTTGGACCACTGCCGGTACATGATGTACTAAGGTCCGCTTCAACTTCCCTGGTATCACTTCGACGGGTGGCGCCAACGGAGTCATACCACATGCTGATGGTGGCGGAACTTGAAAGGGACCTGTAGATGGATGGTCCTCCACTGGTGCGACTAAGTTGTCACGAAGGGACAACCCATGGAGTCCCACTTCATATCTTCAAGGGAATTCTCCTCCACTTCGTCTTCGTCCAGAGCACTTCCAGCAGTCTGTCGGCTAGGATCCTCATCAGCCCACTGTAACTGCTTCAACACAACATCCCTGGTTCGAGCGGGTTCATGTGGTCGATCGGTGGCTTGGAGATATTTCTGAAATTCGGGAACGCCCTGTTCCAGAGTGGGTGGTCGATAGATGCGGGTAGGGGGAATCTGCCGCATGATGTGGCCAAATACCACAGCCGGGTCAGCTGGGTCCACCTCCAATTCCTCGGCCGCCTCTTCTGGCACTTCCTCAACAGTGGGTTTGGCCTCGGGAGGCAGATCAGGCTCACCAACAGATCCTAGTGGGACCGCCGAGATAACATCGGTGTCAGCATACGATTCAAACTGAAGACGACTCGCGCAGGCATCAATGTAATGTTCAATGTCCGCCTGGCGCGAGCGACCATTTGACCAATCCAACGGTCTTTCCGGAGAACGGCCACTTTTGGATCGCCGGGAACGGGTTGAGCTGGGTGTGCCGTTACGGCTACGTTGCACGGACAGGTCAGCTAATTGTTCAGAAACCCGTTCCATGACCCCCTTGAACTCACTGGCAACCGCATCCAATCTGGATTCCAAACTTCCTTGAACACCACGGACCATATTTTCAATGTCCGTCCGTTGGCGCAAGACGTATTCTTCTGTATCATGGGCTCTTCGTAACATCCGAGACACCCACTTCCTCCGACTCGTGGTACTGTGACGGCTATTATCTGATGCGTTGTCATCAGAAGAGCTCTCCGCCGTCTCCGACGGTACATCCACCGTCGAGTCCCGGTATTTGGAGAAAGATGTCATCATTGATGCGGATGCCGAAGACATTGTCACTGGAATGTTCATATTTTCAGGAAAGGCCTGCTGGCTCTGCACTTCCACAGCTTCCGGTGACACTTCCGGTCCGCCGACTGCACCGGCCTGCTCCGCCGCCGGGGCCACCATCTCTGAGGATTCCACCATGGCAACAGCAGCTGACAACTTATCACCAGATTTATCACCAGATACCTCCTGTCCAAAACAGATGACACCGCTATCCAATAACCGACGCCAATGATCCCCCAATTTCACCCGACCTTCCAGAATCTCTAAAGTTAATTCAGGCGTAACTTCGCGTTCACGAAGTATCAGGGCAGCTCGGGCTTCACCAACTTGTGGCAAAGACAGAAGCTGTTCATAGGAGGCAGTCCTAATATCAACAGGGAGTGTCATGTTCACCAGATAACGATTAAACCTATACCAAATAATTAATTATTTGGAGCTGTTACTGCCAGTTGACGGCCGTCAGCAAGCTGAGGCCAGAAAAACGCAGCAAGTAACAGGAAACCAATAGATACTGAAATGAAGATGCAAGGCTGAAAGGCCGCCAAAATGTTTGGGGCCCTGACAACCAGGCATCCACAAAACAATAAATATCGCAGATAATAACTATCCGCAGACGACGATAATTGTCAGTGTAGGGTCCTCGCAACCAAGTGCTGTATCGCTGGATACAGTCAAATAGTAAGAGAAGACATACGCGTTGCAATGGTCACGCTGAAGCGTCTGGAGATAGAAGGAGGAAACGTAAGCGTAGTCACGCTGACGCACAGTAACGACGGAATTCAAGACAACTATTATTATTAAATAACCCCTTAACTGCACAACACGCGAATCAGTTGCAGACACGACACAACCGGATACGGCACCGTACCGTATCAGGCGACGAGTATCTGCGCACAGGACAATCAATTCTCCCTCTATGGATGGAGAACAATGGGTTCAATTATAGGTTTAGTTATGTAATCCCTTAAGTCACACTTTAGTAAGTCACACTGGGTTTGAGTCACAAACGGGGTATATATGAGTCACACTTTAGTAAGTCACAACCGGGGTATACCTGAGCCACACTTTAGTAAGTCACACTGGGGTTAAGTCACAACCGGGGTATACACAAGTTAGTTTCTGGAATTATATCAATAATTTTCTCAAAATTCACACCAACTGTATGCCTTGGCGAACACCCGACTGTCAACTGACAATATGATAGGACGAGTTGGGGTAATCCACCCGGCACTACAGACTGGCCCTAACTAATTCTCAGTAAAGAAATGTTTGAAGAGACTGACTTGTTTGTCGGAGCCCCGGACTCAGTCTTGGTGGCCCTTCAAGCCTGCTCTCTTCGACGGATCGTATCAACCAGTTCAATCAATAGCTATATCACTAAGTCACCTCATAACAATAAGTTGTATCAATATAACAAATTTTGACAATCTCTAAAAATACGCACCATCTGTATGCCTTGGCGAATACCCAGCTGTCAACTGACACTAGGATAGGACAAGTTGAGATTATCCACCCGGCAATACAGAGATACCTGAGGTGCCTACACTGAGTTGACTCACTATCTGATCAACCAGCTGGTCCTCTGATTCCCTAATACAACCAGCTAACGGAAGTATGCTAGGATTTAACCTGTAACTGGAAATGACTTGGACTTACTAATTATTTCATTTAAAGTCAATTCAAAGGGTCCTCGGAACAAGTCAACTTAACCAGGATAATTTTATGAACAAGGGTAAAACACTGGGGGACAATGTCAGAAGGGCCACCAATCAGAGACGGGGCCACAATGTAGACATGTCAACCAACACCGGCTTTACTACAAGTTCGACCTTCCTGTAGACTCACCAAGGGAAAGCAACTTCTAACATAAAGGCAGACATGACCTCAATTAGCATTGCAGCAATCACGCAGAATCACAATGGAAACAGTGAATAAAATTAGTCACCTGTGGCTTGCACCAAATCCTAAATGGAACTAAGTCCCCAGCAGAGTCTTGAATCGAGCAAAGTCTTGAATCGAACGAAGTCCTGAATCACCAAGTCTTGAAATGAGCAAAGTCTTGAATCGGGTATAGTCTTGAATCGCAAAGTCTTGAAATGAGCAAAGTCCTGAATCACCAAGTCTTGAAATAAGAGTCTTGAATCAAATCATTGATGTGCACACTGTGAAGACCAGAAGCAATCTGAGATCCAAGAGCACTGGGCACAACTTCCCCAAGGCACTGCTGGATCAGCAAAAGTGAACCCCAATTACTGCTGTGATCCAAAAGTTGACCCTAATTGATTATGTAATCAATTCCCATGCTTACAAAATTTAATCAAAATTTTACCCA